>JZKD02S1617948.1:107167-131741 GCA_000966675.3 Picea glauca
AAGTTGAGATGGGGCATTTAAGAATAAACTATAATTTATTATTTAAAAGTGGATTTATTTAATTTTAAAGTAATTTTTTCTCTATTTAATTTGATGGATGGATTTAATGAAAAATTACAATTTAGATAATAAAATTTTACAATTTCACAAATTTTGATATTGCAAATGGATATATAAATTTCCATTTTTATTGGAGTAATTTTACGTTACAATTTTAAGTCTAACAAATATGTAAAAACTCTATCTAAATTATAAAGAAAATTCCCCAAAAACTAAAATTGGTTTAGTATTCGATATTTCAATATGTATATATGATAGAGAGGGGATGAGAGTGCATGAGGAGTGTAAGGTTCCTAACATAGAAGGATTTGTCTTGTGGTGGGCATGGAACAAAAAACCCCACCGTAGGGGAATAGGAGGCATAGCTTGTTATATTAGAAAGAGCATTTCTCCTCACATTCAACTTCATATGATTGACCCTATCAATCAGTACATTTGGATAGAAATTTCAAACACCAATACTAAGAAGATGTATATAGCAATTTTCTATTTTGCACCTATTAATTCTACTTTTTATAAGAAAAATAATCTAGATAACAATTGTCCCTATAATAATTTAGAACGAGATATTTATAGTTTGAAAATTGAAGGTAATATCCTCGTGCTAGGAGACTTTAATGTTAGGACTGCAATTAAACAAGCTACTCTTTTAAGTACTAATTCCAACCATAATCCTTTATGGCTAGATGAGGAACTTGTTTTATCTAATAGTTACAAAAGAAGTGTAACATCCTGCTCTTACGAGCACATGTTATCGACTTATTCTTTGAGTACACTTGCATGCAAGTGATCCAGTTATAGTACATGATTATTTGTTTCAATTATGGATCCTTGTGATGATGTTGATGGTTGTGATTAATGTTATTTTATATATATGTATTGAGAGATGCTATTGACGAGTTTTCCTTGAGTGTGCAGAACACTTGACAGATTGTGGATGTCGAGGGCATTAATGGACCTCCTTGGACTCCTGATTGAGTCAGGGAGTGGATTGTATCGGTTTGAATATTTCATTTATGCATATGTGAAATATGATTGAGTATAGTATGATTTTGTATATGGATCAGTGACAATGTTTTGTTAATGCATGCAGGCTGACGAATGCTTGCTAATCTGACTCACATAAGGAGTAAAGGGGCCATGCACATAGACCAGATATTGAGGGAGAGGTGTGGCAGTGTCCCTGTCACAGCCTACTAGCACTCATGTTGTGGCTCGAATTGTAGGTTAACGATTACCTAGTTCGAGAGGTTCACGATGTCGTGAGGGAAAACCGAGATAGTCACTCATGAAGATTTCTAAGGGGCACACAATAAGGCAGATTCCTTATTCCTTAGAAGCCCTTAGTCTCTCACAAGGTTGCCCAAATGGAGTGTTGACTCCAAGGGTTGGAACACTACCAAACCATTCAAGGGTGAGTGGCACCCTTGGAGAACAAAGTTGTGTCTTGAAGGGCACGTCACGTAAATAAAACTTGAGTCAATGAATCTAGGTGGCCTAGGGAACCTTGAGAGAATAATTAAACCTTGAAAAAAAAATTAAGCCTTACCGGATTTAATTAATTAATAAAAGAATGAATTTATTAATTGTAAATCCCAAATGACAGTCTAAGCCTATTAAAAAAAAAAAAAGCCTAAGTCTAAGTTCTTGTAAGGAGACTAAACTAAATATTTAACTAAATTAAAAAGAAATGAGGTAAATCAATTTAAGAATTAAGTAAAATGAAATGAACCTAAAGATTAATTCACTTGTGTGCAAGAAAATACCCAATTGGAATTTAAGATAAGAAAGGAATAAAGCTGAAACAATATATGTACGCATAGAATGGTATCTAGAGTCTAATTGCCGCTAGTTTAACTAGAAGAATACTCTTATTTTAACTCAACTCGGATTTAGTAAGGTGTCATTCATTAAATGAGAATATGGGGAATAAAGAGACAACTAGGAGTGATTTAAGGAGCGCATTTGGGAATCGTGAGGGAAACTAACTATTGATCAAAATAAAATATGGAATTACTTGTACAACTTGGGGAGAGGGTGACACGTGTGAGGAGGAATAAGTCTAATTTATTTAATCAAAATTAAAATTAATTGTGCATATGGGGAGTGCGGTAAGGAATTTCCTATAAAGCAAATGGTCTAGATGGGAAAACGAGGGGGACACTAGTTATGGGTAAAGTTATGATGCCGAATTATTTTTAACTGGTTTTACTTGTGAGAGTTGGGATACCTAGATTGCGATAGAGTGGTGGATTTACCTTGCAAGGGAAGCTAGGTGCTAGAGTATTATGAGTTGTGTGTGCGGCCCCTTTATGGCTTGGGGGGATAAGGAGGGAAGAATAGCACCCCTAGCATTGGTTGGGAGGTACCGACGAAGTCTCAAAGATTAGCAAGTGGGAGAAAGGAGGAATGCCAGTTGCGGAAGGACATCTTCAGGACTACCTTAATTGATTATGGTGATCGTATCTGAGTTGAAATTGTAATTGTATTAAGATTTATTTGTAATATAGAGTTCTTATAAATTCACCCAAACTGTGATTGTAAATCTGATTTTTAATGTATAAGTTTTCGCTGAAGATTATGAAGTGATATTGTTAAATCTCTTGAGTTGTTTCCATTTAATTCAGCTCAGAAATCTGAGAAAAATGATGTTGTTGTCGCAAGGGAAAAAAAAAGAATCTGAGATCCTACTTAGAATCTTGCATGTGTGCTTTAAGAAATTGTTTCTGAAAATTTCTATAAATATATTCTGATTATGAAATTCGTGGAATGAACACTGAATTTCATTACCTTCCGAAGGTGTTATTGTATATTCAAATGCTACCGAGAAATTTTACAGTTGGGTAATAGGAGAGATAAATTTCTTCCATTGCTCTAAGTTTATTTTATTTAAACATTGTATAATTTCTTATTTTTTGTCCTTCAGTTAACCTCCCATTGAAAGTTTTTTTTGTTTGTTTGTTAATTTTTGCGGGACCTGTTGGCTACGCGATTAACACGTGGCTTGAGAAACCACGACTCAGGGGCATCTAAGCCGTCAAAATTACCCAGGGATCGCACCCGGCCTGAGCCACACCAACCCTTAACATGGTTGGATTTTTTGTCCCCGCAGGTTTCGAACCGGTGACTTTAACAACACGGAGTGGCTTAACAACACACTCCGTCATCGACTGTGCTACACCTCGGGGACACCTCCCATTGAAAGTTATGTAGATGTTGCAGTTTGATATATTTATTCATGATACAATTTGGTTGTAGAATTGAACTTCACTATTGATCTATGAGCCTTTTAGAATCATTTTAATGGAGAGATTCGATAATCCTTTGAACCTAGTTGCCTCCAAATATGAACATTCATTACAGGTTTTTCTTTTTTTATACCATAGACATGGATGACTTAATTCCCATTTTCATTATGAACCAGATTTTTTTTATGAAAGATTTCAGAATTTTCACCAATGGTCAAAATCGGTTTTCGCATCGAAATCCATATTTTCAGATTCGAAGAAGATACTATCATTAATATTGAGACTCGGATCGATGATTAATTTATAGTCAATTGCCTTTATCTCGTCCACTCCGACCAAACCCTTCGTAGTGTTCCCTGGTTAAATCTAGTGTTGTAATCTAGAGTCTTTTGTTCAACAGATGGGTTATCGGTGTTGAACGAGATGCTTTATCTAGGATTGTTAAGTAACCTTTAATTTAATAATGAAATTGCCAAAAATTAAGGATATATAATCTTAACCTAGACAAACGGTTTTAAGAAACATATATACCTTCAGATCTTGATTTTATCAATTTTTTCATGGGTTTTCCCACCAAGTCGTAGCCAGGTTCCTATTAAATTCATAGAACCTATTTTTGTTTTTATCCAGCTATGCATTGCGCATTAAATCTATTCATTTGTGGATCAGATTGACTTGATCGTTGTATCACATGTAATCTCCCAGTGGTGCGCATGGTGCTTCACTCTTGTCTACTATTTAAATTGAATGAAATTCACACCTCTTTTGTTCCACCAATGCGTTCACTTGAAGGGTTGTTAGAGAGTCACCTAACTAATTCAATTGGAATCCACGTGAAGAAATTGAATGTGCCCTTCTTGTAGTGAATTACCTTAAAAAAAAATCCAATTATTTGAATGTGCCTCTCTCCAGTAGTGATTCCCTCCAGTGTTTCTATGTTTCTTCCAACGATTGAATGCACCCCTCTCTTGTAGCGATTCTCTCCAGTGTTTCTTTGTTTCTTCCAACGATTGAATGCGCCCCTCTCCTCTAGTGATTCCCTCCATTGTCTTGTGTTTCTTCCAACGATTGAATGCGCCCCTCTCCTGTAGTGATTTCCCTTCGGCGTTTTTGTGTTTTTTTTTTCTGCGATTTATTTCCTCCAACGATTTGAATGTGCCCCTCTCATGTAGCGATTTCCCTCCAACGTTTTTTTGTTTCTTCTAGCATTGTGTTTATTCCAACGAATGAAAAATACCTCTCCGGTAGTGATTACCTTATTTTGGGTCTGTGGTAGTAACCTTCTGTTGCCCCAGTTTTAATTCATTTTAGCATTAAATTCTTATTGTACCATTTAATCAAGATACATCCTTTAAGTTTATAGTTGCGCTACATAAGGATTATAATGGTTACAATAACTTGAAGTAATTAATAAATAATGCTTGACTTGATTGAATCTGACTTAGGCGAGTACAAATGTTGGATGCATAAAATTTTACATGGATCTTACTATGGTTCTTGTATCTTATCAATCCTTTGGTTTTAATTCTCTTACCCTTTTTGCACTTAATTATTGTTGAATCATGGAATAAGTAAAATAGATGATTCTTGCACATGAAGAAATTATGATTAATTGGTTAATGAATCCTTACCTTCATGCTTATTAAGTTTGATTTTGGATTCTTTAAAAAGATATGCAATGCAGCCTTCATGTCTTTTTAATTGATTATTAAGTGGATTCTCTTGCCTTATAAAAGATTCCTAAAGGTAGTTTGAATTCTTTAAGTGTTGCGCAAGAAGTTGATTGGATTATGGGACCTTATAGTTAGATGTGGAAGTTAGTATAGAATTATTGTTGTCTGTTTGAAAAGAAATTTTTATAATTTCTTTCTTTTGGATTGTAATGAACCATCGATGTCCTTGTTGTAGGAAAATCTCCCTGCGGATAGGTAGATTGCCTCAAAGAGCTAAACCCTTAACTCTAAGACAGAAAGTACTTAACGTGGACACGAAATTCCTTTCAAATCTATACAAACTAATGCATGATGAGGAAGGAGAATAGAGGTACCTTTTTATCGACATTTCTCCCTGCACGCTCCGAGTTGAGATCCAATATTTCGCTCCTCGCTGAGCCTTGTAGACAAACAAAGTACGACCACTTCCTACTCTATTGATATTAGCTTGAAAACAGATCTATCTATCAATGATAAGTTCATGTAAGATCAGACACAAACTAGAAAGAAACAGGACAAGCGTGTCATATTAATGAGAATAATGACAGCAATACTTACAATCGTAGATGCGAATGTGACAACTTTTTCAAGTCCCCTTTGTCTAACCCTTGCTCGAAAGATCCACAACCTGGATGATAGCAGCTTCACTGATCACTATCCTTTGACCGGTTGTGTGTTTCCTATGAGATCATAGGTTTCATGCTAGCAATTCTTCCCCTTTTTCACCATCATAGAGCCTGCTTATATACGTTAAAAAAAGATTAACCCCTTGAGTTATCTTTAGAACAAGTTGAGAAAATTTATCCTTGGATCGGGGATCTCCTGATGGAACCAAGAATTTGAGTGCAACTTCCTTCTAAACTCGAAAGATCCTCCCCTTATTTTCCTCAACGGGCCAACCACTGCCTCAAATTACATAGCGCTCCCTCAAAGGGGGCATCAGGGCGCTATAACGCTCCCTAGGAGGCTCAGGGGGAGCGTTGGCGCTCTAAATATGGGAAGAACTCTCTCAGAGAAGTGGTTTTTTGTTATAATGCTCCACAGTAGTTTGTGGGGGAGCACCAACGCTCCTAAGGATTCCATAGGGGAGAAATCTCCTTCAAAACCCTGTTTTAAGGGCTCCTTTCAGGTGATAAGAGTTCCTTGACTTCAGTTAACCATTTCCCCTCCTCGAAATCAAGTGTATGAGATGTCTTAAGTGCCTCCTTAGTGTCCTTATTATGGCAGTACACTTGAACAACATTTGTGACACTTGTGAACAACCTGCGACACTTGCAAAAGTTGCAAGGAACATGTGACACTTACGACAGTCGAGAGGAACATGCGACACTTATCCAGTTGAGTAATATTGACGTGTAATAGAATGCCCCTCAAAGCATGAAGGTAAAAGATGAGAATTGATAACTGAAATGCTTTGTAGACTTTCAAGAAAGGGTATAGACTGGGAGAACCTGACGAAAGCTGCACACAAACATCCAACAAATATTATGACATGTTTCAAAACCCAAGGCAGGCATACCTATGCTTGGGTGATCAAGACTTGCAAGATATGGCCGCCATAAAATACACTGTGGATCCATAATTGTATTGATAAGAAGGTATAGCCACCGAAGATACAATGTGGATCTATACTCGACTCGGACTGATCGTAGCCACGAAGAATACACAGTGGATCTATGAGATGACAAGACATAGCCACGACCAATACAAAGTGGCTCTATGTAATAGTGTATGTGTTATTTTTCCAATAGAAACTCCTTCACAACCTGGGCAAAGCATATATCAAAGTGGCCACTCAACCCAGGGTATTCTTACCAATCCCAATATGGTACAAATCTAACCATGTGAATAGATGTCCTGATGTCGAATATGGCAGAAACAACTTGATTATCGGCCAGTGGTGTGAACCGTTAACAAGTGCGAGGGAGATCACCATTAATGTCAATGATTCCCAAGGTACCCTAGTACATTCCAGTGAATGTGAATAGATGAGCTGAGGTTGAACATCCATGGAATCATCCGATCAGAGGTAAATGAGGTAAACCTACTGTCGAATGTGAGGAGGCCTGCCATTGAGGCATGCAGGTCCCAAAGTACTAACTGGTTTCTAAGCCTGATTCTCGGATAATGTGTTGAAGTTGACAGGAATAGACTCGTCGAGGGAGGTCCTTGATGTATCCGCCATCAACAACACAAAATGGACATAGAGATGTAATTGGTAGATCAAATGGACATGGACTGACATGGGTTTTGAGGCAAGATATTTGGGATGGCTGACTCTAGAGGTGGATACTTCCCTTGAACACTGAGGCACAACAGCAAAACATGACATGGATCAAAACTATGCAGTGGATACTATGACTTGCGTCGTGTGACCCAAAGGAGTGAAATGAACTCAAAGGATTGGCTCAGTGCAGAGGTTCAGCGGATTATGATGCGTGCAAATGACAAAGTGTCGTGTTCAAGGGCGACTATAAGAATTGCTAGATAATATTCTCAAGAGACTGCTTGGCTTGCTCCTTTCAATTTTTTCGTCCATCCAGATAGACGAGTACCTCTTTTTGATTTAATGAGCTCGAGGAGGATAAAACATGCTCGATATAACTCACCTTCGATAAGTTCCTCTTCCTTTGCTTAATGAACCGGAAGAAGTAATGGATTACTCCCATATGGGCCTGTCGATGTGTGTTTTAACGAGTCCAAAGACAGAAAACTCGAAGGTTTTTTGGGATTATAGAGTTTGGAAAAACACTTAAAAGAGAACTCTCTCAGTTCCTTTTTCGTACAGTAGTCTAACGAGACTGAAAAAGAGATAAACTATCGCTCGAAAGACGCCCTTTCCAACCTTTTAACAAGCGTGAAAGGAAGCAAGATCACTCGACAATATTTTCATATTTAGAGAGTCTGAAAAGAGTTTAAAGATGACTCCAGGGGGGTTCCTTTTTCATGTGTTCGTGTATCCATATGGGTCCGAAAAAGAGATAAAAGTTTACCCGGTTGCGTTCTCATATTTTCGATCTCGAGAACGAACTAAGACTATGCTCATAAATGCGACAAGGTACATGATCCATCAGAACTGCCAGGAAACCTGTGATGCCAAAACTACAAACCAGGGGTTTAGTGAAGCCATTATATTGTTAGAGAAACCCATAAATGACTATATCTTATAAAAATGGAAATTTATAAATAGAAATACAATGAAAATTCCATTTACCATTTCATTTTGCACAAGGATTTTGGAGTAGTGGAGATTCTCATTTCAGCAGTGGATCTTGTTTTTCTTGTTACCAGAGCTACGGTTGACCGTTTGTCTTGTCGTTCGGACCAGGTAGATCTTCATCTCTCCCTCTTTCAAATACATGGTTGAACATTCATTTTTATAACAACATTTAATTTAAACGATGAAGCCCTAAATTTCCCCAAAAAGATCAAAGTCGGTCTCTTTTAAAAATGATGGAAAAAAGGGGGTTCTTTTTGCAAAAACGTTTTAGAAGGGGATGGCCAAGATGACAACGCCTCAATAACTAATTAGATGGGTCATTTTTGGCAAAGAACCCGCGAAAAATCCCCACATATGCCCATGCATCCATAAAGAAGTCGTTTTCATTTTAAAATGTTTTGTTGTTGTGTGATGAACATTGAATGGATAAGAGAGGGCGTGGTGATTATAAAAGAGGGTGTGGTTTCTTTAAATGATGTGGGCATTAGATTTTCATGTTTTTAAATTACTTTTATAAATTGTCGAAATTGCCAAAACGTTGAAATAATGAAATTCTTTATTCTTTTGTTTTGTAGGTGATTTCGGCGACCATGATTGAGTGGAAAGAACGAGAACATGAGATGGATGACTTAGTTGTCGTACGGAGTTCTCACACGTGGGCCGCATTGAGATCTTATGGTTTACTAAAATTCTTCAAATTGCAAAAAATGAAGAAGGAGATTTTATTGCTTGAGCACATGATCGGCTTATGGGATGTTGCAGAGCAAGGATTCCGGATTGGCACACAACTTTTAACCATTGAGTTAGAAGACATGTATTTTTTGACTAGCCTCTGGAAAAGAGGGGTTCCCATATCTTTTTCTGGGCAGAGGGCGATACCTGAGCAAGTGGACATGTATTTGGCACGTCACTGTGTCTCGGGGGAAAGACTGGTAGGGGGTAGAATCCCTATCAAGGATGTTCGAGAGCTACCCCTCCGGTCCATTTTGTTTTCCATCACGAGCGTGACAGGAAGTACTAGAGCACATCTGGCATCCAGATCGCAGGTGGCTTATGGTGTTCAGTGTTTGGAACCAACACTCTTCAACTGGAGTGCGAGGTTCCTTCGCAATGTGAAGGAACAGGTTTCATGGTGCAGGATGGGACAGAAACAGTTTGGTTATGGCTCTTTTCTGGTCTCATTTTTTCTAGAGCGCATCCGCCAGATGCAGCCTCAAATAGCACTAGCGATGTGACCAGTGGACGAACCAAGGATGGAGAGGTGGACTAGTCTGTCTCTGAGGCTAGTAGCGGAGCAGAGTTCTGTTTCACTAGTGATTTCTTTGCTTGGATGAGATGGCAGTATCTCTAGATAGAGGACTTCTCATACGCTGAGGTGGATTTCTTCGGGAGTATGAATTTGATTTTACCCGCAGGGGAAGATTGGGATGCTTCAGGTAAGAGACTGAGCAACACCTTGTCTAGTTTTGTTTTTTAAGTTTTTAACGTATATATATATATATATATATATATATATATATATATGGGGGTATGTAGAAGAGTTTTTAACAGATGTATTGTTTTCAACATGCAGACAAGGGAACAGCTCACCCAACCGATATACTGATACCAGGACGTCGCGGGGGCGTTCCGGTTGCAGCAGATCCGGCAGTACCAATGATAGGTCTCCAGGAGGTTGAAAGAAACCTCCAAGGCCTCACAATGGGAATTCCTCCTCTACAGAGGGGAGAAGTGCCTTTACATCTGCAGAGGCACACTGTGGGAGTACCAGAGAATATCAATTCTCTATTGAGGCGCGTAGTGCGCGCGGTGATGTGTTACTCGTAGCACAATGTAGTGCGGGGAAATTAGAGTCTCTCTGGTGATCGTATTTTTGTATGCCTTGTCATGTGACGTTGTATGGGTGTAAAGACCCAACATCTTGCTCTTCTACATACTTTTTGATGTAATCAAAATATTTCAGTCATGCCATATATATGTATATATACAGTCTCGAGTTTTTACAGTGCCAAATGATTTGTACATGATGATGTCTGTGATGCGTTTTAATTTACATGTGATGTACAATTTTTCTTTCCTTAAATCTTATATGTGGGCGAGATACTGATCCATGATGTAATTAGCTAATGAATCTGACACACTATTAAGTTCTCTCGGAATGTGTCTATATTCAATGTAATTGAACATTCGTTCAAGACGGTGAACTTGTAGGTGGAGACGTAGCAGGATAGGACTATGGATAGCGTAGATACGGTTGAGTTGATAGACCACGAGTTGGGAGTCTAAGTAAACAATGATACAAGAGATACCTAGGGAAGAGACTTGGGTCAACAGTCCGATGACAACATGATATTCTGCCATATTGTTGGTTGCTGGTCCTAAGCAAATACCTCCTGAACTCACCACCTCGTCAAATTGGTAAATAACCCATGCTACCGAAGAAATGTTCCGGGTATGTCGACTAGCGCCATCCGCAAACCCAAAAAATATAGGAAAGGAGGATGTCATCTGTGCATGAAAACACAAGCACAGTCATGAGTGGCAATGGTAAAGACTTGAGCACAAGAAAGAAAAAGACACACCAAAACTACAATACAATAATGTACAAAGTACCCATGCAGGGTAATCTAAGCATAGTACTTTTTAAGGTACATCCCATTTCGGGACTCTCCTAGGGAAATTCCATCATGATCTACTAATTTGTAGGCGCCTTTGTGTAGGACACGCTTCACAATGTAAGGACCGTGCCACAGAGGTTCTAACTTACCTATTCCCAATTTATCGTGAGCTTGGTCATAAACAAGGACTAAGTCTCCTTCTGCAAAAGTTCGAGGGTGGACGGATTTGTCGTATTAACTCTTAATTCATTTCTGATGTGCCTCATTAACGAGAGCAGCATCATGACGTGTTTCGTCCAGTTTGGATAGATACAAGAATCGTTCTTCTTCAACAGAAGTATGGGGCAGAAGTTCTACTTTAAGTTTGAGTGATGGAATCTCACACTCGATTGGTAGAATGGCTTCAATGCCATACACCAACTGGAAAGGTGTGAATCTAGTTGAGGTTTTCACAGAGGTGCAATATGCCAAGAGAGCGGAGAAAAGTTGTAGGTGCCACGATGTCTTGTTTTCCCCTACCATGCATTGGATCATAGTTTTTAGGACTTTATTGATGGCCTCAACTTGTTCGTTGGCCTGCGAATAGTAAGGGGATGAGTTTTCATGGCGAAAACCCAATTTGACATGTAATTCGCTCATCATTTGGTTTTTGAAGTGTGCACCGTGGTCAGTGACAATGGTACGTGGTACACCAAAACGAGTTATGATGTGGTTGAAAAGGAACAAAGCTGCGGTATGACCATCGTTCAGGAAGGTAGGCATAGCCTCAACCCATTTGTTGAAGTAGTCGATGGCGACGATGATATAACCGTGCCCCCCGGCTGAGGTAGGCTTACACTACATGAAATCGATACCCCACTTAGCAAAGGGGTCAATGGCGATAATGGGGTGTAACGCAGTAGGGTGGGTGTGTGCCTTCTTGTTAAATATTTGGTAGGGTGGGCATTTTTTGACGGCCTCGATACAATCGTTGAAAATAGAGGGCCAAAAGTAGCCAGCACGTAGGATTTTTTGGGCTGTGGCCATCCCGGAAAGGTGACCACCACAGGCGCCAAGGTGACAATCATTCAAAACGTGTTTAGCCTTCTTGCAAACTAGACATCGTTGAAGGATGGTGTCAATCCCACGACGATACAAAGTGTCGTCAATGATAAGATAACGACGAGAGTGGTGACGAATACGTCGACGCTCTTCACGAGAAATGTTGGGCTCAAAGCGTTGGGTTTGGAGGTAGAGGAGGATGTCCCCATACCAAGGATCAGAGGTGCTGATGAGGAAGAGAGATTCATCGGGGAGAGAATCTCTAGGTTCGATGTCTTCATCGGCATGAGGGAGAGCATAGATAAGCTCTGCAAACACTAGGGATTTTTTGGCTTTGGCCTTCGTAAATTCAAGATCGAATTCATGAAGGATAACGATCCATTTAGAATATTTTCCCCCAAGTACTTGACGTGTCAAGACGTGGTACATGGGGTTGGAGTCCGTGATCACCATGGTGGTGCATAGTAAGATGTAATGGCAGAATCTCTGGACAACAATGATGGCTGCTAGAGTCAGTTTCTCGACATGTGAATATCAGAGTTCGGGTCCAGATAGACTCTTTCTCAGGTAATAAATCACATGTTCTTCACCGTTGGGATCCTCCTGAACTAACACCATTGCAATAGTGGAAGTGGAGGTGGCCAAGTAAAGGATGTAATCCTTTGTATATTCTGGGGGATGTAACAAAGGTGTGTGGGTCAAAGCGTACTTGAGAGCATCGAATGACCGTTGAGCGGTGTCATCCTAAACGAAAGGGGTGTTCTTTTGCAGTAACCACATAAATCCTTTAGTGATCTCAGCATAGTTGCAGATGAAATGGCGAAGGAAGTTTGCTTTTCCTTGCAAACTTTGGAGTTGGGTTAAATTGGTAGGTGGGGGTAAGGCTAGAATGGCCTTAATATTTAAGGGATCCACCTTGATCCCTTCTTTGGAGACAATGAAACCGAGGAGTCGACCGGATTCGAAAACAAAAATGCACTTATGTGGGTTCAGACGAATACGGTAGAACCAACATCGAAGAAAAATCGCCCGTAAGTGATCAATGTGATCGGATCGATTTGATGAGTGGGCGGGTAAATCGTCAAGGTAAGGCTCTGTGATATGCTTGATGTCATGGAAAGCGTACAACATGGCCCGCTGGAAAGTAGCACCAACATTTTTACGGCCAAAAGGTAGCTTTCGGTAGGAGAAATTACCCCAGGGGAAGATAAAGGTTGTCTTATGTTGATCAGCAGGTAAGATTTCAATTTGGTTATACCCAGAAAAGCCATCCATGAAAGAGAAGATTACGCTCCTTGCGTAATTATCGATGATTTGGTCGATGAAGGGCATGGGGTAGTTGTCATTGGGACAAGCTTTGTTGAGATCTCGATAGTCAACACAAACACGGATGGTCCCTTGTTTTTTGGCAACCGGAACAAGGTTGGAGACCCATTCTGTCAAAGGGACTGGGTAGATAAAGCTAGATTTTAGAAGTTTTTCAACTTCTGCCTTTATAGCTATGATTTTCTTGGGATGAACTAGGCGGAGTTTTTGTCGAACAGGTTTTGCGCTAGGGTAAGTCTTGACTTTGTGCACGGCAATCGAAGGGTCGATCCCTGGAATTTCCTCGTAGCTCCAAGCGAAGACATCGCGGAATTATTTAAACAAAGCGGTGTAAGAGACCACTTCTTCAGGTGTGCAATTAGCACCAAGGTTAATGTTTTCCACGACACCTTCTTTGATCGAAATATCAATAACGACCGTGGTAGAGATGTTACCCATATTCCCCTCAGAGAGAGTATCTTGTGTGAGGATAGGAGATTGTGGAGCATCGGTAACATCGGGGGGGAAGACAAAGTGTATGTCTTGATGGATTTCCTCCAAAGGCGGAAGAAAAGAGGATCGATGATGGTTATCATCCCAAGACAGATCGTCAATGCTAAGAATTTCCATAATATATTCGTCAAAAGGAAAAATTTGGGAAATGGAATCGACGAAGGATGATAGGGAATCCAACCATGAGGGCACCGAGTAGGCATCAGGTGCTAGCAAATGTGGGTTGTCCAGAGAGGGAGAGGCAGATTGAATAGCTACGTATGTGGCTTCGGCTGTGCTAAGTGGCATGGTGTCACTGAGCACATCGAATTCTAGAGGACTAGGCACAATCCAGGGATCAGATGATTCCAAGGATTGATAAGGCATAGTCGAGATCATGTTAACGACGACGATATGACTTGCGGTAGGTGGAAGTGGTGTAGGGAAAGTACCCATAAGGCTAGAATCTTTTAATAAACCAACACCAATGCTTTCATACGTAACTGGGTGGTCTCCCAAAAAATGAATGTTGTTGGTGACAGGGACGCAAGCGTCAGGTGTACAGAAATCAAGTTGATCGATAGTGACAATTTTTCCTTGATGGGGGAATTGTACACATCGAAACACCGACGAGGCGATGACAGTCATAGAATAGAACCAACTTCTTCCAAGTAGTAGGTTGTAATCGAGGGGGGCATCGACCACCTCGACATCAATGGTAACAGTTTTTCCACCCAACTGAACGGCTAGGGATTGTAACAGTCTGTGTGGATGAAAACCTCGCCTGTCGAAAGCGCGTAACATCGTGGGGGATTTGTTAAGGGCAGGTGATTTTAAACCTTTCCAACATGCTAGAGACATGACACAAGTAGAGACTCCCTCATCCAAGATAGTTCTGTGGATTTGTTGATTGTGAACAACAACATCAATTTGGAAAGCTAACTGGTGGGAGAGTCGCGGTTGATGATCATCCAGATTAAACATGAGGTTATTTCATGACTCAGGATCAAAAGTGCCAATGGCAGCTAAGAGTGTTCTATGTTGGCTAGGACAGTGTTGTAGAACTTCTAAAGCGGACATAGCACACAGAGATTGAGCCAAATATTCAACGATGTTGTAGTTTTCGGCATCCCGCGAACTAGGATTAAAGGTAGACTTCCGAATAGTTCTCTTAGGAGGGCGTAAAATGGAGTCAAACGAAGGTTTCTCAATATGAAGTGGATCAGATGGAGGACTAACAGATGGAGCATTAACAGAGGATGGTAACAGGTCCGGTGAAGAACCATTAGCCATCTTTGGTTTATCAGGTTTAACTGGCATGTCATATGTCGCAATGTGAGTGGTCATATTAACCCCGTTAAACATGTAAATGTGGGCACTTGTCGAGGCTTCATCATGGGGTTGGTTGGAACTACCCCCTAGAGTGGGGGTTTGAGCAACCAAAGATTGTTGCTATGGGAAAGGCTGAGTAAGCACGGCGGGTTGTGAATTTCCCTTAAAGATCTTGGCCACTTCGTCGCGATGTGGACATTCTCAGGTGTAGTGATCATCACCACAAATGAGACATGGGAATTTCGTTTTCCGTTGTGGTTGTTTCCCGGCAGCAGGGGTTTGCGGTTGATTTTTTGGTTGTTCGTTGTTATTGTTTTTCTTTGGTTTATTTCTCACTTTCTTCTTTCCTCCGGGTTGTTGTGAAAGGGTTGATTGGACCGCATTCACCTTAGAGACCTGAGTTTGAGGGGGGATAGAAGAGGGTGTCGTCGAACTGGGAGCGGGTGTCGGAGTGGCCCACTGGATTATTCCAGTCGACTGAGAAGTAGATTGGGTTTTGACGGAGCCAATAACTCCATCCGCGTGCGAGGTAGAAGATGGTTTGGATGGATCATTAGTGGCACGGGTAGCATTTGGTATCAACTCGTACAGAGTACCAGACTGTGAATAAACTAAGTCTAAGTATTGAGCTCGGGCGATAGATTCTTCCTCGGTGACCACACCGCCCATGGAAACATCACGAGTGATCTGGGGTAACAGTGATTTGGTGAACCTTTCCGCTAATAATTGGTCAGGAATGACCGCTTTGATTAGCCTTCTTCGTCGTCTCCATTCATGAATATGATCGGAGATGTGTACGGAGGTTGTCTAACAAAGGGAGTTCAATAGTTCAGTACCCATTTCGTATCGAATGGGTAGTTGGAAGTGTGTGAGGAAGAACATGGCGAGGAAGTTGAAATCATGAAAATATGCGCGTGGTAGTTCAATATACCATTTCACCGCGGAACCCGTAAGCGTTCGTTGGAAAATACGCAAACGTATAGAGTCGTCCATGAGGGAGTTGGATGAACACCACAAATGGAAAGTCATCACGTGGTTGTTTGGGTCTTCTCCGGACTTTCCGTCAAATTTTGGGATATCAGAAGGAAGTTTAGCTGGAATAGTTGGCCAAACCAGAGAATCATAAATAGGATCATTCGTTAAATGGGACAAGTCTGGAAGGTCCAGGGTCGCTAGAAAAGGTAGTTGTCGGTTAACCCGTGGATAATGTTGGTGTGGCATAGGACACCAGTAGGACCATACACTGGGTTATGTGGATAATTATAACTAGTGGGCCCTCTTGTATGAGGTTGGTGTTGACCAGGGTAGACAGGATTTGAGGTGTTTTGAGAAGCATGTGTGAGTGGAGGATAATCGGATGGGTTTTGAGGGTTATAGGTCGGATTCGGCATTTGTCCATAAGGGGGTTGTTGTGGAGCTTGAGGATTGTGTCCTGTCAAGAACTATGGATTTCCCGGAAAAGGGACATTCCACAGACTGGGTGTGGTGGACACATTTTGTCCATATGATGGATGGTGGGATCCGGATTGAGGTTGCCCCCCAACATGAGGGTGTCCTCCAAATGGAAATTGTACTCCGGTGGGATGATGCCCCCCAACTTGAGGTAGAGTTCCCGGAATTTGAGAACCAGATGTAAATGTGACCGGTGTCGCCGAGCGGATTAGGACTACCAAGACCGGTCCCTCCGGGTTGTTGGATAAGTATGGAACTTCTCAGTACAACTTGGGTAGTAGTGGCAGTGGGAGTATTTAGTGATCTGTCCCAAAAAGGGAGTGATGATGTAGGTCTTGGTGTTACAGGTGTGCCAATCATAGCTTGGTTGACCACCGCATTACCGGCAAGAATTGTTGGAATGTGAGGGACTGTTGTAGAATGGGCCGTCTGGAGAGGAAAAGTAGACCTTGGGCCAACGGATGGTGTGCTCGGACCAACGGGTTGTGTGGCCGTAAAAATGGTGGTACCGGTAAAATGGTTTAGGGGAACAGTGTAGGAAATAGGTGCGTCAACACCCATCCCTGTTCCATAAAGATCCCGCACCATGCGCGGTGGGCTTTGAACAATGTCTGCGGTCCAAAAAGGGTCATCGACTAAAGGGTTTGGATGGGACCCAGTCAGAATGTCAGAAGGATTGACGATGACAAATTCACTAGCAGAATTCAGTTGGAGGACACGTCATTCATATCCCTCCAGAATGTGGAAAGCTTTCGGAGACTCTGAAACAATTTGAAAATTCTCTAAAGGAGTGGGAACTTATTCTTGGGGAGTTGTAGTGTCTTGAACCTCGCTCTGTTGAGGAGATTCCTCCGTAGAATGAGGGGGTAAAGGGGTGTTTCCTTCCATATTTTTTGGAGGAAGTCCTTGTAGCCTCCGCGAAAGGCGTGGAGGTTCGATGTTGGCGAAAAAGAGTCGGCAAAAAATATCTATGGCCAACTACCGAAAAGAAACAGCATACGCTAATAGAATATAAGAATCACAACCAAGCAAACATGACCTTCTCTCGATGACCGTACTAGTTGGTGATGAAATCCAACGTCGCATGATCAAGTCAAGAAGGGACGGGGATAGGGTGGAACAATTACAATGGAGACCTGCTTAACGGACTTACGCCTTGATGCAAGCTTCCATGCAGTAATTGTGGATTTACCCTCCAAGGAGCCCGAGTGAGTTTGACCAATGTCTACTCCAGGTACAGTGAGACTTCCCCTCACTGTCACCTTGTGTAAGACCCTAAAGATTATGGCCACTAAGGTTACCAATTCACAGTCAGCCCCTGGAAGGGAATAGTCAACAGTCTGATCCGAACGTACGGGAAGGGTATCGAGCTCGAAATCAACTAAAAGACTTCCACGCAGCAATTGTGGATTTACCTTTAAGCGATCCCCATAATACGATCTGACCACCACAATTAGTTAAACCACGGAGGGATAATCACTGTAGCTCATTCGAATGCGACCTCTTGCGCAACCCCTGTGTGAGAGGGGGATCCCAGGCAGACTTATACGATAATTGGGTTTGACTCTCCCTAACTCAGGATGCTAATGTTTATTTTGGAAACTTTGGAGAGTTATGCTCACAGCCTAATCCAAAGTACTAAGCCTAGTCTACTGTTGGTGGAGGATCCTAGAAAAGAAAAAGTTCTAGATAATTTTTTAATTAGTGTTCATTTTATAGCTGTTCTTTACTCAAAAGGGGTGCATGGAAGTGAAACAGATGGAATTCTGACTCAGTCCCAAAAAATGCATCAAAGATGATAAGCAGTCATTTCTTTTCGATGAACATCTATCTAAGGGAGAGAGAGAGTTCTTTTCACTAACAAGCACTAATAAGGAATGTCCTCAAACAACTTTTCTTCAATCAAATCCTGATGTGATGCTAAAACTCTTGAGATACCTTCTAACATGCACAATCAATCATGAAGATGATTTTTTATCATTTGCATATGAATAATGATTAATTCAAAACAATGCTCGTCTTGCTAATTATCTTTTTGGATGAATAAAAATCAAACCAACACAATCAAGAATCATACAAACAAAACACCCTCTCGTTGCAATCAAAACAAGAAGCGAATGAAAAGAAACAATCAAGGAAAAAATCAAGAACTTCACACCAAAAGAAATGTCGAAGAACAATGACCTTAACTAAAATCAAATGAAAAGATTCGTAGGCCTGTGACGGCCTTCACCAACATTTTTGCTCAGTCAAAAAGAGAGAAAGACAATGCATGGGTTTCAAACTCCAAATGACAAAAAAAACTCAACAGCAATAGTTAAGGAGGCTACAAAATCCAAACAGCAAGATGTTTGTTCTTAAAAAAAAGACAGATGTCAAAGCTGGAAAGGAAGAAGCATTGACTCACAATGTGACCCAACAAGAGAAACACAGAGGTAAAATCCTGAAAAAACAATTCTGGAAGGTTTATTGGCCAAAGGAGGGTTGGCACTCTGTTGTCAAGGACAAGGAGCGTTATAGCGCTCTGTGTAAGGCACTCAGGGAGCGTTCGCACTCAGTTAACACAGGGACAGGGGTGTCAGGTTCAGAAAGCTCCTAAAAGTATCCAAAATCCAAAAATTGCAGTTCAGTCTTGACAATCAAGCTGAGTGTGATGGGGTAGGGAGTCAATCAGCTCATGAAATCAATCAAAAAGGAGTGAACCGGGTCTGAAAACCATCAAGGGGTAAGACAAGGTCAATGAGGAGAAATCAAAACAAGAAGTTTTGATTTGAGGCTTCTCCCCAGTGGAGTCGCCAGTTTCTGTTGTAGGAAAATCTCCCTGCGGACATGTAGATTGCCTCAAAGAGCTAGACCCTTAACTCTAAGACAGAAAGTGCTTAACGTGGACACTAACTTCCTTTCAAATCTATACAAACTAATGCATGAGGAGGAAGGAGAATAGAGGTACCTTTTTATCGACGTTTTTCCCTGCACGCTCCGAGTTGAGATCCAATCTTTCGCTCCTCGCTGAGCCCTGTAGACAAACAAAGTACGACCACTTCTTACTCTATTGATATTAGCTTGAAAATAGATCTATCTATCAATGATAAGTTCATGTAAGATCAGACACAAAATAGAAAGAAACAGGCCAAGCGTGTCATATTAATGAGAATTACAATCGTAGATGCAAATGTGACAGCTTCGTCAAGTCCCCTTTGTCTAACCCTTGCTCAAAAGATCCACAACTTGAATGATAGCAGCTTTACTGATCACTCTCCTTTGACTGGCTGTGTGTTTCCTATGAGATCATAGGTTTCATGCTAGCAATTCTTCCCCTTTTTCACCATCATAGAGCCTGCTTATATAAGTTAAAAAAAGCTTAACCCCTTGAGTTATCTTTAGAACAAGTTGAGAAAATTTCTCCTTGGATCAGAGATCTCCTGATGGAACCAAGAATTCGAGCGCAACTGCCTTCTAAACTCGAAAGATCCTCCCCTTATTTTCCTCAACGGGCCAACCACTGCCTCGAATCAGATAGCGCTCCCTCAAAAGGGGCATGAGGGCGCTATAACGCTCCCTAAGAGGCTTAGGGGGAGAGTCGGCACTCTAAATATGGGCAGCGCTCTCTCAGAGAAGTGGTTTGTTGTTATAACACTCCCCAGTAGTTTGTGGGGGAGCGCCAGCGCTCCTAAGGATGCCATAAGGGAGCGCTCTCCTTCAAAACCCTGTTTTAAGGGCTCCTTTCAGGTGATAAGAGTTCCTTGACTTCAGTTAACCATTTCCCCTCCTCCAAATCAAGTGTATGAGATGTCTTAAGTGCCTCCTTAGTGTCGTTATTATGGCAATACACTTGAACAACATTTGCGACACTTGTGAACAACCTGCGATACTTGTGAAAGTTGCAAGGAACATGCGACACTTACGACAGTCGAGAGGAACATGCAACACTTATCCAGTTGAGTAATATTGACGTGTAACAGTCCTAATGTGTATTATTAATGTTTTTTAGAATTTGGTCTCTATTTGTTACTAAGATTGCACTTATCCTCTAGTGGTTCTTAAGATACGGATGTAGGATTCTCTTACTCAATTACACTCAATTGCTACTTGAATGATTGATAAGTATAATAGAATTTTATGTCGCACCATGAATAATTGATTATTGAGAGGATTGATTGATCTTGATGAATTTCAGCTTAATTGGATTAGTGGGATTTAGATACTTCCTTGTTCCTCATAACAGTTGCCAGTATTGAGACCTTAAATGGTCAAAATCAATCAGATGAATCCTGGATTTGAGTGTTGCTTATGTGTCTTGGAGGTCCTAACCATGCAAGATAGGTTAGGAGGGTAGTTCCTTATGTTACCTTTATGCGATGTGTTGATTTGTGTCGCGATTTTATGTTTATGTGTTGATCACGAGTCAATATTTATTATGTTGATGCGTTGATTATGTGTAGTTATTAGTCATGATGATGTGTCGATGGTATTGCTATTAATTATGTTGTGAATTTCCTAACACCAAAAAAAAATGCTTACCTCTTGAACTTATGTGTTGTCGTAACTGAGGGTTCATTACATGTGGTATCAGAGCAGGTTCAACCCTTCGAATTTGGACTGTTACACATTTCCCTATGTTAAACTTATAACTTAGACCTTATCGTTGACTAAGATTTGAAATTTGTCCATGCAAGTAATCATGGTTATAGGACGTCGTGGAGGTAGACGATGTGGTACTAGGGGGAGAGGTGTGACGCCTCCCATAGCATCCACGCCAGAGGGGTCTAACCCCCAAGGAGAAGAACAATTCATTCGGAAGGAGAAGGTTGTTGTGGGGAATGTGGTTGGTTTGATGAGGTCCTTTCAAAGGATGTTAGAGGCCTTGATTAAATGATTATATAGAGATGAGGCCAGAGTCCGTGTACCCAATGAGGGTTCACATCGTGCTCCAGCTGGTAGTGGTAGCATTCATAGAGAACTTGAGAAGGTGAAGTTTCCCGAGTTCATGGGTACCATAGACAACTTAGTTGGTGAGACATGGTTGGAGAACATGGTGATGTGCTTTGCACTTTCTGACTACACTTCCAACATGAAGGTATGAATGGCGGTATTTCAACTGAAGGGGAGCACTCTTCTATGGTGGAAGATGCACCTACCTCAACTAAACATGGTCGTCGAAGACATGTCATGGGAATTGTTCAAGGAGCATTTCCAGGAGAGGTATTTTTCAGAGGAATTCATTGAGCACCGACTCAATGAGTTCAATGACTTACAACAGGGTGGTCATACGGTTCTAGAGTATGAGGCCAGATTTATGGAGCTACTTCGATATGCTCCACACCTAAACATAAAGAAGCTAAAGGTCAACAAGTTTGTGTTTAGCCTTAAATTCAACATTTGTGCGAAGGTAAGGATCCTAATGCCTCATACGTTGCACGATGCAGTCCAAAAGGCCCTCATAGCTGAGGAGGAGCTGACTAACTGATCCAGGGGATCAAATTTTTCTCAAAATTAAAAGTGCTTGGAATCACTTCAAATTGAACAGGCGCGTAGGCCTCGTCGTCACAAACTCAATGCAACTTGAACGGGTTCAAACAGATGTTGGATGAGTGAGATATCGCGTTCTGTTCAAATTGTCAAACAGGCAAAAAAAATTGTTGACTGTACAGTCCGTACAATTTCTAACGTGGAAGGGTCGTACGCTGACGTGGCAGGGCCATACACTGACATGGCAGGGTTGTACAGTGATGTGGCAAGGCTGAGTTGGCAAACAGTTGGTAGTTGTGAGGTCAAATCATATCTTGACACGTGGCACATTTTGACAAGTGGGAAGGTGCCACGTGGCCCAGACATGAGCTGTCACGTGGCACCGTATTTGGTTTGGTTGTTAAAACTATATGGAGTCTGTGGGGGTCGAACCCCGGACCTCCCGCCTTGGTGGAGAGCCTTCACATGGTGTGGGTTACCAATAGCCCACGCTATGTTTCTTGTTATATAAACGGTTTCAATTATATTTAAATTTGATTTATATTATGGTTTGGGCGCAGACAGGGCTGGGGCTAAGCCCCAGCCCCCATTCACATGAGGACCACCATATGAACATATGTGCGTTCGTTTAAATAGATTCAAAAACCCCGTGTGCATTTGAACACTTGTTGCTTGCCCTTTGGTTGGAGTTTAGCCCTTTTATGCGCGGTCACATGGACCATACACCCAACGACTTGGCGGTCAGGGGGGCAGGTTCCCTAATCGTTCTACAGTTGCGCGTGTGTTGCAGTTATGTGTCTGGTGCTAGGTTTAAGCATGGAAAAGAGTGCAAAGGCTAGGTTGGACACACAGAGGTGCAATTTGGCGATCCAGAGACAACAAGTTTGAAGAGGAACTTCCAGGAAGCCTATCTTCTTCAATTTTTGGCCAAATCGGGTGCCGAAAAAGCCCAGCTAGGGGTTTCTGGACATTCTGAAGCAATTGGAGCCATCTATTTGTCATTTTGAGCATTGTAAAGCACATATTTTATCACTTTTATAAAATAATATAAAAGATCCATTGGAAGCTAGACCAGGAGATGTAGCCTAAGAGAGGGGTGAACTCCTTTATCATTTGCTATGTTACATGTTTACTGTTCACTGTATTTGCTGGTTATTATTAGCATCTTGTATGTGTAATTTTCTATGAAATTTGTGTTTTCAAATTGATCCTTTTGCATAAGCACATTAAAATAAACCTTTGCAAATATTTTCAAGAATACAAGCCTTTATCATTTTCAGATCACTAATGGGGGTCAGGGAAGGACTCCTGCAAGGCCGACTAGAAAGATGAAATCTGGAGTGTAGCAGCATCAAACACTAGCCAGACATACATCAGGGTATCGTGATATGTCTAGAGGACCACGATGACCGACTCCTCAGCAGAGGACCACTGCATCAACATCAACATCGCCAGTAGCAGTAGTATTTTATGCCTGTTCAGCAGAACAGACCAAGATCTCAGGATGGTAGGCAAGCAACATCTACTTCAGGGACTAGGAGTATTGGGCTGAATACCAAATGTTGGACATGTTGAGAGCCACATTACCAGTGACAATTTCTGGTTGCGAGGGCCAGAGCGGTCGGGTCAACAAGACCCACTATAGTAGGAGATTTGGGCAAGGCCCACAAGATTCATGCAGCGATGAATAATTGTCAGGTCGAGCACTAGTCCACTATTCTCAAGATATCAAGTATGATCGATGATCAAAATTTTAGTATTTTGATAGATCTAGGTGCTACAACGAGCTTTATTTCTAGTGTGGCACTAAAACTAATTAAGGGAAAGGAAGTTGAGCATGATGATTTTAGATACGTAGAAATGGCTTCAGGTGCCAAACAAAAGGTTGGAGGAAGGGTTACAGACTGTAGCATTAATTTGGGATATTTTTTAATGAAGGCTAACCTGTATGTCATGATCTTAGGATCTTATGACATAGTGATCAGTATGGACTGGTTGGAATCGCATGATGCGATACTTAAATGTAAGATGAAACGATTAAGTTTGACTGATGATGTGGAATAGAGAAGAGTGATTGTGGGAAGAAACCAAGGAGTGTCCTTGAGGTTCATTTCTTCCCTATAACTACATAAGAGAATACACAAGGGATGTAAGTTATATGTAATAATAATGCTAAACGACAAGGGCGGGGTGGAAGGATTAGAAAACCTTTTGGTAGTATGAGAGTTTGTTGACGTGTTTCCAAAAGAGTTACCAGGGTTGCCACCCAAAAGAGAGTTGGAGTTTAGAATCGACTTGAAACCTAGAACCGAACCGATAACAAGAATGCCTTATCAGATGTCAACACCTGAGTTACAGGATTTTAAAATGCAACTGAAGGAGTTGTTGGACATGTTACTTATACATCCAAGTGTGTCACCTTGGGGTGCACCTGTTATTTTCATAAGAAATAAGGATGGGCCATGGAGACTTTGTATTGACTACCATCAATTGAACAAGGCAACGATCAAGAACCAGTATCTATTGTGAATAATAGATGATTTGTTTGATCAAATGAAAGGCACGATGATGTTTTCAAAGATCGACTTGAGATCAGGATATCACTAGTTACGAATTAAAAAGGAA
>JZKD02S1617948.1:153073-166983 GCA_000966675.3 Picea glauca
ATCATCATCATCATCATCATCATTTAGTGACAAGGTTATAGGTGTTCTTCTTTATTATGATTTTTTTTTTATTTGTGGTTTGTTTTCTGGAATGCTATATTGTTCAAATGAATGGATGAAATCGAGTGTAAGCCGTATGCAATTTTTTTTTTTAATTTTAACCAGAATGAAAATATTATATTATCATAAAAGGGTTGTAACCGAGCTAATAATAGTTACATAATGTTGTCTAGTGCTTCAAAAACAAAATTAGGCAGTTATCTACTGCTACAAAGAGTTGTTCAAAACAAACTATATGATAAACATTCCATGTATTCTTGTTTGTTGCCTACTTAAAAAAAACTACTAGAATTCTAATGACCTTGAAAAACATAAGATTTAACAAAAGACACGATTACTAGTTGCTTCCTACTGACCAATGTCAAAGGGAGGAGAGTTTTGATGTTCTATGTCTATTGGATCCTTGAGTTTATGGACCATTTCTTCCTCTTTAGAGTCTACCTGAGTCGAATTGCCCGATGCCCTATTGTTGGAAGTTGTAGACAAGGTGTCTTTGTGGAGATTTAAAATCGTATTCCTCTGCATATTGTAGTCATCTTCTAGAATGTTTATTCTATGTTTTTTATGGACTAGCATGTTCATGATGAGATATGAAATGATGCTCAATTTCATTCACCTTTGAGGTGATTGAAAGCAAATAACTCGTGTTGGCTTTCCTCGTTCGTTCGTAATATTCTCCTAAATTCCATGATATTTCTATTGTCCATGCTTGGTGCCTCATCAAGATGGGAAAAATGAGAAGTGACCAAACAAAAGGAAAACTTTTGGCCCAATTGAGCAAAATGAAAGCCTTCAGAATCCTTGTTTTATGAATCCATCTTGGAAACAAAGTTAGTATCAAAAATTGAATTGCCTTCACTATGAGATTCACCATTATTATAACCTTAGGTGAGTAAACAAAGAGAGGGATTCCAACTAAAAGGTAATTTATAGTAATTAAAACTCAACAAAATTTCTTGGTTCAATGAGTAATAACAATTATCACCAGAAGACAAACTTTCGGATGGAGTAAACCTCTTGTACATCAACACCCAATTTCCAGACTTGTAATAGTCTATCAACCCATAATAAACCCCAGGAGCTAGGCTAGTTGCACCATAATTCTCAAATTCCACAGGTGAATATAGGATTTGATCTAGACAATCAACCGAATACAAATTAAAATTCAAGGAAAACCTACTACGAGAACTAATTCAACTAGCGTTGGATACTAATCCTTCCTCCAAAACCACTTCCCTATTATCAATTCCACTAAGCAAACAAATGCAGACAACACTGACAAAATTTACCCCAAGGACTAAATTCACACATACAATAAGTTCGTGCCTCATTGAATTTAGACCACCAGAGCACCCAATTTGAATATATGTATTCTTTGTAATCCCACAACAACTACACGTTAACATCTTAAGCTCTTCATTACCTAGAGTAGGGATAAATGCTCACATGCTAAGAGTACTTGGATATGTCATTCAAGCTCCCATTTTGAAACGAAGGGAATAATACTTTGATGGTTGGTTCAAGTGATATTAAATGTTGGTGGATTGGAGTCTAATGTGAAGGAATTTCATTAGGGGATAAAACTATTGTGAATACTCCCATTTTTCAAAAACACTCCTAAATATAATTCCATGGCTTTGTTAGCCCACTGGTCCATTACAAAATTAAGGCATCTTTTCACATGGAAGAAGGAAATTTCAATGAAATAGGTTGCCTCCTTTTTTGTTCTTGCCATAGTAGTTGCTAGTGTGTTATCCATCAAATGTTATTTTGCCTATCATAGATTTAATTACCACCATNAAAATAAGGAAAGTGGGCAAAGTGACCTAGAAGATGTTTTTAAGGAAGCTACTTGAAGAGTATAAATAAGAGGCAAGGCTCTCTCATTTCAGACACACTTGAGCATATTGAATACCTATAGGTGTCTAAGGTAGACAAAATATATCTAAGCTAAATTTCTAAGGGAAGGTGAAGAAAAGAAGGCCGGAATTCAAGGAAGGATAATTTTTTTTGATGATGTTTTCTAAGGTATGTTATTTACAGGTCATCTCACCATTTTCGCAATAAATTTTTTTCTAGAATGATTCAGACCTTGAAATTTCTATTCCATTGAGGAAACATTTCCAAGTATCCGTGGTAAAAAATTCAGCTTGTGGTTCATTGTATTTTTGGAGTTACACTCCGTGGAAAATAGGGTTTGTGGCTAGTCCTAAAACTAGTCAAAAACAGGTGTTTTGGGTAAAAATGTCATAACTTCTTCATAACCGATCCAAATTCAGTAAGACAAAATGTGTTGGTTATATTATAGTCTATAGTATTATATGTAACATTTTCAGATCGATTCAACAAATATTCTGTGTGGGGCACGCTCTACAAGGTGTCTCTCTAGAATAAGCCAAAATTCAACAAGGTATGTCATTTTTTATATAAATAATTTTCTAAGAGGTTCCAAGTAGTGAAACCCAGATGAATTTCATAAAACACATTGAAGAATAGTGCATATCAGTTTGATATCTTTATTCATTACAGGTACAAAGTTATTATTATTTCAAGTTAGGGTTGTTGACTAATCCAAAACTAGTGATGTGAGACTAAAGAAAAGTTTGATGTAAATGCTAGTCTCATGTTGTTTAAAGTTAAGGAAGGTTTGCAGGTATGTGATCATATACACTAGGTCTATTACAGANACATGGTTGGTTGCACTTGTTTATGGTACATGTTGATTACAGATTGTTTGGTACAAGTTGGTGCATGGTTGATGCACTTGTTTATGGTACAGGTTGATTACAGGCTGAGGTACAGGTTGATGCATGGTTGATGCATGGTTTAGGTTTATTTGTACATATTTACAGCATTATATCTCACAGTGATAGTGTGACAGTGGTTCCATCATTCTACTTCTACTTCAGGGCGGTTGGAGAGGGCAAGGACAGGTGGTTGTAGCCACCTTCCGGTTGTAGTCGGAGAACATAGGGGGTTGTAGCCTCCTTCTGGTTGTAGCCAGAGAATTGGGGAGTTGGAGTTTCCCTCAGGTTGTAGCCTGAGAAACTAGGGGTTTTGAGCCTCCTTCCAGTTGCAACTGGAAAACAAAGGAAGTTGGTGCTTCCAATGAATGCAATTCTTCAAGACATATAAGAAAAATTATTCTGTGGTTTTTGAGTTTCCACATAAAACATTGGTGTACTGTGTATGTGTGTTATTGTTCATTTCTTATTTATCATTATTGGATAATAATTTTACATTGATATAACACTTGGATTATTTGAAGAAAAAGGATTATAATTACACTATTATTGATTCACCTCCCCCCCCTTCTCAGTAATCCAACAATTGGTATCAAAGAAGGTTCCTTCAAAAATTAGTTTAACCACTAAAAGGTAGATCATGGAGAGTACCAACTTGTATAAAAATGGAATACCACTGTTTGATGGACAGAAGTACGCTTTTTGGAGCATAAGGATGAAGACATATATACAGACACATGTATTTCAAGTTTGGAAATCAATTGTATATGGATACACAACACCAACAGTTTCACCAGCAAATGACAAAGCAGTGAAACTCGTTGAAAATAATTCCAAAGCCAAAAATGCACTTTTGAATGGTCTCAATGATATGGTATTCACCAAAGTTGGGCATTCTAAATCCACTAAAGAGATTTGGGAAAAGCTTCGAATTATTTATGAAGGAGATACAAAAGTCAAAACAGCAAAGCTTCAAACTTACAGAGGTCAGTTCAAACAACTAAAAATGAAGGAAGATAAGAATAATGCAACCTAATTATTACGAGTCGATGAAACAATGAATGCAATCATAGGATTGAGAGAAGAAATCGAAGAATCTGTAATTGTTCAAAAGGTACGAAGATCTCTTCCTATGAGATTTAACCCTAAGATATCAGCACTAGAAGAAATATTGGCTCTAAACTCAATAAGCATGGACAAACTGCATGGAATATTTACAGCATATGAAATGATAATTGAACAGGAAAAACCATATGCAAAAGAAGCAATCTTCAAAGCATCCAAAAGATCAAAGCAAAAGAAAAAGGAACAATAAGAATATATCAATAGTAGTGACGTCTCGGAAGATGATGAAAAAGTGGTCAACTTCGTCAAAAGACTGAACAAGGGAACCGACGGTGGGTATAAAGGTAAGTTTTCTTTATTTTGTTTTAATTGTGATGGTATTGGTCATTTTGATAACAAATGTCCTCATAAGAAAAAGAGAAATGATGAAGGCTACTCAAAAGGCAAACACACATATAAAGGCAAAAATACTACAAAGAAAATTTTCAAGAAAATCTTATGCACCAAAGAAGACATCTCATCATCAGATGAAGATGAAGTCAGTGACAGTGAGACGGGAAGAGTTATATTCATGGCAGTAAAAGACTCTGACAAAGAAGAATATGAAGAATACAAAGAAGAAATTGAAGAAGCAGAAGTTGACTATCGAGAAGAATTAATGTGTGCCATAGAAGTTATCATAAGAGAAAACAAGAAACTACAAGCATAACTAGACAAGAAAAATGATACTCGAGAACTAGAACAAATGATCACAAAGTTGAAGGTTCAAATAGAAGAAGATAAAAGAATTGATGAAACACTCAAAGAAAAGCTAGAAGAAAAGGACAGGATCATTGAAAACTTAGAAGCAGAGATTGTCACACTAAGAAAGGATATTCAAAAGAAAAATATGCAGAATAGCTCAAAAGTTCTGGATGACATTATCAATAGTCAAAAATCTCATCTTGACAAGTCCGGACTTGGATACAATCAGACAAAAAAAGGGTCAAGTTCCAAAACAATAGAGCAAGAAACATATCCAGAAATTTATGTAGAAACAATCAAAGGGGATAGAAAGATATACAAGGAAGATTACAGGGACACTCCTCCACCAAGAAGATTCAAATTTCAGAATCAACAACAGACAGATAGTCCTCAAGAAGAAGAAGGATTCATAAGAGCACCTCATTTTAGAAGATCTTCAACTCCCAGGTATCAAAATATATTTTTTGGTTTATGTTATGCATGTAATAATTTTGGACATAAAGCTGTGAATTGCAGAGCTAACAACAGGAACAATAACAACTTTGAGAGTCACACACAAAGGGGTTATTCAAGAAGACCTAGTGAAACATAGAGAAGAAGTTACAACAGGTTTGAATCTTTGAGCACTGAAGCAGAATGTTACAAATGTAACAATTTTGGACACATGGAAAAATATTGCAGAATGACAATCATTCCTAAAGAACCTCAACAGAATAACAACAGTCACATACAAGAACCTTGGAAAATGACATGGATAAGAAAGCAAGATCAGTATAGCAATAAAGAATGCACAATTGCTCTAACAACTAAGCAGAATAAACTCTGTTGGTATGTTGGTAGTGGATGTTCAAAACACATGACAGGTGATAGAGACAAGTTTCTTACATTACAAAAGGAAAGAGATGGATCAGTCTCCTTCGGAAATGATGATTCATCCAAAATAATTGGAAAATGCACAGTCTGAATTGGGAACAAGAATGAAAAGACAGAAAATGTTCTACTAGTAGAAGATATGAAACATGATATTCTAAGTGTGAGTCAAATATGTGACCAAGTTCATAAAGTTACTTTCGATTCACAAAAGTGTGAGATAAGAAAAGAAGGTTTAGGGAAATTGGTCGCTACAGCTGCAAGAACTTCAAGCAACATATATGTGTTAAGTGAAATTGAAAATGAAAAGTGTTGTATAGAAAAGGAAGATGAAAGGTGGCTATGGCACAGAAGAATGGGGCACATACATTTTGATAACTTTTTCAAAGTCAACAAAAGAGAAGTAGTCAGAGAAATGCCCTAAATCATGAAACCAACCAACACTTTATGCAAGCATTGTCAACAAGGAAATCAAACAAAGACTAGGTTTAAATCAAAGGAATATTCAACGACAAGACCACTCAAAATTGTGCATATTGATCTAGTTGGACCAACTAAAACAAAGGGCTTAAAAGGTGAGAAATACTTCATGTTATTAGTTAATGATTATACAAGAATGATTGCAGTTTGTTTTCTCAAGAATAAGTCATAATCTTTTGAAAACTTCAAGATCTACAAGGAAATGGTTGAAAATGAAATGGATTCAAAAATCAAATGCTTGAGATCTGATAATGGAGGAGAGTTCACCTCAAAGGAATTTATGGACTACTACAACAATCATGGAATAAAAAGGCAATTCTTCGTTGCTAGGACACCTCAACAGAATGGAGTTGTTGAAAGAAAGAACATGACAATACAGAAAATGGCTCGAACAATGTTAATGGATTAGAAATTGACAGATATTTTTTGGACATAGGCAGTGCATACATCAGTTCACATTCAAAATAGAGTAATGCTCAGAAACAACACTGAAAAAACTCCTTATGAACTATAGAAAGGAAGACCATCAAATGTAAAGCACTTCAGAGTTTTTGGAAGAAAATGTTATATCAAAAGAGAATATGGCGTAATGGGAAAGTTTGACTCTCGTGTGGACAAAGGAGTACTTTTTGGTTACTCAAGTACAAGGAAATCATACAGGTGTTACAATCTAAGATTGAACAAAGTTGTGGAAAGCATCAACGTAACAATTGATGAAACAAGCATACCAGAATCAAAGGAATAAAATGAATCAATGAAACAACCCTTAGAAGAAGAAGCATAAGATGAAAAAGAAGTAGAAGAGAAAGATGAAGAGAATCTGACAGAAGCAAAAGAGCAAGTTCAACAAGTGTCTCCAAAGACACCCAGCAAATGAGTACAGAAGAATCATGCTTCAGATCAGATTATCGAAAACAAAGATGCAGGAGTTGAGACTAGAAGAAGAATCTGTTCACCAAAACAAGCACACCTAACACTCTTATTTATAATTGAACCAAACTATTTTGAAGAAGCCGGGAAGGATGAATATTGGAATAAGGCCATGGATGAAGAATTGGATCAAATAGAGAAAAATGACACTTGGGAACTGGTTCCAAGACCAAAGAATAAGAATGTGATTGGCACAAAGTGGGTCTTTAGAAATAAATTGAATGAAGATGGACAGGTTACAAGGAACAAAGCTAGATTGGTATGTAAAGGATATGCACAGGTTGAAGGAATCAACTTTGAAGAGACATTTTCCCTAGTTGCCAGAATGGAAGCAATATGTTTGCTTTTAGCTTATGCATGCTCCAAAAATATTAAAATGTATCAAATGGACGTAAAATCAGCTTTTCTGAATGGAGAACTTGAAGAAGAAGTCTACATTGAACAACCAGAAGGATTTCAGTTGTCAGAAAACGCAGATTATGTGTGTAAATTAAAGAAGGTCTTGTATGGTCTAAAACATGCTCTTAGAGCATGGTACTCTAGACTAGATAAGTATCTACAGTAGGTAGGGTTCCTAAAATGAAGTGCAGACAACAACCTCTACATCAAGGTAAGTCAAGGTAATATTTTATTAATTGAAGTTTATGTTGATGATATTATTTTTGGTAGTGATGATGATAGGTTAAGCCANTAGCCACCTTCCGGTTGTAGTCGGAGAACATAGGGGGTTGTAGCCTCCTTCTGGTTGTAGCCAGAGAATTGGGGAGTTGGAGTTTCCCTCAGGTTGTAGCCTGAGAAACTAGGGGAAATGAGCCTCCTTCCAGTTGCAACTGGAAAACAAAGGAAGTTGGTGCTTCCAATGAATGTAATTCTTCAAGACATATAAGAAAAATTATTCTGTGGTTTTTGAGTTTCCACGTAAAACATTGGTGTACTATGTATGTGTGTTATTGTTAATTTCTTATTTATCATTATTGGATAATAATTTTACATTGATATAACACTTGGATTATTTGAAGAAAAAGGATTATAATTACACTATTATTGATTCACCTCCCCCCCCTTCTCAGTAATCCAACAATTGGTATCAAAGAAGGTTCCTTCAAAAATTAGTTTAACCACTAAAAGGTAGATCATGGAGAGTACCAACTTGTATAAAAATGGAATACCACTGTTTGATGGACAGAAGTATGCTTTTTGGAGCATAAGGATGAAGACATATATACAGACACATGTATTTCAAGTTTGGCAATCAATTGTAGATGGATACACAACACCAACAGTTTCACCAGCAAATGACAAAGCAGTGAAACTCGGTGAAAATAATTCCAAAGCCAAAAATGCACTTTTGAATGGTCTCAATGATATGGTATTCACCAAAGTTGCACATTGTAAATCCGCTAAAGAGATTTGGGAAAAGCTTCGAATTATTTATGAAGGAGATACAAAAGTCAAAACAACAAAGCTTCAAACTTACAGAGGTCATTTCGAACAACTAAAAATGAAGGAAGATGAGAATAATGCAGCCTAATTCTTACGAGTCGATGAAACAGTGAATGCAATCATAGGATTGAGAGAAGAAATCGAAGAATCTGTAATTGTTCAAAAGGTACGAAGATCTCTTCCTATGAGATTTAACCCTAAGATATCAGCACTAGAAGAAATATTGGCTCTAAACTCAATAAGCATGGACAAACTGCATGGAATATTTACAGCATATGAAATGAGAATTGAACAGGAAAAACCATATGCAAAAGAAGCAATCTTCAAAGCATCCAAAAGATCAAAGCAAAAGAAAAAGGAACAATAAGAATATAGCAATAGTAGTGACGTCTCGGAAGATGATGAAAAAGTGGTCAACTTCGTCAAAAGACTGAACAAGGGAACCGACCGTAGGTATAAAGGTAAGCTTCCTTTATTTTGTTTTAATTGTGATGGTATTAGTCATTTTGATAACAAATGTCCTCATAAGAAAAATAGAAATGATGAAGGTTACTCAAAAGGAAAACACACATATAAAGGCAAAAATACTACAAAGAAAGTTTTCAAGAAAATCTTATGCACCAAAGAAGACATCTCATCATCAGATGAAGATGAAGTCAGTGACACTGAGATGGGAAGAGTTATATTCATGGGAATAAAAGACTCTGACAAAGAAGAATATGAAGAAGACAAAGAAGAAATTGAAGAAGCAGAAGTTGACTATCGAGAAGAATTAATGTGTGCCATAGAAGTTATCATAAGAGAAAACAAGAAACTACAAGCATAACTAGACAAGAAATATGATACTCGAGAACTAGAACAAATGATCACAAAATTGAAGGTTCAAATAGAAGAAGATAAAAGAATTGATGAAACACTCAAAGAAAAGCTAGAAGAAAAGGACAGGATCATTGGAAACTTAGAAGCAGAGATTGCCACACTAAGAAAGGATATTCAAAAGAAAAATATGCAGAATAGCTCAAAAGTTCTGGATGACGTTATAAATAGTCAAAAATCTCATCTTGACAAGTCCGGACTTGGATACAATCAGACAAAAAAGGGGTCAAGTTCCAAAACAATAGAGCAAGAAACATATCCAGAAATTTATGTAGAAACAATCAAAGGGGATAGAAAGATATACAAGGAAGATTACAGGGACACTCCTCCACCAAGAAGATTCAAATTTCAGAATCAACAACAGACAGATAGTCCTCAAAAATAAGAAGGATTCATAAGAACACCTCATTTTAGAAGATCTTCAACTCCCAGGTATCAAAATATATTTTTTGGTTTATGTTATGCATGTAATAATTTTGGACATAAAGTTGTGAATTGCATATCTAACAACAGGAACAATAACAACTTTGAGAGTCACACACAAAGGGGTTATTCAAGAAGACCTAGTGAAACACAGAGAAGAAGTTACAACATGTTTGAATCTTTGAGCACTGAAGCAGAATGTTACAAATGTAACAATTTTGGACACATGGAAAAATATTGCAGAATGACAATCATTCCTAAAGAACCTCAACAGAATAACAACAATCACAGACAGGAACCTCAGAAAATGACATGGATAAGAAAGAAAGATCAGTATAGCAATAAAGAATGCACAATTGCTCTAACAACTAAGCAGAATAAACTCGGTTGGTATGTTGGCAGTGGATGTTCAAAACACATGACAGGTGATAGAGACAAGTTTCTTACATTACAAAAGGAAAGAGATGGATCAGTCTCCTTCGGAAATGATGATTCATCCAAAATCATTGGAAAAGGCACAGTCTGAATTGGGAACAAGAATGAAAAGACGGAAAATGTTCTACTAGTAGAAGATATGAAACATAATCTTCTAAGTGTGATTCAAATATGTGACCAAGGTCATAAAGTTACTTTCGATTCACAAAAGTGTGAGATAAGAAAAGAAGTTTTAGGGAAATTGGTCGCTACAGCTGCAAGAACTTCAAGCAACATATATGTGTTAAGTGAAATTGAAAATGAAAAGTGTTGTATAGAAAAGGAAGATGAAAGGTGGCTATGGCACAGAAGAATGGGGCACATACATTTTGATAACTTTTTCAAAGTCAACAAAAGAGAAGTAGTCAGAGAAATGCCCTAAATCATGAAACCAACCAACACTTTATGCAAGCATTGTCAACAAGGAAATCAAACAAAGACTAGGTTTAAATCAAAGGAATATTCAACGACAAGACCACTCAAAATTGTGCATATTGATCTAGTTGGACCAACTAAAACAAAGGGCTTAAAAGGTGAGAAATACTTCATGTTATTAGTTAATGATTATACAAGAATGATTGCAGTTTGTTTTCTCAAGAATAAGTCATAATCTTTTGAAAACTTCAAGATCTACAAGGAAATGGTTGAAAATGAAATGGATTCAAAAATCAAATGCTTGAGATCTGATAATGGAGGAGAGTTCACCTCAAAGGAATTTATGGACTACTACAACAATCATGGAATAAAAAGGAAATTCTTCATTGCTAGGACACCTCAACATAATGGAGTTGTTGAAAGAAAGAACGTGACAATACAGAAAATGGCTCGAACAATGTTAATGGATTAGAAATTGATAGATATTTTTTGGACACAGGCAGTGCATACATCATTTCACATTCAAAATAGAGTAATGCTCAGAAACAACACTGGAAAAACTCCTTATGAACTATAGAAACGAAGACCAGCAAATGTAAAGCACTTCAGAGTTTTTGGAAGAAAATGTTGTATCAAAAGAGAAGATGGCGTAATGGGAAAGTTTGACTCTCGTGTGGACAAAGGAGTACTTGTTGGTTACTCAAGTACAAGGAAATCATACAGGTGTTACAATCTAAGATTGAAAAAAGTTGTGGAAAGCATCAACGTAACAATTAATGAAACAAGCATACCAGAATCAAAGGAATAAAATGAATCAATGAAACAACCCTTAGAAGAAGAAGCATAAGATGGAAAAGAAGTAGAAGAGAAAGATGAAGAGAATATGACAGAAGCAAAAGAGCAAGTTCAACAAGTGTCTCCAAAGACACCCAGCAAATGAGTACAGAAGAATCATGCTTCAGATCAAATTATCGAAAACAAAGATGCAGGAGTTGAGACTAGAAGAAGAATTCGTTCACCAAAACAAGCACACCTAACACTCTTATTTACAATTGAACCAAACTGTTTTGAAGAAGCCGGGAAGGATGAATATTGGAATAAGGCCATGGATGAATAATTGGATCAAATAGAGAAAAATGACACTTGGGAACTGGTTCCAAGACCAAAGAATAAGAATGTGATTGGCACAAAGTGGGTCTTCAGAAATAAATTGATTGAAGATGGACAGGTTACAAGGAACAAAGCTAGACTGGTATGTAAAGGATATGCACAGGTTGAATGAATCAACTTTGAAGAGACATTTTCCCTAGTTGCCAGAATGGAAGCAATCTGTTTGCTTTTAGCTTGTGCATGCTCCAAAAATATTAAAATGTATCAAATGGACGTAAAATCAGATTTTTTGAATGGAGAACTTGAAGAAGAAGTCTACATTGAACAACCAGAAGGATTTCAGTTGTCAGAAAACGCAGATTATGTGTGTAAATTAAAGAAGGTCTTGTATGGTCTAAAACAGGCTCCTAGAGCATGGTACTCTAGACTAGATAAGTATCTACAGTAGGTAGGGTTCCTAAAATGAAGTGCAGACAACAACCTCTACATCAAGGTAAGTCGAGGTAATATTTTATTAATTGAAGTTTATGTTGATGATATTATTTTTGGTAGTGATGATGACAGGTTAAGCTAGAAATTTGCAAAAGATATGCAGAATAAGTTTGAAATGTCATTACTTGGAGAACTATCCTTCTTTCTGGGACTTCAGATACGCCAAAGCAACCAAGGAATTATTATTTCTCAAACCAAGTATATTAAATAAATGATAAAAAGGTTCGGTATGGAAGATTGCAAACCAGTTATCACTCCCATGCAAACCAATTGCAAGTTGAGCAAAGATAATGATTCGAACTCTATAGATCAGAGGCAATACAGGTCAATGATTGGTAGCCTACTATATGTGACAACATCTAGACCAGATGTAATGCAGGTAGTTGGACAAGTGGCACGATTTTAAGCAACACCAAAGGAATCACATGTATTAGCAGTGAAGAGGATTTTCAGATATCTCAAAGGAATTGAAGAGTTTGGATTATGGTATCCAAAAGGAAAGGACCTATCACTTATTTCCTACACAGATGCAGATTGGGCAGGTTGTATTGATGACCGACGGAGCACCAGTGGAGCAGCATTCTACTTGGGTGAGTGTTAAGTATCATGGCTAAGCAAGAAACAATCATCAATATCCTTATCTACATCTGAGGCAGAGTACATTGCAGCAGCATCATGTTGTACACAGGTTCTTTGGATGAAACAAACTCTGACAGATATACAGGTTGAGTATGATGAGCCCGTTCCAATCTATTGTGATAATAAAAGCACCATCAGTAACTCAAAGAATCCGATGTTGAACTCCAAGACGAAGCACATTCCAATAAAGTATCACTTTTTACGGGAACATGTTGCAAAAAATAAAATCAGAGTTGAGTATGTGGGCACAAAAGAACAAGTGGTAGACATGTTTATAAAACTACTTCCAAGGGAAGCCTTTGAGTATCTTCGCTAGAGACTCGGAGTTATTTCTACTCCAAAATGAATGCTTTTGAATGCTTATCTTATATGTATTATATGTACACAAGGAAGCACCATAAGAAGATAGTTCATTCAAGGGGAACAAGCATGGATGGAAAGACACCTTTGTCATTGATGACAAAGGGGGAGAGATTTATCAGATGCAAAGGACAGAGGCATGGTTCTAGGAGGAGAAGATTTATCATATTCAGAGGACAAAGGCATGGTTCTAGAGGGAACATGAGTGATATGATTTCAGTATTTCATCAGAGTGTTACTATCAATGCCAAATGGGGAGATTGTTGATTAAGGTTGGTTTTCATTGATGTCAACCCTTGAAGAAAGCCTCGTAGCACAAAGGTTTGGTAATGGACCCAATATTGTTTGATGTAAATATGACTCGTTATTGTCTTGTCATGGTTGATAATAAGTAAAAATGGATGAACTCCAAAGTGGTCCCCTTATGGTGAAATCCCTCAAGGGAAGACACTTTGCGGATTGAGTTATCCTAGAAGTATGGTTAGAGAACCCATGCTTATTTGTGGAATAATGAGATGAAGGTCGGTGAATTTGTCATTGAAATATCCTATATGGATAGTGTTTGTCATGCCATTTCCAGTGGTATGTGGAACGTCACATAACTCCTCATGGTTAGAGAGTTATGGCCATGAGAAGTTAGAGAACCCAGGTTTGGGTAATGGACCCAAGTTTTCTTGATGGATAATGGTATGAGTTTTGATATATTTTCAGGTAATACTATTCTATATGGATGGTACATGTCATTCTATTTCTGGTGGTATGTGGATCGTCACATAACTCCTCACGGTTTGAGAGTTATGGCCTTACGAAGTTGGAGGACCCTCT
>JZKD02S1617959.1:12636-23371 GCA_000966675.3 Picea glauca
GGCTGGGGCTAAGCCTCAGCCCGGCCCCCGCGCCGGAATATGCTATAATTGAAATTCAAATATATTAAAACCCATATACATTATAAGAACTAATGCGTGGGCTATTGGTAGCCCACGCTATGTGAAGGCACTCCACCTTGGTGGGAGGTCCAGGGTTTGATCCCCATGGACTCCATATAATTTTGAACGATCAATCAAAAAAAGGGTGTCACGTGGCAGCCCATGTTTGGTCCATGTGGCACCATCCCACTTGCCAAAGACATGCCACGTGTAAAGAAATGATTCGACCGCCCAACTGCCACCTATATGCCAACTCAGCTTTGCCACATCAGCGTACGGCCCTGCCACGTCAGTGTATGGCCCTACCACATCAACGTATGGCCCTGCCACATCAGCAACTGTACGAATTGTACAGTCAACAATTTTTTTTTCCCTGTTTGACAATTTGAACAGAACACGATATCTCACTCATCCGATGTCCGTTTGAACCCGTTCGAGTTGCGTTGGGTTTGTAACGAAGAGGCCTATGCACCTGTTTGATTTGAAGCGATTCCGAGCACTTTGAATTTTGAGCAACATTTGATCCCCTGGATCAATTACAAAACCTTTAGGTCCCGAAAAAAAAATCATTTGTTGGTCATATTATACTAGTTGGGGGGTTAAAGATCTAGGGTTAGTTAAGATTTTATCAACAAAATCCCATAGGCACTAGGATATTCAATCTTTATTCGAGGAATGAAGAAGGTCTCAGTCAAGATGCCATGAGAATCACATAGACCATTAGTCTTGTGTAGGGTGTGAAGGGGAAACACATGCAGGAAACCTCCAATAGTTAATCATCCGTTCGTTCATAGCTTATTAACATATTACTATGAAAAAGAACATAAACAAACATACATTCAACCATAACACATGAAAAAACATGAAATTCAAAGAGGGAGGTATTTAGGTTCCATTCATTCAATTCAACATCATTAAGTTACAATTTCATGCACAAAGGTCAAAGCCTGCTCAAAATGCATTAACAATCAATTAGAGCAGAGACATGTCATGTGCTAAGATCTATTTATTTTCATCCGTACATAGCTACTATCTTTGAACAATAGACTTATGCAAAGACTGCTACAAAACTGAACTTGGAACTCTCTCTCTATTCCAACGTACTTCTCTCTTACAATAATGAACTCTCTCTTTACTCAAAATTCCCAACCCTTTACATATCCACATGCATTCCCCCATATATTTGACAGAGAATGGAAATCATAAATACTTGTCAACTCATCCATAACCTTGACCACGATCAATCGGGTTGTTACGCAATTAGTTATAAAGATTCCTGAAGATCTTTTCGGATCTAGTATGCATGCGGTTTCTTTAAGTTCTCATGAACGATACAAAATGGGTTGGTGCACACAATGAAAAATCGGGTTGGCATGTGCAATACAAAACAGGTTGGCACACACAATGTAAAATCGGGTTGGTGCACACAATTAATGCTTGGTTGGCGCAAAATAGTAAACTTGGCACCGCTTCATGCATATGTTTCAACATGCACAATGCAAAATCGGGTTGGAGCACACAATTTATCATTGGTTCGCACAAACTCTTAAACTTGGCACCGCTTCGTCCATATGTTTTAGCACATGCAATGCAAAATCAAGTTGGCACACACAATTAATCCTTGGTTGGCGCAAACTCTTAAACTTGGCACCGCTTCGTGCATATGTTTCAGTGCACGCGTATTATTGACTTGTGGCATGTGTGATCTTCAAACATTAGGTTTCAACTGCCCTTCATTATTCCATCCTTTGAATTTGTGTTATTGTTCATTACGTCCATTGTGCCCTCTGATAACATACGTGGATTTCTTTCTCTGAATACTCTTAGACATAAGATGTTAGTCCAACTCTTTTCTATGAATTCCTATTTTTGCACCTAGAGATGAATCCACCACCCCCTGAGTCACACATCACCCCCTGAGTTCCCTTTTCTCCTTTGTAGCAATATATGTATCCATCGTTACATTTATATTTTCAAGGCTATGGAGGCTCACCTTTCCTTCTTGTGCCTATTAATGACATTCTTCACTTGTTGGCTTCATGTCTTATGTGAGAATTCTTGTTGAGTTGTCCTGGAAAGTCATTTAGACTCCATAGCAACTAAATAATAATTTTGTCTATGCACCTTCTAATCCCTTATCAACTTTTCATTTCCTTCTCTATAACTCTGCACTCTCCCTTTGCAAGATCTACATTGTCTCAACTGGATCTACAAGCTCTACCATGCTTCCCTGTCCATTGGACCCTAGAATTATATTCTATAATAGACCTACACAATTTTATTCATGGCATCGAATCATCTTGTTAATAGGACTTGGTATAACACTCTATCCTTGAGCGTTTCCATGTTCATCCATAATGCAGTTATACTAAAACTCAACCTCTTTCCATTATCATACCATTGTACTTCCAAATGTGCCTCCATACCTCTGCATCGACACCATCATGTGCATCTACAATCTTCCTTTCTTGATAATCACACCTGGCATGTACCTCTATCAATTGGAAATGTTTTTCCAAAATTAACATTGTTTGGAAAACTTTCATATTGAGCAAATTCATGGTTCATGGAGTCCAATTGCCCTTTTCTCTGCATCTTTACGAGGAAACCAAGAGCTTCCTTTGAGAACTTAAATATTCTGTCATGTTTTTCTTTGAATTACCTTTCCTTACTATACTCCTCAATTTGATTTATGAGTTGAAAGTTATGGATTTCCAAAATCATCAATTTCACTCTTTTTGCACTTGATTCACTGGTGCAAATAAACTCAAAGGATAACTTTTGTCACCTATAGAAAGAAATATAATGAAAACCAAGAAATGTTTTATACTGGGAGATGATAGTATTCTTGATTGTGAATACACATCAACTCTTAGATTCATGATTTGATGCTCCATCAAACTTCTGCATCAATCTAGATTTGACAACTTTGTTTATTTTGCATTTCCTCTATACTTAGAATTTTGTAGTAGAAAATGGATTTCTCCAAAACAAATAAAAAATGAGAAAAAAATCCTCAATACAAATTTGTTCTTCTTGTTAAGGAGGTAAAATGTTGACTAAATAATTTTTCCCATATTTTTGATCTGGGGTCCCTTTTCCTCAGAAAAAGATTTCAAAAAATCCCCAAAAAGTGGTATGGAATAGTGGATTTTGCCCTGTTTGGGCACCTCCACTCCAAATCCTTTATATTTTTCACAAAATGTGAACTAAGTATATCCATTCCTACTTTTTGGACTCTCTATAAAAATTTCATCTTAATCTGGGTCTCGATTACTAAGCACCACCCTGATCTTCAAAACCCACTAATTTGCGTTTTTCAAAAATTTAAAGCAAAATTGGTCAGTGACCCTCACAAATATTTTTTTAGTCATCGCCACTATGAACATACCCTTTAAATTTCATCTGATTCTAGGTTGAAATGCTCCTATTATGACCAAAATAAATTTTTGGCTCCAAAGTCTTTTAATTATCCTTCTCCATCTTTCTTTCTCCTTTCCTTTCCTCCTCTCCTCTCTTCTCTTCTCTTATCACTCTAATAATTTATTCTTCAGCCATTATATAACTCCAATAATATATTTCTTGGCCGACATATTGCTCTGAAAATATTTTTCTTAGATGACATATTGCTCTAAAAATATTTTTCTTGGCCAACATTCTCTTCTTTATCGCCGCAATTTTTTTATTTGTTAGCGAGAATTATTTTCTTTCTTGTCAAGACTCCTCCCTTTATCAATGAGAATTATTATTTCTCTTGTTGAGACTCTTCCCTTTATCATCGAGAATTATTATTTTTCTTGACGACATTTCATGCCAAGAATTTATCTTTATCGGCAAAATATTTTTATTTTTCTTGCCAACGTTTCGAGCCAAAATTTTATCTAAGTTGTCGATGAAAATTTTATTTTTGTTGTCAACATTTTGTGTCAAAATTTTATATTTCAACCAATACATGCCCCATCTCCCAAAATTTTCTAAATCTTCGTGTTTCTTTCTTCTTCCTTTATTKCTCTAAAAAATTATTTTCTTAGCGGTGTATTGTGTCGAGAATTCATTTTCTTCGCAATATATCACCCTCAATTTTTTTTCCTTTTTGACATTCATTGTATCATGCTCAAAAAAAAWAAATCCTTGGCGATAYATGTTGTGTCACCCCTGAAAAAATATTTTCCTCCGTCTTTTTTCCCACAAAAATGATCTTTTGGCACAATAAAAAGGAGTATTTTCTCTTCTTGATCATGCTCAAAAAATATCTTTCCTTGGCAATATTCACTATATTCTTGACAGAAAATCTTTTTCTTCACCAATACTCCATGTATCAGCCACAAAAATATCTTTCTTAGTATTTTTTCTAAATTCATTTGGGTTCACTATTGTCATGGAATCCATAGACTTAGCTCTTTGGGCCAATTTCAACCCTTTATTGGCAATATCAACCTCGAAACTAAATAATCACCCATACAAAATCACGAATTGGGGATTTTGACCCAAATTTCCTCACGCTGAGAAGATATCACGTTTGACCCAAATTAAGATAAATGTACATGGATTTCAACCTTCGTTTCCTTGTAGTAGTCCCTTATAGGCCCGATGTTGCAACCTATTTCTTTGATACCAACTGCAAAATACCTAACCTGCTACATACTGATTAAAATTCCCTAACACAATTAATATTAACAAGGACATCATTCCCCAAATTGCTCATGCATCTAAGGACATATTAAAAAATACTAAATACAACTAATCAAACAAACACATCATTTAATAAACGTTTACATAATATAATTAACCATAAAAAATAGAACATAACACTCATATGTTTATAAAATATCAAACTCATTGCATATGAAGAATGTTCATCCCAACCATATGCTTATTTTTCCATTTCTCTCAATAACAATCCACCCCCAAGCTAGGGCTACAAGTCCAAAAGTAAGTCTATCCCTCTTAGCTCTCCACTATCCACACACAACAACCCAAAACCTAGTTTTCTAACTCCAACAAAAATTCCAATACATAAACTCTCTTTTCCCTCAAGCTTCACAACCCAAGGGATGGGATCCCCTTCTCTGTCACATAGTCCTTCGAGCTATCCCACTTCCATCCAAGGATCCAACACAAGGCTGGCTAGAAAATCCCACAACTGGGGACTCCAAGAATTCTTAGTTGTTCCAAGAGTGCTCACAACAACCTTCTCAAGCTTCTCTAGGTAGTTTCCTCAACATGAAACATACTTACAGGCACATATCCCACGTTACATTCACATAGTCATCATTTTCAAAATCAAACTCATCCCAACATAGTTGTCTTTCTATGACTAGTATGGATGGTGCTCTTTGTTAAATTATGAGCTTGATTACTTATGCAGATTAATTCTTTTATTTTCTTCAATACTTTGATTCCAGCTTAATACACTTCAACAATACCAAATCATAACCGAATAGCAATAACTATGTAGATAAGTAAGCATGCACATCAACGACACATATACCCTGGGGAAACCCTGTACAGGGAGAAAAACCCTAGCAAACAATATTCCTTTATTGCATTAATAATGTAAGATCACTTACAAATATCCACCATGAATGTTCTGCTCTTAAAGAGCTTGCCAAGATGACTTTGACCTGACAAAGACCTAAGAGACCTTGCTGAAATACACCTATGATATGTTGTTTCTATTGTTGATATACAACACTGCTATGTTGTTGATATATGCCTCTGATATGCAGCCTCTATTGCTGATATACAACACTGATATGCTTTTTTGGTATGCTACATCTTTATCACTGATATGCTCCTCTATTGCTTCACCCTTAACCTGCATATTAAAACTGTGTTGAAGAGAGGATTCGACCTCTGCTTATATGGGCTAAAGAGGGGAAGAGTAGAGGCTCGAAATAGTAACTTGTTTGCATAATTTAATCATAACTCAGCTTCATACTTTAGTTCAAACTTAGAACTAGACTTGAGACTGGTATACTTTAGTTCGAAAATAGAACTAGACTTGAGACTTCATTTACAACTCAACATTACACTTTAGTTCGAAAATAGAACTAGACTTAAGACTTCAGTTGCAACTCAACATTACACTTTAGTTCTAAAATAGAAATAGACTTAAGACTTCAGTTACAACTCAACATTACACTTTAGTTCTAAAATAGAACTAGGCTTAAGATTTCAGTTGCAACTCAACATTACACTTTAGTTCTAAAATAGAGATAGACTTAAGACTTCAGTCACAACTCAACATTACACTTTAGTTCTAAAATAGAACTAGACTTAAGACTTCAATTACAACTCAACATTACACTTTAGTTCTAAAATAGAACTAGAACTGAGACTTCAGTTACAACTCGACTCTTTACAAGGCAATTCAAAATTCTCTTCATGGTGGATAATTTTACACGTGCCAATGCACTAGATCAATACATTTATATCATTTGAAATATGAGGAATATTGTTTGTTTCTAGCTCATAGGAATTTTATATTCAACCTAACTTTTGCTAGATGCCTTGATTTTTTCTCATGGCTCACAAGGCTTGACTAGGCTCACAGAGGTTGTATGTTCCCTCTGACTTTTGCACTAGTCTGTCTATGCTCACAAAGGTTATACGTTCCCCTTGAATTTTTCACTAGACTGTCTATGCTCACAGAGGTTGTATGTTCCCCCTGAATTTTGCATTAGAGTCACATATCATCTCGTTCATCCTTACTTTTGGTTTGAATTACAGAGGTTGTACATTCCCCATGGATTTTGTTAATACTTCACAAGACTGGTTGATTCTCCAAATCTCCCTGGCTAGCCTCAAGGTGGCCCATATGGCCTCTCATTGGAAAATGATTGTCGATGCTGCCAAATTTAGCACTCCCTCTCAGCAAGGGAGTCATTCTCAACCACACCAAGATTGCCTCTCAGTTGCACAAATTGTCTCGAGGTCAGAGGCTTGGTCAGGATATCAGCTACTTACTCGCTCGTGGCTATGTATTGTAACTTTACAGTTTTTCTCTGGACCAAGTCTCGAATGTAGCAGTACCTCATGTCAATATGTTTTGACTTGTTGTGAAATATCGGGTTCTTTGTCAATTTTATGCAAATTTGATTATCACAGTGAACCACTGTCGTCTCGAGCTTGTCACCAAACAACCCAAAAACCAATTTTCTGAGCCATACTACTTCCTTGCTAGCATCACTTGCTGCAATGTACTCAGTCTCTGTTGCACTCTATGCAATGGATCCCTGCTTCCGGCTTGACCAAGAGATCATAGAAGATCCTAAACTAAAGCAGTATCCGGAAGTACTCTTCTGATCCACCAGTCTTCTCGATCAGTCAACATCTGCATACCCATGTAGAAATAAACCACCACTGGATGTATATCTCATACCACAAGTAATGGTCCCTCTGAGATATCTCAAGATGTGTTTTGTTGCGACCCAGTGTCTCTGTCTCGGTTCAGTCATGAACTGACTCATTGCAATCACTGCATAGCATATATCTGGCCTAGTGTGGATCATGTACATCAATGATCCAATCAGCTTCCTATACATGGTGGGATCCATCAAATCTGAACCTGTATCAAAATCATGCATCTTCCTCAGGTTGGTAATCATCGGAGTAGACATGGATTTGCAATCCATTGTACCAAACCTCTTTAGTACATCCATTCTATATTTTCCTTGTGCCATAAATATCTCGCCCTGTCTTTGCCACACTTCCAATCCTAAGAAGTAATGCATCAAGCCTAAGTCTTTCATCTCGAATTCTGAGGTTATCTCCCTCTTACACTAGACTATTATCCCTTCATCTCCTATTAAAAAGAGATCATCAACATACATGATTAGTATAACAGGTTGGTTACCTATTACCTTGAAGTACATATTTGCATCAACATCACTTTTTTGAAATCCTAGGCTTTTAAGAATTCCATCAATCCTGTCATACCAAACTCTGGGAGCCTGCTTAAGACTATACAAGGCCTTCCTTAGCTTGCATACATGAGTGCCTTTTTTATGCAATACAAAACCATCTGGTTGTTCCACAAAGACCTCATTTTTCAATCTTTCCATTCAAGAATGTTGTTTTTACATCCATCTGATGTAGCTTCCAACCAAGTGTTATAACTGTAAAAATTTTCATATGGAGTCCCAACTTTGGGATTGAGTAGGAGGCTAAGTCAGTATGGAGGAGCAATAGATTAGCGGACGATGCCATATCTAGCGGACGGGGCTAAATATAGTGGAAAGGTGAATTCGATGGGACCCGACGGGTCATGGATCGTGGGTGTTGTCAATCGATGGTCGTAGGACATATCGAGCAAAGATATAGCACACTGATTAATCTCTTGGAGGCAGGCTGAAAAGAATACTGTGGTTTCGTTTCAAGGGCACATGGCGCCACCAGATACATATCGAGGGGAAAATCGGGTAAGCTTGAAACCACCCAAGCCCACCTCGATGTCACGTGTCAGCAACTTATCAAATATGTCACACCCAAGGATCGCATGTGGAAATGGAAAGTTGACGGCCCGTCAAATCACCTCAGGACAATTGTTTGGGTACTTTTCATCCATGCGATGTCGGGTAAGCGCAACCAAAAAACTGATTCGAAGGCTCATCATTTTAAATTGATGGCCGAGAGTGATAAGTCGTTGTCCTTGTTAGTACTTTCATCAGTAACCTATGATTGGCACTCAATGAGGACTGTCATTCAAAACATGGATGACATTACTCTGTTTTGGGCGATTAACGTTTCATTCTTGAACGGGGTAATCACAAACTGAATCATCTTTCTAATTCTTGTACAACCAAGGGAGATAAGCTTGTGCTTTCTGGAAAACCAGAGAGAATGGATAAGACAGACCAAGCGGCCTCCAGTGAACCTATATATTCAAATAATATAACAACGTTATCAGTGAAGAAGAAAGAAAAGCTTGTCGCATGAATACTGGCAACGAAATTTCACATGAAGTCTGCAGAGGAGCCAGGAGCAGATAAAGAGGTCAAATTAAATCCCATCATGAAGGATTTAATCATCAACGGATACACAGATGAGCACCACACCCAATATGTCAAGAGGAAAAGGAGAAAGTGACAGAAGACATAGGTTGAAGCTGAAATAGTTGAAAGTGTTGGAGAAAACCAACATGCTTGGCTTGACACTTTAAAGGAAGAAATTGCTAATCTGAAATAGATTTCAAGCTAAATTAAGTATGTTTCAGAGAATTTTTTAATGATACAGACATGTGGCATTCAAGGCGAAAATCTCGAATATGTCAGTTTTTTATTATAACATCCCCTAGAAAATATGATTTAGTTGTTGTACATTATTACTTCTTGGTAACAGATGTCTGTTTTTGGAACTTTGAGGAAGTTGATTCATTTTGAATCCTGGATGTAATTTATCTATATATACTATCAAAAATATAAATGAATGGTTGGACTTACCGGAGAGGGATCTTCCCCCATAGCAGGAGGACTTTGTAATTTTCTGGGGCTGAAACTGAATATACATGCATAAGATTTTTGAATTCTCTATGAAAAGATTATAATGGTGGTGATATGAGTCTTGTCTTCTCTCATAGTATGTGTTTCTTGTGTTCCTAAATTCCATTTGCACTTTCTTCTATTTAAATTGGAGAGTTGAAAAGTTCAGAATTCATCTAATGATGCTCTCGGCTTAAGCAATTTAAAATATGTATGTTTCTTCTTAACTAAGTCAGACTTCATTTCAGTAATGCTATGATGCATTTATTTGTTTTCTCTTTCCTCCTACACCCTGCTTAAATATGATTTACAACTTAGATTCATTTCCTCATTTAGCCTTTATCCTCTGGAGAGATCTACCAACCAGTCATTGTTTTCATTCACTTCCAAAATTTTGACTCCATAGCCCTAAGTGTCCCTCCCCTTCCTAGCCAACAAATTTATAAAAACCCCTAAAACAAACTAAATCTAGCCATTGATTTCCAAAGATATATCAAGTGACATGAGAGAGACCTCTTTGAGTTGAGCAGGCTAGTGCCCATCTTTAAAGTAGGTTGAAACAATTACCATTGTCGTTTGTCTATCAACCAGACAAAATTTACAGAGTGCTAACACCAAGAATGGAAGCTAAAGCAATAATAGTTTGAATGGAGGTATACTTGGCTACAAGGGAAAAAGTCTCTTCGTAGTCGATTCCTTCTTTCTGAGTGAAGCCTTTGGCTACAAATCTTGCTTTGAAGTTTTCCACACTTCCATCAGCTGCATGTTTGATCTTATAGATCCATTTGGAAAAACCATTGATATGTCTTTTGGCCTCGGCACAATGTCCCAAACATTGTTCTTTACAATACACATGTATTCCTCAAGCATGGAATCCTTCCATAATTGTAATTTATCTACTTCTTCAAATGAAGAAGGTTCGACATCACTAATGTTGCTCATCAGTGCAACATAGCCTCCAAAACTATGAGGCCTCTTCCTTTCCCTGAAAGTTCCTTTGGGAGAAGCTATCCTTTCTTCTTCCTACATTATTTCTTTAAGCCACCCTGGATTCCTTTTGGTTGGAGGTTCTTAAAGAGTTCTTTCTAACACTTCAACAGGTTCTAGGGGCTCATTACTTGGCCCTTCACGAGATTCCTCCCTCTGATCATCTAACTCTTCATGTTTAGAAGAGGGTGAAGCTGGTTGAACTG
>JZKD02S1617959.1:51179-66989 GCA_000966675.3 Picea glauca
ATTACACTGAGAGGTTCCTCCAAGTAATGTGCCCAAAATGACCTCTTCAATGAATTCAATTGACTTATAGCTCAAAATAGTCAAAATCATGGAAATCGTCGGAATGCAACGGAACCAAAGCCAACCTATGCGGAATGGCTCATAATGATGGAATATGATGATTAATGCGAGATGGACCCCACAATGCCTCTCAATAACGCCTGTACTCTCTATAACATCCGTTTGGCTACTCTGTTCATTATAAACCTCTGCTCTATGATGATGTCCCAAAGTGGGGACATTATAGTCCTCCCTGCTAGAAAATTGCTTGTCCTCAAGCAATAACCGAATCCCCTCAAATAAAATACCACGATCCCATGTCCACCTGTGGGACACACAGTAGAACCCATCCAAAAATGAACACTCATACACTTTGCCCCTTGGGTCCCATATCAAGTCATGAACTGCTAGCCCATGGGAAGCATAATCCTTAAATATACCTACTCTAGAAGTCTCCTACATATGACACATGGCCTCATCTCAGAACGAATCCATCCTCCAAGTCTCTACCAAGATCCATACGGCCTCCATCAACTTCTCATCTTGATGCACGAATGAGGTGCTACTAGACCTTCGTGAGACACCTGCAAGCGATGCGCTCCTCTCAATACTGAAGTTCAATGGAAAGTTAGAGTAACTTTCCCCTGCAATGGTACACTCTCCCCTGTCATTCAGTGAAATGTTCAATCCTGCAATCCCTGGGTCCCATGCTAACCTCTGTCTAATATCACTCTGCTGGCCCTGCACTACTCTGACCATGACTGCCTGCCCCCTGCATACATCATGAATCCTCCTCTCCTGAGTCCTCCAGCCGAAATACTTGTGAGCATTGGACCTATTGTCCAGAAACTGTATCAGTAAAGACACCTTTGTAGAAGAAGTACCTGTCCAAACATCTCCATGCCCTATCATGATGATCAAGAGGGAGAAAAGGTCTCGCCCCACAGGACAAGTACCTGCAGGCCCACTCCAAACCAACCCAAGGTGGAGTGTATGACTCTCTGGTGCCACTTGGGTTGTCATGTAGTGAAACATCCTGCTAACCAAGTGAACTCTCAGATCCCATGGCAAACTTGGAAGTTTATCACTTCCAGTCTTTGCTAGCTGCTCCTGTGCCAGATTGATCATTGTCGGAGGCCCTCTGTGCTCATCTGTCGTCACCCGGTCTATGATGCTCACCATCATGCACCAAGTCCCAACTGTCTGTCTAAAACGGTGCACCTCTGACTTGCTGTATGTCGTAAAAGTACTCCTATCATGTAGTCTCGACCTACTCACTCTCCATTCCCTCAGCGACGACCTATCCCTTCTCATGCTGTTGTCTATGATAAAAGTGTCAGGATAGGCTAATAGAAACATCTCCAGCTGATTGTAGGGTTGGGAGGTGTCACATGCTTTGGTCAATCCCAAGGATTCGACCAGAAGCTCGTCCATCGGTATCCATGATAGATGCTCTCCTGTGGTCATCATCGAATCCCAACCATCTAGTACAACCGAAAGTAACCCCTCCGACTACTAGTCAACTAACCTCCATCTCTCATCTCCCATGCAACTACTGAAATGGTGAAGGTGATCTCCCACCTCTATGTGCTGCTGCAGAGGAGTGATATCTACATACTCCCCTAAGTGTGTCTCCTCCTTGCAAAGCACTATAACCCTCTAAATGCCACCATACATCTCGGTATGACTCTGTGAACTATCCCTCATCACCGTATGCTTCAGCATACTCATGTCGTCTCTTGCAAACTCATGTTTCATCATAGATCCGAGGTGTACTGCTGGATCAACCTCTACATGGAGGTCAACTGCTCTTGGAACACAAATGGAAGTGTCCTCCATCAACTGGTGTTCCTCTGCTAGACCACCACCATCCTCTAGCCATGTGACTGAAGGATATATCAGAGTGTCCACCAGGATAGATGAATTAGATCTCTGACGGATCTCCTCAAGAAGCTCCTCTACTCCGGACTCTGATTCTTGAAGGATTGTTTGTGTGCCTCTCAAGAATCCTCTAGTGCTCTCCAACTCCTGAGTAAGTCTATCCACCTCCAACTCCTACTCCCTTAGAGCCTCATGATACGTATCGCCAATCCTCAATAGGTAGTCCCTGTCAGTCAACAACTGCTAGTGATCGGTCCTCATCATAGATACTCTCTCCCTGAGAGTATGAGAAACATCCATGGTAATCCCCTCATCTAAACTACCATGTGCCACTGACGCTCTCCAACAAAAATCTGCCATCAACGCATGCATGTCATCACTACCTCTAGTGGTTGTCATGATCATAGCCTCACTAACTCTCAACTGTGATGCTAAGTGGTGTGACTCCTAATCATGGTCATGTTGAGGTGCCATCTCCGACCCCTCACTGCTAGTGTCAACTCTGGAATCCCCAAAAACACCCTCGGCATAAGATAGCGTGCTGAATTGTCCATTGTCTACTATGCTGCTAGGTACTCCTGTATGCCACCGCACCCCATCACTAGATGCTATCCCCCCCTGAATCACACTGTATCTTGTATGAGCAGTTGTATCCTCCTGTGCACTCAACCTGCTACTATCATCTGCGCCTGGATCCCATAGAGATGTATCCAGACACGTGCTATGGTCATCTTGACTGCTAAAGAGTGCATCCTCATCAATGCAGGTCAATCCTGGAAGTAAGTGCTCCATCAACCTGTCATCCTCTGCAATCTGCTCAACTAATGGAGTCTCCAATAGCTGTGACTCAATCTCCTCAGGCTGATCTGTATGTGTAAGGTCAACTATTTGTACGTCCTGTATCTCCTCTTGGATCGGTGGATCTACATGTCTCTGGTGTGCATCCCTCAGACAAGGCTCCTCAATCATATCTGATATGCCACTGACCTCCTCATGTGACGTGGCTATCATATGTGTTGTGACCATCATAGGAAGCTCATCATCTCTAGGTGCTAACACGTGTGATTCCTCACTAGTGTCACCACTCTGCTGAGGTGTAAGGTCATCAATAGAACGTGATGTGTCTACTGAGACACTGGTGCTATCGTCCTGTCCATCCAGCTGCCTATCCACTACACAAGGGTCATCCTCCTCCTCAAGGGCGCAAGAATCACTAGCATTTGCAGGTGTGCAAGAGTCACTATCGTCCTCAAGCGTGTTAGAATCACTAGTCTTTGTACTAGAGTCACTATCACTAGCCTCTGAGCAAGAGTCACTATCATCATCAGACTGCTCCTGATCAACATCCATCGCTCCATCCTCACACATCTCATCATCACTGTCATAGAGCACCTCAATAATATGCTTCTTACCCCTTCCCATACACCTATGATTTGGTTCCCAAGGTACCTTGCAACTGTAGCGAAGTTGCGTGCACCTAATGGGTGTAGGGTTCATCTGTATCTCTCTCTTAATGGCTCTGTTTTTCTCTGTTCTGTCAACCCAATCTTTGACCTCATTTTTTCTCCATGTAGGGTTGTTTCTAGATAGATACTGTTGGAATGTTACTTCAGCCCTAAGTCTCTCACTAAGGGCGTATTATTCCCATTCACAACGTACAGTCTCTCTAGCAAAGGCCCTAATATCCATCTCTTCTTATGGAAGACCCCTCTATGGCTCTGCATGCATGTGCTAATTCCCATGGCTGGCAGGAATCTAAGCTCTGATACCATTGTAATGATCCCAAGCCATTATTCTAGGATCATCATGGTTTGGATCATTACAGTTTTGGTGTCTTTTTAAAACATTTCTGGTTGTGGCATTTCGTCAAACACTTTACTGAATTACTTGTTTAGATGTGTTTACTTGCTGAATGGTCTCTTAATTTCGGCCTTAGGGTTTACTGATATTTTTATATGAATGTTTGCAGCAAATAACAAGAAGAGACAACCATGGAACATACCTCAACCATATGCAATAGGATAGACAAGCCAAAACATCTCAAATATGATTTTATTCATGGAATAGAGGAACCCGCTACAATGAAGATGCCGATCTGGAATGCTCAACAGATGGCTCCAATATAGAAGTATGAGCTGCTACATAAAGCTCTCGACAATACAAAATAAGCCTCCAAAGGATGGATAAGAGATGAAGACCAATACCAAGGTAGATCTGGCCTTATGAAGTGCAAAAAATCTATCTGGATGATGCCACGTCTTGCTGGAATGTTGAAGCTCCTCAACAATTCGGCCCTGCTACCAAAAGTGTCCAATCACCCCAGTAAATATTCCAACTGATAGAGCGGGCAACTATAAGGACAACCCAGGTGTCCAAATCTCCAAATCCACTCTCAAATCCTGTAGATCTGAAACTCCACTGAATGGTGCGCCCCCCTGGATGGTTGAAACCCTAATAATTCGGTCTGGATGAATGAGGCCTCCAAACCTCTTGAAACTCTCCAAAATGATATATCGGAGCTTGGTTACCTCCCTGGTGAAGTCCCAAGCGAAATGGTGAAGATCTGAGCTAGAAAATGACTGAAACCAATTTCTGAAGTTTTCTCCTCTCCTCTAATTCATCCCATGCATATAATAAATCAAATAGCACCTGAAACTTCTCATGAATGGACTAGATATGATGTCCAAGGCCCTGCAATGAAAACCCAAGTGATAGAATCTCCAAAATCCCTGCCAATCTCCTACAACAAATCTCTCTCCAAGGATGTTGTGCCCCCCTTGCTGGAAACCCCCAATGGTGCGCTCTCCTTTGCTTCCTGTGCCTGTGGCTATGTAGAACCCTCCTACAATGATGTAGAACCGAGATAGAATGGTGTGGGAGAGTATTGCATCTTCGAGACCAAGCTTGGGAGAAGCTAGGTGGAATCTTTCACCACTGAATCGTCCTCTAGGGTTTGTTAAGTCAAAAACCTCAAAACCCTCAAGAGATGGGCCCTCTAGCTAGAAGCCAGAAATCCAAAAGATAAACATACATGAATGAATGAGACGAGGCCCTTGCCTTTCCTTTATACTTTTTTCTCTCCTTGTCTCTCCAAAGTGACTTTCATTTTATTAATATTTAATTAATTAATTAACCTTTTTACCTCTAAAAAACACCTTATCTCTCCCTGTGGCTTCCCTGGCCACTGAAAGTCACTTCTCACCATCCCATCCTATAGTGTTGCTTCTCCCAATTCCAATGAGCTATTACATTAAGAGGTTCCTCCAAGTAATGTGCCCAAAATGACCTCTTCAGTGAATTCAATTGACTTATAGCTCAAAATAGTCAAAATCATGGAAATCGTCGGAATGCAACGGAACCAAATCCAACCTATGCGGAATGGCTCATAATGATGGAATATGATGAGCAATGCGAGCTGGACCCCACAATGCCTCTCAATAACCCATGTACTCTCTATAACATCCGTCTGGCTACTCTGGTCATCATAAACCTCTGCACAGTGATAATGTCCCAAAGTGGGGACATTACATGCTGTCATCGGGAAGACTAAGATACCAATGCCTTGAAGCATCAAGGAGGGTAGAGGAGAACAATTTCATGACTAGGTCTTTAGCATCATCACTAATGGGGTGAAGCTGAAAAACGCCCAGAAATTGCTCATGTGCTCTTCGGCATTGATTGCATTAGTACCGGTAAACTTGGGCAACCATTTCTCATACTTAGGTGGTAGTTTCCTAGGGTAGCCTGGTATGGCTGACATATCTAGTGGTTTGAAAAGACTGGATGACCGTTGCCTTTTAGTATTGCCTACATTCGTTGCATTGGTCTGAGTTGCTGAGCTAGACATGGTTTTCAAAGGAAGACTCCCTCCAAAAAGTGATTTTACAATGGGAGAGTTTCGGGGAGGCTTTCTTTTGAAGGATTGAGGAGGATTAGTGTACCTCCTTGTAGTTTGTGGAGTCGCTAGATAATTTGCTTGAAACTATCAAAGAGATAATGGAAAACACCCTAAGTGGAGTTGCCAGGTAAGCTTGTAAAGTAAAGACTCTAGAGGCAAGGCTTACCGAAAAGTGTTGTCTTGAGGAGAATTGACTCAGTGTTCCCCCGCAATGGCGCGAAAATGTTATCGCACAGTTTGTAGTTAGGATAATGGATGGATGAAAAGAGGTCAAACTGGCGTAACTGAACCGATCCCATCCACTGTCACCTCGATGAGAAGGTTCTTTCTATTTACGGAGGTAAATCCAAGGGGAGACGTCCCTGATGACTTGGGGTTTTGAGAAGGCAAAAGGATTAAGAGCTAAAAGATAATTTCCCCCTCACAAGTCACCACCTGATTAGAAAGTCCGACTTATAGCCAATAAAGATAACCAGAAGTAATAACCAAGAAAGGAGTACCTGCCTGAGACAAAGCAACAAGAAAACTATATGTGCAAGCTTGCTTGCTAGTTAGTACTTCATATAATCAATGACTCTTCTGATAATAAGCAATTGAGCAATAGTATTGATGAAGTAAATCAATGGTTTATACAATAGCAATGATTATAATATCACTTCTCAATAAATGCTAAAGGAAAACTTGGCATTCAATGTAACAATATCAACACTTTATAAACAATGCCTTAACCAATCATTCAATTGCTTCAGAGATAAAGTAAATGTTGCATATAGGTGTTTATAGCATAGAAAGATGAAGGCAACAATATAATTAGCAGGGTTAGTCTAGGCTAGGGTTAGTAAAAGTTAGGGTTTGTTCAAAGTATTGGAGGTTTGTTTTATGATCAAGTCACTCAATACACAAGGCCTTAGATCTGTGTGCTCCTAGGGCATATGGAGTCAAAGAAAGGATGCAAAGGCTGAAAGACTAAGAGATAATAAAAAAACTAAGGACAAGAGAGTTAAACTTTGAGGTTTTTCTATGGCAAGGTCTCAAAGATGAAACTCTAGGGGAGAGAGGCTCACTTTGGTGTAGTAAACCTAGGCCTCATTTCTCTCTCCTCCTTCCTTATCTTAATGGCAAACAACTAGGCTCCATAGATTATTTTAGGGGCTAAATTTCATAGATGGGTTAATTTTCCATGCTTTTCCCCCAAAAAAATTCGCCAATTTTGCATTTTTTCTAAAAATGTTTCACGCAAATTGTATAGAATAAAATTATTTTACCTTTCAAATAGCCCAAATTTTATAGAAACTATATTAAATCCTTAGAAATTTGAATATTTTTACAAAAATATCGCCAAACATTTTATAGTTTACATATTAAGGACTAGTAAGATTCACCAATGTTTTTAGATTTTGAGATAAACCAAAATGGTTGATAAGAACCAAGACAAGAAGGTTTGTAAGCAACGTGTTGCTAAAGCAAGGCTTTACTAGTCAAACCCTAGGGAAAATCGGCTCACCAAGGTGTAGAGACCTAGGCCTTGGTGCGTTTTCGCCTTCTTAGCTCAACAAATAAGTTAAAACAGCTAGCGGGAAGAAGATGGATGGAGTGTTGCTATGGCAAGGCCCTATCCTCTTCAACAAATCAAATGGCTTAAAATATTGATGGGGACATGAGACAAGGACATTTACTAGTGCTTGTCACCTAGGGTTTGATTCAGCAAAATATAATAACATATGCAAGTAAATGAAACTAAAACCATTCAATTAAAAAGTGTTTGCAGAAATTCACTTACACAAACCAAGAAAACATGTAGCAAAACCCTAGTTGTAACACCTTCCACCAAGAGAAATGCCAAAAATGCCAAATGAAGTCTTCCTTCAACAAGTGCGCCTCAAAATTTCAGCCAAGAACCCTAAGAAGGGCGCAAATTTCAGACCTCACTAATGAGTGAGTTGTGATGATAAAATGAGAGTCAAAACCCTCAATATATACTGTACAAATGACCTAAATTACATTTTAGGTCATTAAAAGACCGACAAGGCCAAAATACCAAAATCATACTGTTTTACATTAAATGTTTGAAAATTAAACCCTAATCAAGCAATAGAGAGACATCATCCCCTTTCTAGGGTGACGTTAGCCCCTTCGAGGGAAAATGCATCATCCTGGAGAAAAACGTTAGCCCTCCTTGGGCATCTTCAAGCTGCCACACATGCCAATACTCCCATATCTGCCTCCCAAAATATCCATACTACTGGGTGACATCATGGGCATCCTGGGAGACGTCCTAGGCCTTCCAAGGCCAATGTTCTTGTGGAGAGGGCTCAACCCCCCTAGGTGCAGGTCTGCTCAGCTGCCTCTGGTGGATTCTTCTGCTCTTCCTTGGTACAATGCTCTGCCCTGTCTCTTCCCCCTGCTAGGGTCTCAGTATCCATCGGGTGGGCTCTCAGCCCCATGGAGGTCTGAACTGATCATCTCCCCATGCATACCTGTCCAAAGTGTTACATGTCCGTCGGGCATGATCCTGCACATCAACAACTACGCCCTCCATGGGCTCATAAGGGATCATAGGAATGTCAATCACATCTAATCATCAATATTTATTAAACATGTGCATAAAACCCCTTTATCCCAGTCTAGTGCTTAAAGAGATTATACAAGTCTGCAATACAAGTTTGGGGGAAGTGGCAGGACGTCCTATTGGGCTAGTGTCTACTGGTAGAGGGATGTTTCTGGAAAAGATTAAATCCAAGTCATGCAGGTGGGTGAGGTGGATGGGGATGTCTGGGCAAAAGGTGCAGTGATAGCAGGGATGGCTTACTAGTGGGTTCCTCTGTGGAGGGTGAGCTTCACGTGTCATGGATGCAAATATTTCCAAGCCCATTCATGCCTTTTAATCTTCATTTTTTCCAAGATGCTAATCAAAGGACACTACCCTGGCTTGGTGACCAATGGTGGCAATGTTAGCCACACAAATTTCACAGAAAGGAGAAGGCTAGCTCATGATGAGACCCCCTTTCTCTTTGCTATGCCACCAAGAGCCATTGCCCTGGCGTGGTGACCAGATGCTGGTAGTGTCATACCGCTAGATGCTTATGGACCTAATAGGTTGGCTTGTGATGAGACCTCCTATCCTCTAACCAGGTCTTGTCTTATTTTTTTATCTTTTTATTGCTTTTCCTCTCAAGAATCTAATCAAGGGACACTGCCTTGGCTTGGTGACCAGAGGTGGCAATGCCCCCCACAACTCCTTTCAGAAAAAGGAAAAGGCTAGCTCATGATGAGACCCCTTTTCTCTTAGCTATGCCAGCAAGAGCCACTACCCTAGCATGGTAACCAGATGTTGGTAGTGTCATACCGTTAGGCACCCATGGACCTAATGAGATGGCTAGTGATGAGACCCCCCATCCCTCAACTAGGTCTTGATTTATTTTTCTCTGGGTCCCTCTTTTTCTTATTGAGAAGCCTTTTATTGCTTTCTTAGGGATCCCTGGGCGAAGCATCTCGAGGTTTTATTGTCAGTTTCTTTTACCCCCTAAGCCTTTATCCCATTCTTCCCACAAGGTAAGGGTACAACCCCTAAATGATTGGCTATCCCATGCCCATACCAATGCAAGGGGATGGGCAAGCAGGAAATAAGATGGAAAGTGGTATTTATGATGGGAGCGGACGATGGATTTTCAGAAATCCCCCTAGTAGAAAATCAAAACCTATGGACACAAGTTTTCTAGGGCATCCTGTCATTCCCCCTAGACATGGTCAAGTGGACAAGCATAAGATCCAAGAACCCGTTAGAAACAAAGGAATCAAATGCACATATTCAAAGGTTTTGAGGATCAGAGTGACACATACCATGATACCCGAGCTTATTACCTCATGGAGCAAGAACCATCTCTAATATAGGACCAAGCTGAAGGTGATGGATGTTGTTGTTGCTGCTGACAAAGTGAATGTGTTGAAAGGGAGAAAAGATGGGCCCTCTAGGGCCATGCTCAATTTTATCTAGCTCTCGGTACTCCATGTCTAGGACCTGTGGGCCTTGAGACATAATCTCCTAGTTATCCCTAAAAGTGGGGCATAATAGATCTACCAAGTGAAGTAGACCCCCTGAACGATACTTTCCTACAATATATTATTTATTGTTGACCGATTTTGGTGAACCAGAAAGATATGAAGAAGCAATGTAGGTAGAAACCAGAAAGAAGTGGGAGCAAGGCATGAAATAGAAGATGGATTCCTTGGTACAAACCAGACTTGGGACTTGGTTCAATTTCCTATAGGTAAAAGAGAATTGCATAATGAATTGGTATACAAGTTGAAGGAAAAAGATGGAGGCAAAAACAGGTACAAGGCCATACTTGTTGTAAAGGGTTTTGCACAGAAAAAAAGGTATATATTTTGATGAATTTTTTTTGTTGTTGTTGTTTAAATGACTTCAATTAGAATTTTTTTAAGTCTATTAGTCATTGAAGTTTTACTCTCCTTCTCCTGATACAGAAAAATAATCCAGGACGAAGGTTGCTCTCCTTCTCCTATGTTCAGAACTCCCTGTGTTTCCAGAGTTTCTCCAGTTCTCTTCCGCGATCCCTGTCGCACATGCTTTTTTCTCTCTTCTCTTTACCACACTTCCTCTCTTGCCTTTTCTCTGTAAGATTGTGTGTGGCGCGAATTTCCTCATACGCGGTCAGGTCTGAGAGCTTTTATAGATGGGAGGTTCACCCCCATCCCCTCATTAACTCTTGAGGAGCCTCCCCACCTACCAATCTGACAGGAAATCCATTCCAGGGTCAGAGATTTGCTTTGGTCTTTGAGCAAGTAAAAACCAATACGTTACTGGCTCGATGGAAGTTAACGCAACCATTCCAGGTCCCTTCCACCACATCTCATTAGCCATCGTGGTCTCTTTTAGCACATCCCCCTCCCAGTAGTCATGCAACACATATTCATAACATAATTTACATTCATCGACCTTTTATACAAAGGTCCGTCAAATCAACCATTCACATCTTTGAGTTTGCCATAGTTCTTGGCCACTATAGTTATTTTTACAGAATGGGGGAAACAGGGTGTACAATTCCCTCCCCCTTAAAGGAACACCGTCCTTGATGTTCTATCTATCAATATGACGTGTATGTACAGAAGTAAACAAAATCGGATATGCTTGTTTCATGGCATCTTCCATTTCCCAAGTAGCCTCAACTGGGCCAAAATGTTTCCACTGCACCTTGACCTGTGCAATGGTTCGGTTTCTAAGTGGGGTTTCCTTTCTGTCCAGTATACATTGAGGTTCTGGTAGGAATTCTCCCTCCGGTTCCACCTGGATCATAGACCAGTCAATTATATGATTAGAATCGTGTACATATTTCTTCAATAATGAAATATGGAAAACATTATGTGCTTTTACTGTGGGAGGAAGTGCTACCCTATAGGCTACAAGTCCCACTCTATCTAGAACTTCAAAGGGTCCACAATACTGAGTTGCCAACTTGGCACAAGCTCCCATCCTCAGGGAACTCTTCCTGGGCCTAACTATGAGATATACGTGGTCTCCCGTCTTGAATTCTCTTGGAGTTCTCTTTCGGTCGGCGTAACTTTTCTGTCTATTCTGAGAGACCTTTAGATTTTGTTTTATCTGAATCACTCGTTGTTCCATTTATTTCAACATGTCGGGTCCAATAGTAATTCGTTTTACAGGATTACTCCAACTGACTGGAGTGTTGCATGGCCTACCATAGAGGACTTCGAAAGGACTCGTCTTCAGGGATTCTTGGTAGCCGTTGTTGTAGGCGAATTCCACTAGTGGCAGGTAATCTTCCCACTTTTTGGGTTGATGCATTACATGCATCCTTAGCATGTCTTCTAGTATTTGGTTCACTCTTTTTGTCTTTCCATCGGTTTGAGGATGATAGGTTGTGCTAAACAGTAATTTGGTCTCCAGACCAACCATCAAGGATTTCTAAAAGTTGGAAGTAAATTTCGTGTCTCTGTCAGACACGATCTCTTTAGGCATACCATGTAGTTTGAATATCTCCTTCATGAATATGTTGGCAATGTCTATTGCCTTGCAATTCGAATTGACGGGGATAAAATGAGCAGACTTGCTCAATTTATCCACCACTACCATGATGGCATCATTCTATTTGGTCGAGGTTGGTAATCCGGTGATGAAATCCATGGAGATGGTTTCCCATTTCCATTCCGGGATTGGTAGAGGTTGTAATAATCCTGTTGGGTGTCGGTGTTCTGCTTTAACCTGTTGGCATTCTATGCATTGGGCTAAGTACTCAGCTATGTCTTTCTTCAATCCAGGCCAATAGAATTGTTTCGTGGTGGCTGTGATCATCTTCTAGTATCTTGGATGACCAGTATATGGTCTTTTATGTAGTTCATCCATTATGAACCTCTTCAAGTCATCGCAATCTGGAATATACAATCTGTTTTTGTAAGTAAGCAGACCTCCATCTATCATCTAGTAGCCTTCATACTTTATCCCCGTGGGTTCTTGCTCCAGGTACGAGGCCATGGTCTGAAAGAATGTGTCTATTTCTTGTGCATTCCTGACTCTTTCTTTGACATTCGTCTCGCAGGTGTTCATCGCTGTCAGGTGAATTGTTTTCATACTTCTGCTAAGGGCATTGGCCACCTTATTTTCCTTTCCTTTAATATGTTTGATTTCAAAATCAAACTCGCTAAGGAAGGCCATCCACCTAGCTTGTCTGGCATTGAGCTTTCGTTGGTCAAATAGATATCGCAATCCACAGTGGTCTGTCATAAGTACAAATTTCCTTCCCAGGAGGTAATGCCTCCACATTTTTAAGGCGTGCACTATGCTGGCCAGTTCTAGATCATGGGTCACATAGTTGACTTCGTGCTCATTCAATTTTCGGGATTCATAGCAAACTACACTTCCTCCTTTCATAAGGACTCCTCCGATCCCTTCATTGCAGGCATCTGTGCACATGAGGAAGTCAGCTTCAGGATCGACGATCTTCAACATGGGTGCATGGGTCAGTAGATGTTTTAAGGATTGAAATCTTTCTTCACATTCTTGTGTCCACGTGAATTTAGCTCCCTTCTTCTGGAGGGTAGTGTTTGGACAACCAATCTTGGAGAATCCTTTTATAAATCTCTTATAGTATCCTGCTAAGCCCATAAAGGATCTGATATCAGAAACGTCCTTTGGGGTAGGCCATTCCATGATAGACCTGATCTTGTCAGGGTCTACTGCTACTCCTTATTCAGATATGACATGGCCCAAGTAATGTATTTTCTTCTGGAAAAAGTCACACTTGCTAAATTTGGCATAGAGCTGATGTTCTCTTAGCACTTTAAGCACAAGTCTAAAATGTTTCTCATGTTCCTCTCTATTCTTGGAGTAAATTAATATATCGTCAATAAAAACCAGTACAAATTTGTCTAGGAATTTGTTGAGCACATTGTTCATCAAGCACATAAAAGTGGCAGGGGCATTGGTYAATCCAAATGGTACTACCACAAACTCATAGTGACCATATCTCGTCCTGAAGACAGTTTTGTGGATGTCTTCACCCTTGATTCAGACTTGATGGTATCCAGATCTCAAGTCAATCTTTGAGAAGATGGAAACACCTCCCAATTGATCGAACAAGTCATCAATCCAGGGTAAGGGGTACTTGTTCTTTATGGTTACCTTATTGAGCTGTCTATAATCTATGCACAGTCGGAGGGTACCATCTTTCTTCTTCATAAACAGAGCTGGTGCTCCCCATGGGGAAACGTTGGGTCAAATATAGCCTTTGTCCATCATTTCTTTTAGTTGTAATTTAAGCTCAACTAGCTCGGGTGTGCTCATCCTATAGGGTGTCCTAGACACGGGCACTGATCCTAGTGCAAGTTCTATCAAGAAGTCAATGTCCCTTCTTGGAGGTAAACCCGATACCTCTTCCGAAAACATATCTCTATATTCTCTTAGTGTGGGGTGGTCTTCGAGGCTTGGTTTGTCATCTTCAACTGATTCCAACACCTGTATCGCATATAGTGGGCATCCCTTTCTGCAATAATTTCTCATTTGAAGGGCTGATATTCATCTCACCGAGATAGGTTTTTGGATTCCTTGAAGGGTTATCCTTCTTCCTTCTTCACTTACACATTCTAATGTTTTATGGTAACAGTCCAGTCTGGCTTTATATGTGGCTAGCCAGTCCATACCAATCAATAGGTCATACAATTCTAGGGGTAGTATGTTAAGGGTTGCTTGGGTGGGGAATTCACCCATAATAAATTGACAAGCTGGTATGACCTCCGCTACCTTTCTTTTGGTGCCAGTGGCTAACTGTACCAACCATGGCTTGGCGTGTTTATGTGGCTGTAATTTACACTTATCAACAGCCTTAGGAGCTATATAACTCAAATTTGAACCAGGGTCTATTAGAATAGACACTAGATGGTTGGTGATCATACCTTCCATCTCCACCATTGAAGATTGGTGGTCAGCTTGTTTATTATCCATGGCTGCATAAATTTGCGGCATACTCTTGGCCACGTTATTGACGGTGGTAGCTTCTTGAACGTTTTAAATTCTCCAACTGTTCTGTTGTCGGTGCGGGCAGTCTCTCAGTAGATGTTCTTCTCCACAACTCCAACATTTCAAGGGTTCTCTCTTTGGGTTATCAATCTTTCCTGGGGTAGATCCAGAAGGTTTATTTCCACTCTGGGAGGGGAAATTCTGCTGGTGTACACTTCAGGTTGGGAAGCTCATCCTTGAGTCCTTTTTATAGTTTTTAAATCTTGGGGATTTAAAATCCTTTTTCTGGAATCCCGAACTATTCTTCTGCTTCCAGCCTTCGCGAGGTTTTGTCCAATGCCCAAGTTGTTCATAACAATATATTGCCTTTCGGATAGTGTCTTCTAGGGTCTTTGGCTCATCAAACTCAATCCTGTTCTGATAGTCCTTAGGTAGTCCACTGATGAATCGCTACACCTTTGACTTTTCTGCTTTTATATAGGGTGCGTACCTCAACAACTCGAGGAATATGCTAACATATTCCTCTATGGTGAGTTGCCCCAGTTTGAGTTCATAGAATTCTTTAGTCTTTTTGTCGAACTATTTTTCTGACAGATACTTCTTTCTGAAGTATTTCTCAAACCGTTCCCAAGATAGGTTCTCTTCGTGAATCCCTTTTACATTCTTAAGGTCTTCCCACCAAATGGAAGCCTTTCCATTCAAGTTGAAAGTGGCTACTTGGGCCTTCAAGTTTTCTGAGAAGTCATGGACTCTGAAATACTTCTTTAGTCCAAGCAACCAGGCCTCCGCTTCCTCCCCCTTCTTTATTTCACCATCGAAAGAGGGTGGTTTGGTCTTCTTGAATTCTTCGAGATTATGACTTTTGGAATTCTTTCGCTTCTTTCATCTTCTCCGGGAATAAGAACTAGTTCTGATACTAGAAGATCCCTCCGAGTCCCTAGTTTCCTTTCCAGAGGAATCGTCCGACGCTTGTCCCTTATCTCTAAGGTGGACCTTTCTCAAGGTGCTCTTCCCAGTGTGGCCACTTAAAAGACCACGTTTCTATATCTTAGGTGGACTTCGAATTTTCTTTGTCTGTCGTCGATCCGCGTGACTGGTGTCAGGTCCATGCTGCAATTGTCTTTGTATGTCGGATAAACTCTGCAGCAAGACTGCATTAATTTTTGTTTGCTTCTCTTGCTCTTTTATCAACCTCTTGTTGTCGGCCTTGCAGTTCTGTAGTTCGACCATGAGGCTCCTCACAGTCTCAGCTAGATCTGGAGGGATCTCTTCCGCTCTCCTTTTGTCATACTCTTCATCTCTATTGTGCGAGCCATCCCCCACTTCGTGGTGCATCACCATTCTATGTGTCTGCAGTTTCCCGTGGTTGATCGTCCGCTTGTGTGTAGGAAAAACACTTGTTGTTAGTCAATATTTATATTCATTCATAACCAACGCATAATTCATATTTTTCAAATGCATACACACAATAGGAATTTTCATTCTTAACTTCGACTTTTGA
>JZKD02S1617959.1:97786-111144 GCA_000966675.3 Picea glauca
TTGAGCACAAATACCCCTATCAAAAGTCCAAGGACCTAGTTTTTACAATTTTTGCTCAAAAATAATTAATTAATTAAATAATTAAACCTCCAAACTTAGGGAAATTTAATTAAGAAATAATTAATTAAAAAAAACTAACTTAGACTCTATGGAATTCCGCGAAACTTTCTAAGATGTCTTGCATGGTCATTTACAATGATTCCCTATAACAGTTATCAAAAGATAAGCCCACTAGAACGTCGTTCGCCACTTTGGAGGAATTATTGCAAGTGTGAGGGAAAAACTCAAGGGAAATCAATAAGGATGAAAAGCCCAATTGATAACCAGAAGATTAAAAACCCTCGGTGAAATGAACTCTCCCAATGAACTGATGTCAAGGTCACTGACCTTGACATGACTCATGCAGACCTATTACATTATTGACCCAAGCAGGGGTGCGGAAATTCTAGTTACAAAAAGAAGCATTGTGGCCAAACATGTCCTGTAGAACCAAAAGTCTTCAACAAATTTTCATCCGATGATGCATCTCTTCATGGCACATGGATCTGACCACGTATGTTGGAGAGGCGGTCAACATCTGGCTCCACATGGGGACGTGTGTTCGATCTTCTCACTTGAGATGGAGAGCATACGAGAATCCAGCACCTACAAAACAGAGTGCTCACCAATAACCGACATAAGAATACATATATACATAATGAAATAAATGAATGCTATATACAACATTTACAAAATGAAATGACTAAAATAAAACGTCCATATTTTACAACAAATGAAATCTATAATACAAAAAAAAAAAGTTTCTAAGTACATATTTACATACTAAATTGAAATAATACAAAATTAAAATACAAAGAAGGGTTAGAGATACGTTACAAACACCCGTGCAATGGATGAAATGATGCCACAAGTGTCTGAAACATCCTTGTCCAGTATGACTCACAAAAGATCCCTTCCCAAGTTTTATCAACTTGGGACCTTTTGTGCAGAAGAATCAGCCAGACTTCATGCTCCTTCCTTCCTTCAACCAAACACTGGAATATGACAAGCCGTGTAAACTCTGAATACTTTGTTGCTCATGGCTGTCAAGGTGGGAGGCCAACCAATACTCATAATAATATGACATTTTAAAATTGAAGTCGCCTTCCATTTCCACATAATTTTGTATTAACTCATGTTCTGGTTGAGAGGTTGAAAAAGAACATTCCACAGGAACCATCATACTGTTTTCCTCAAGATTTTCAAAGTTATCCTTCAAAAAGATTGGTTCATTGAGAGAAGGGTGGGGACTTGAATCATCTAGATATTCAACATTTTCAAACTCAAATTCCTTTATCTCCTCAAAATGAATGATCGACTCAACCATGGATCCCTCCAGAATTTCCCCATGAACTTCCTCATCTTTTTCATTGTGAAGCTCATGTTCAAGGGGGTCTGGATATTCAATATAAGCTTCTGTAAAATCATCTTCCTTGATCCTCAATCGATCTTCCATGGCCATAATTTGTTCGCTTATGGCCTCAAGCTGTTTAGTATGGGCATACTGCATGTTTAAAATTATTTCCTTAAGCTTTTAAATGGAATATGGTGGAGAATCAACCTCTATGTCTGAACTGATTATTTTTATATTTCCATAAAATCATCAACCAATTCATTGTAAACTTCATCCCGATCATGCCCAAATATTTCCAAAAAGGCATGTAGCAAATCCCGTATGTTCTTGAATCTCTTATCACGTGAATCATGAAACCAATCATTAGCCCAGTCACCACAAAGAGTCAAGACAAACAATTGTATTAGAACATCCTCATAAATAGGTGGATCACACCATTCCTCAATACATTTAGTGAAGGCCCTGATGTGAGTACTAGCATCATCATGATCATAAAAATYAGGAATGTTATCAATAACATCTTCAGATATATCATGAGGGTAACCAACAATTCCTGAAAAATCAATAGGACTATAAAAATCATCCATTTCTAACTAGATCATTTAAACAAAGGTCTAAAGAAGAGAACTAGGACCCAAGATTGCTAAGGACCCAACAAGAAGAAGGACTAGATAGCTTCATCCACAAACCCTTCCAAGTTCAAGGATGAAGCAAAACAAGCCGGGAATTCCTTCTTGAAAAATACCTCGTCAAATTATTTAAAAGTGGAGTCGCCAGATGACCAAGATTATTTCAGACAAACAAGAGCATCAAACAAAGCAAAAACAAGAAGGAAAACAAAAGTTAATTTATTATGTTTGGAACAAGCATCGGAAATCAATGAGTGTTTCTTCTCCAAGAATCTCAAGCAGCCAACAAGGATTTCTCCTTGCAGTATACTTGATATATTTGTTCAATGGAGTCGCCACTTGGAAAGGAAGCAAACAAAAACAACAAATGCAAGTTCAAAGAATTTTTAGTTCTTAAAAAAAAATTAGTCGTTTTGACCAAGGATAAATGACTTATCCCCGACAACAGTGCCAAAGATGTTGCTGTCCTTATACACACTTGCAAACGTGAGCTAAATCAAGCTCACTTAGTGTGTCCTTGGAGGCACAATGCCTAGGTTCACAGCCCACGCTGTCACTTTGACCGGAACCTCTTCCGTCTAGGCTCACTCCTAGGGAATCCAAGGGGGGTAGTCCTTAGTTTCTAGATTAGTTTTAAAGTTAAGTTCTAGGAGTTAGTTTTAATTTGTTAAGGCTTGGGGGATTCTAACCTAATATGCTAAGGAAACAATGCAAGGTGCAAGGGTTAGCATGTAAAGCAAACATTATCCTAGGGCAACTAAGACTAGTGCCTAAAGATTGGGCTTGGGGTCAACTAAGTTAAAGGGTTATTCATTAAAAATAGATTACAATATAACTTACAAAAGAATTACTTGATCAAATAAATATTAGATACAAGATTTACAATTCAAAGAATGCTAAAATACAACAAGCAAGCTAACCACTTCGATTATTTTGTGTTTGTGCAGGATATAAAGAGATTAAAGAATCACATCACATTTACAAGATTGTCATCAACATACTACCACATCAACAAAGAAGATTTAAAAATTTAAGCACAAGTGTTATACAGATGACTCACTCTTAATTATTAAACCGTCAAGGTATTTATTAGATTAAGCCCAAGGTTGAGTTGTTAGGCTTTCTTAAGATTGTTAAGTTTTATTAAGCTTTCACCAAAGCCTCCTCCCCCTATTGCCAAATAATTGTTGGATGCTCTAGATAGTATAGCAACGAGGCTAACCCTAGATTTCACAGTCAGTCCTAAAACAAGAGTACTTCCCGGAGAGGACACATCCTGTGCGTCGTGAGACAGTCCCCTGCCTACACCCTCCGTTGTTTTCCTCAAGTCCCATTTTAGATGGTGAAGATGGTGGTCTGAGGTACCCTCAAGAGTCTATTAAGTTATTATATGAATTAGGTAGACTTTTAGGAGTGTTTTAGAGTGTTTTAAGAGTTTTATGACACTTTTAAAGAGTGATTTAGTGACTTGGCCGAAACTCACTTCAGCCTTAAAGATGTGTTGAATAAGTTTAAGAGATTAAGAGCATTAACACATACATGCTATGTGAGAGAAAGTCACTTAGATGCACAATTAGATAGCTTGAAAGAAAACAATAAAGGCAAGAACAACTTGCCAACCAATAGAAGAGAGACAATCACATTTACATTAGATTCAAGAGCATTTAATGTGAAAGAGAAAAGATTTAGGTGTTGTCTACTTATCAACTTAGAAATAAAATGACTTCAAGCATATGGAATATAGCATTAAGAGATCAATACAACAAAGAAGAATACCATCTACCTATTAAAGCATTAAAGATCATAGATCTAAACATGTAAAGTGAAGATAAAGACTTGAGATAAGTTAAACATGCATGAGATCTAGCTATGTTGATTAAGGTGCCCAATGGGCTTAAGCTAGAGAATTATTAAGTGTATTAGATCTAGATCTAGAACAATTATAACATTAAGCATTTAGATCATAATCACATATTAAAAACCTTAACCTAACCTTTTTGGGTATTCCTCTCCCAAATAGGTAGGCAATTAACTTTAGCTTGCTTAATTAGAAATTATTGAGAAAAAGAGAAACATGCAAGCAAGAAACAAGCAAAGGGAAGAAGCAACAAGAAAATCAAGCAAAACTCTAATCCCCACGTCCTAGCTCAGAAAAAAGGCAAAAAAGGGGAGGAAAAAGAAAGATCTAAGCTATATCTAAGCTATCCAAGAGCTCACAATTGGGAGGAGGCCGTACCACTCCTCCCACAACCATGAGCCACTACAAACAAGCAAAGGAGAAAAAGTGAAGGAAAACACTAAGAAATTGAATGAGGAAGGTTGAGAAATAGCTACCAATCCCTTGGGGGTCTTTGAGTGTTGTGTGGATGCCTTTGGGTAGCCAAAACCTCTCTCAACTAGATCTGAACCTGCAAAAATCAGCAAGGTATCCTTGCTGGAAGTGTTACACACAACAATACCAACCAATGAAGAAAAACTTTTTCTTTTTTAGGGTAAAATTTTTTCTTGAAATTTTTTATGAAAAATTTATATTATGGTGACCATAAGACTATATTATGCTAGCTAAAATATGGATTGCAACAGAAATATAAAGAGAAAGAGCAATAGAAGAAGATTGCTTGAAGTGTTTGAAAATCTCAAAGGGAGACTCTTCCAAGAGTCACCCTAATGAAACCCTTGAAGTTCAACCTGCAAAACCTCACACAATAGCATGCATACAATGGATAATATGGAGGGTTAAACTAATAAAGTGAAATACTTGCACCCTATCTAGCTAACCACATATATAGATCTACAAGACTACTCTTTGCAAGATCTACTCAAATAAAATACTTTACCTAAGATCCATTCATGCAACCATCATATCAAATTGAAACAAGTTTACCTCATGTGTTTGTAAGAACGAAAATACTTATAGCTCTTCCCAAAATCCTCCAAAGCTTCTTTTATTATTGCATCAAGAAAAAGGATCTTGGAGAAATACTTGCTCCAAAACCCTAAGAGAAGAAGAATGAAAATGGATGGAATGGAGAGAGAGAGTGGAAAATCAAGTAGCATAACACTAGCTCAAGATATGGTATGTTCAAAGTGAGGAAAGGGATCTATTTATACTTGGAGAGACAAACCTACCTCTATTGGATCAATGCCAAGTGTCCACCACCAAGCATAAGAGTAGATCTCAAGGCTAGGGCACACCATCTAGGGTGTAGATGGGTGTGGGAGGTGTTGGGATCAAGAAAACGTGTATTGGAAGGCTATGGGATGCGTTCCAAGGGAGAGAAAGAGGTCCCAAATAATAAAAACGAATTTTCCTTGGAGATCCACAAGAGGGGGGTGGGTAACTCTCCTTGGAGGGCGCACCACTTAGGGGAGATCACCTGGATCAAGGATGTGGATGAGTGAGGGAGTGTTGGGATCAAACAAAAAGACAAGTGGGAGGCTAGGAAAAGTGTGCCAAGGGATATATATTTATTCTCCCCTTAATTTTTTCATTATTTTTTTGCTTTTTGGAGAATTTCTAGAAGGGAGGCACACCCCTCTAGGCAAAGTGACTTTTTTGCTTAATGGTTAGGTGGGGGGGTGATGTGAGGGTTGGAAAAGGTTAGGAAAGGTTAGAAAAAATCTCTCTCACCTTTATCCATCTTTACATCATCCTCTAACTCATTATTACAAAATTACATTTTTGCCATGTTTGGACTTTAGCAATTAAAATTGTTGTTTTTGACTGACTGACACTCCGGGTGGACAAACTCATAGCAAAAGTTGTCCAACTGAGCTGAAACTTGGTCCATGGATGTAGGGGGTGCTATTCCATTTATTTTGATCACAAATACCCCTATCAAAAGTCGAAGGACCTAGTTTTTACAATTTTTGCTCAAAAATAATTAATTAATTAAATAATTAAACCTCCAAACTTAGGGAAATTTAATTAATTAAAAACAAGTAACTTAGACTCGGTGGAATTCCGCAAAACTTTCTAAGATGTCTTGCATGGTCATTTACAATGATTCCCTATAATAGTTATCAAAAGATAAGCCCACTAGAACGTCGTTCACCACTTTGGAGGAATTATTGCAAGTGTGAGGGGAAAACTCAAGGGAAATCAATAAGGTTGAAAAGCCCAATTGATAACATGAGGATAAAAAACCCTCAATGAAAGGAACTCTCCCAGTGAACTGATCCCAAGGTAACATACCTAGACATGACTCATGCAAACCTATTACATTATTGACCCACACAGGGGTGTGGCAGTTCCAGTTACAAAAAGAAGTGTTGGGGCCAAACATGCCCTGTAGAACCAAAAGTCTTCAACAAATTTGCATCTGATGATGCATTTCTTCATGGCACATGGAGTTGACCACCTATGTTGGAGAGACAGTCAACACCCCTCTGTACTTATTGGCAATCCCATATATGACCCTTCTTATAGACCTACCGATAGGGCATGTTGTAGTATTCCCTTTGCAATAGGATCCTATCCATCCTATTACACGACCATCCTATACATGACTTTTTGTGGACTTGCAACATAGAAAACATGTGAATATCAATAAATTGAACATAGATAATTAATGATAGCTAAGGTAAAACAATTTTTTATTTTCAAAATTCTACATTTGTGACTTGAAGCTTATTGGTGTGTAGAGAAAAAATATTGTTCAAAAGTTAGTTTGAAATGTGCTTAAGGATACTTTCAAAATTTTTATTAATTAGATGTCAATATTTTCCCGAAATGTAATTTTTTTAAAATTAAATCATTTAAGTGGAAAGTACTAAATTTTAGCTTGTGGTTTAATATATTTTATATACTAAGCCTTGAGCTAATTTTTTTTAGTGCATGATTAATATGTTGGACAGTTGGTTGTCATTGATGTCAACCCTTAGAGATTTATGTCAACCCTTTGAGAGGTTCAGAAATATGGATGAGATTGTTGGATAGTTGATTGTCATTTCTATCGAAATTGATGGTTGAGTTAGTTGGGTGCATTCGATAAAGTCTACATGAATCCCTAGAGGTGTGGTTAAGGAACTCAAAGCTGATCAAGAAATATGGACAAGAAGAATAGTGTAATTGCAGGGAAGACTATCATAGATCGATAGTACATGTCGTGTCGTTTCCAGTGATATGTGGTATGTCACGTGGTTCCTCATGGTTGAGGAGATATGGCTTTATGAAGTTGGAGGACTCTCAAGAATATTCTAGAAACCCCTAGAAGGTCAACAAGAAGTCAATTATTCTAGAAGCTCCTAGAAATTCATTAAGAAGTTTACTAGTCAAAGTGGTTGCAACTAGGAATTAATCATGGGTAAAGTTGTTGCAAGAAGAAAATAATTAAAAATAAATTAGTTGCAACAAGAAGTGATGATTTTACTAATTATGGGTAAAGTAGTTGCAACAAGAAAGTGGGTTAGCCCTAGAAGAGGGAAGATGGATAAAACAGTTAGAAGATGGCTCCTAAAAGAAGGCACTTGGGAAGTATAAATAAGAGATCGAGAGACTCCCATTAGCACATATTGAGTACATTGAATATCTATCTTGTGAAAGGTTATCGCATGTACTCATTGACATATCTGAGGTAGAGTGAATTTGAGGCAGCGAAAGAAAAGCGAGGCAACGAAAGAAAAGCGATGACAAGCTTTCGTAGTTGCAGAAGAGAGAGGAAAAATATGAGGAAACCCTAATTTGGGTCACCCCCGTAGGTCAGACAGTTAGTGTACCGCAAGGAATCCCTGCAGGTTGCCCAGAGGACATCATGCGAGGACCTGTGCAATAGAAGGTCTTCGCCCCGTGAGGACAAGACAAACCTGGGAAATGTTGGTTCCAAATTGTTGAGGACTGTGGAAGAAGTTACAGATCAATGTTACAGTACAACAGGACAACTACATGACTACAAGTAAGCTTATGTGAAATTTTTAATGGTTACTTGCTGGTTATGGTTTGGTACATACTTGAGAGGTATGTCTTGTTGATGCTACACCTTGGTTATGATATGGTACATTGATTACAAGCATTAGTGGTTGTCTTGATATATGGTTTGATTATATGTTATGGTGCATACTTGAGGCTTGGTATATTGTGTTATGAGGTTGCATCTTGGTGATAGTACGGAGTATGCTTGAGGCATGTGTTTGTGAGCTTTGGTATATGAATTGAGGCACATCATTGGATGCATAGTATATGTTGGTTGAGGTCTACTTGTTGAGATACATTGTTGGTTTATATCTTGGTTTATTGGTATATGGTGTATGGCACGATATGGTATATGAATGGTACATGGTATGGTGTTGATGTAAGTGGTTGATGTACATGGTTGGCACATGGTATGGTACATGATTGATACTTGGTATGGTACAGGTTTGATGCATGGTTGATGCACTTGTTATGGTACAGGTTGTGGTTCAGATTGATGCATGGTACATGTTGGTACTTGGTTGAGACACAAATCTTGTGATGGTATGTGGTGATCTTGGTACATGCTTGGTAGAGGCATGTGGTGGTGATGTTGGGCATATGGTTTGAGATATGCTCTTGGTGATCTTGGCATGAGTTGCATGCGGTTGAAAGTGAATCTGGTTTTGTGGATGAGACAGTGCCAGTGCCAGTGATAGTGATAGTGACAGGTTAGATACAATGGCAATAGTAGTTATTGTGGCACTTATATTTCAGGGCAGCAGGATGTGGCAAGGACAGGTGGTCGTAGCCACCTTTCGACTGGTGTCATAGAACTCAGGGGGTTGGAGCCAGAGAATTCAGAAGATGTATCTTCCTTCAAGTTGGAGCTTGAGAAACTAGGGGGTTGTAGCCTCCTTCCATTTGTAGGAGGAAAATAAAGAAGTTGGTGCTTCCTATGAATGTATTTCTTCATACATATAAGAAAAACATTCTGTGGTTTTCTCCCGAATTGGGTTTCCATGTAAAATACTGGTGTACTGTGTACTTGTGTGGTTCCTTATTGTTCACTGTTTATTTATACTGCTCATAATGTTTTGAATGTTATTGATGAACTGCTCATAAATTTAAATAATATATTTTGTGGTTAGAATATACTAAAAGTGTTCATACTCATTCAACCCCCCTCTTAGTATTCCAACATAATATTGTATCACAGCCACTTAATTTATAATGTGGCTGAGCTATGGTTAGAATTTTGGAAACAATGTCAAAAGAATTTGGGTTGGATATACTTTGGAGTTCATAAAGGTTAGATAAATGTTGATATGTTAAACACAAGAGTTTGATGTACTCATAATATCATATTCAAAATTTTAAATTTCAAGTTAATGGTCATAGTTGGTTTTCCATTTTCTCAAATTGTTTGCACTAAAATACAATTTCTATAAGAAGGTCTTGGTGATTGGAAAGGGAATATAATGAAAGATTGTTTTAAAATTTGGTTTGAAAATAAAGGATTTAAGGATCATATTTGAGCTTTGTTAAGAATAAATAATACATTCTTTCAAGATAGGGACATTCCAACTTTTCAAGTGATCTTTCAATTAAAATCTATTTACCAAAGTATATGAACAGTTCTCAAGATGAAGAAATCAAGGTAGATAGAAAAACTTATAATAAATTAATCCAAGGTATGGGGATTCTTTGATAAGGGAGGGAGGGAAGTTAAGAGGGGGCAAGTATATGTGGAATTGGGGGATTATGTAACTATATGACTCTTCCTTATTTAGTTTCAAATATGGATATGGATTAGGGTTTGTAACCAAGAACTATGCTGAAATGATGTCCTTATTGCTACTACTACTCAGAAGTGTTGTACAAAGAAATATTTCAAATCTACAAGTGTTTGGAAATTCATTGTTGGTTATAAATTAGATGATGAAGAAGATTATGATTGGAAATATTATTTTGGCACCATTATATGATCAAATCAACATCCATTACAAAAATTTTATGGTAAAAAATGAAACCTAAAAAGAAAAAATGTGCCATCCACCATAAAAGTAAATAGTTTTGAAAGAGAGGAAAGAAAAATAATTTTTTTGTTATATAAAATTTATTTGTAGCTTCTTTGTCCATCATTAAGTGTATAACTCTTTTTCTCACGGTACTCCAAATCATTCAGTATGCTCAAGGATTCTATTTTTCTCATTCATAGCATGCATTTCTTTCTTTATAATCCCAACAAAATTATTATATGTCAACGTTGCTCCCAATGGCGTTGTAATCACTCAAAATATTTATAATAATTTGTGTATTCAGTTTTCAAGTCTTAAAAAATAAAAAATCTTGTATAGTTAAATAGTAATATAATAAAAAATCTTGTATAGTTAAATAGTAATATAATTTGTGTATTCAGTTTTTAACTCTTAAAAAATAAGAAATCTTGTATAGATAAATAGTAATACAATGGACAAACTAATATTATGAGTTTTGCAAATGCTCAGAAACATGGGCTTATCAAATTTTATGACTTTAGGCAGCGTAATCTTGTATGCATAAATAGTAATACAATGGACAAACTAATATTGTGAGTTTTGCAAATGCTCAGAAACATGGGCTTATAAAATTTTATGACTTTAGGCAGCGTATTGGAAAATATCTCCTAACTTCTTGAAGCAATTTTGAAAGGATTACAAAATTTTCATTGTGTTGCACTCGCATAATGTAAATTGTAAAAGAACAAGTCCAATGTTTTCAGGGTTTTTAATTATATGCTTCAGGTAGTAAGATTTCAACTTTCAGTAATCCAGCTCTGGGAAGACTGGTAAGAAGAATCGATTGGCAACATTGTTTTTTAGGGAGAAACCTTGAAACTGTGTGTAGATTGATGGCTTAAGCATTACCACATGTCCTTCAAACAAATCAACTCTGGTGCCTCAATCACATCGCTAGGATTATTAAGGAGTTTAATGTATCAACTGCTAAGCAGTGGCCGATAACATGTGTATCAACCTATAGCTGGTCATCGGTAGTAGCTACGGTTTTCACAAGGGTTGGTTAAATGACACATCAATGTAACCAGAAAGTATGCAGAGCCTCGGAAATTCATTGTACACAAGCTCTCTATCCGTGGATTTGATTATCATTCCAACTAGCCAGGGTCTTCTTCTGCTCGTAATTCAAAGGTGGAGGGGAAGAAATAAAATAAGCTGGACATTTAACATGGATGTACACTTATTGGTAATTGGCATAATTAATGATTTTTTAACCTTAAATCTTAATCTGATGGCTGTGCATTGAAGATGCTGGCATATTCTTAGTAGTCCTTCGAAATCAATGAATCATATTTATTATTCATAACTTTCTTGCATTTATGAAGGCATCCGTTAACATGTTTACATTTTTACATTTACCTAAACACATTATAAAATTACTGTAAGGATATATAATTGCCACGTTTAAATGATTAAGAAAAATTAATCTCTACACATGTTTCTATAAATTGCAAAGTTTATATCATTAAGAAGCACTACACATGTTTCATGTTGAGGACACTCATTCATTTATGAAGTCTGAACCATCTATGCCCACTACCTGCCTACAACCACACATTCATTACCTCCACGCATTCATTACCTGGCACGTTTTTCCCAACTCCTAAGCATAAATAAAAATTACCATATGATGCCACGACCTGCCCACGCATTTTCTGAACCGTCTCACCTCCTAGCGTAGCCACAGGTTATGTGGTTGATCAACGCGGATGGGCTATTACAATGAGCGAGTGATCGGAGAGGCGCTTGGTTGTGGCTTGGAAGGTGTCTAGGCAGGCATTAGTGGAAGGTTGTTGAACGGATACCTGGTACCTTTAAAAACTGTCCAGGCATTTAAAAAAATAAAATACTGTTCAGGCATGCAACCAAAACCCTAACCCTAAAATAAAACTGTCCAGGCATGTAACCAAAACCCTAACCCTAATTATAAATAAAATCTGTCCAGACACGTTACCAAAATCCTAACCCCTTAATTATGTATGTCTTTATTAATATATTACTAAACTCATCATTAATTCCTTAATACATTTACTCAGAATACATTACATTTACTCAGAATACATTGAACCATCATATAGAAACAACTGGTTGATTTCCATCACTGCAAAGACAGCTGGTTGATTTCAGTTAAACTTATAATTTAATATATTTATTAGGTTATATTATATAAATTTAATGTATATATTGCTTGGATAATCTCTGGTGTTGGCTAATATTTCAGCTAATATTTCATTAAAGAAATTTTACATGTTCCTGGTGCCACCGGCTATCAATTTTTACTGGTACCTGGGGATTACCAAGTGGCTACTTATAATTATACCTGCTTCAGTTTCTTTCCGCAAGTCATATCGAGGGATTTATTTCATGCAGGGGCATGTTTACTCATCTCAACCGTGTCATGGCCGCGTGATAATCCTTGGTGCCGTGAATGTGGACAAACTTTTCCATTGTGCTATGACATGTTAAGAATTAATCTTTATTGCTTATCCGCGTTGATTAACCACAATTATGTGATTGTGCTAGTACATAACAGAGTTGGATGTCAGTAAACTTAGCTCCTAAGTTTGTACATGGAAACTAAATAAAAGTACATCTAAGACTATTCTTCACAAATTTCTTCGCATAACTAATCGAAAAATGATCAAATTTGTTTCATATGAATTCAATACTAGATTGAGAACCAACATCATAATGTCTTCATGTCATGTTTTTTAGATGGGTAGTGAAAAGCAAGCTCCCAAGTTGGAACATGCCACGACAATCAAGTAGTCTTTGAATGTGTATTAGGAAGAGCACCATAGGGTATGTTTTTATTATAGGTGGAACAATAGCAATTTGGATTTCCAATTTGCAAAAGGTTGTTGAACTTTCAACAACAGAAGCAAAGTATGTCACTGCTACAGAGGTTAATAAAGATATGATTTGGTTACAGAGGTTTATGGAGGAATTGGGAAAGAAGTAGGAGAATAACGGGTTGTATAGTGACAACTAGAGTGTCTTTCATCTTGCACGGAACTCAACCTTACATTCTAAGACTAAACATATACAACTTAGGTACCATTTCATAAGATCAATTTTGGAAGATGGACAGTTGAAGCTAGAAAAGATACACACTAACCAGATTCCTGCAGGCATTTTAATGAAGACAATAAATAGGGAGAAACCAAGTTACTGTTTAGTTTCAATTGGCCATCAAGCATGATGGTGAATATGAGAAACTGGCCAGGTCCAAAGTTGGATCATAGTCTAGCAGGTGCAACACTAATGGAGTTGTTATGATGAGTCTCCAAGTGGGAGATTGTTGGTTGTGGAGCCTAATTTTCTTCTTGATTCAAAGGTATTGTTTCAACTACGTTTGGATCCTAGTCCCTGGCGGGGTTTTGTTG
>JZKD02S1617959.1:150089-162422 GCA_000966675.3 Picea glauca
AATGACTACATATTATTAACAGGTACTTAACGCAAAATAACAGAGATACAGTAGAACTAGTTTTCTATTCAACAAGGAAATAAGCTGAAACTATAAAATGCAGCAGAACACAAGCGTTCTGGAATAGTGGTGGCTTATCTCTGAGAAGAGATGTGACGACTGCACTCATTCGTAATAAGATGGTTACAATGAGGCTTTGAATGCCTTTTTACAATAAATAGGAATGTAAAAAACCCTAGACATAAAAAAACCTAACCCTGGGAGATGAAGTGCCAAAAGTCACGTGGGCCCTGTTTGGGTAAGTTAGTACATCAACTTCCCAGGGTCTTAACTTTTGCACATCATCTCCTTTTGACGCGCTCAATACCTCGTTAGAAAGACCTATCCAAGGACTACAACATTTGTGTGAGAAACAATAAAGGAACTTCCATGTTACTCCCCATTTCCCAAAAAAATGTCGTTTAGGGCCTCAAAACGGCTCCAGAAGTTTCAGGACCCGAAAAACTGCTAAAACTAGTAAATTATAAAATTTGTCAGAAAATTGTTTTGAGGAAGTTGGAAAAGGTGGGTGGCCACCGATATCCACCTGAATAAATCCTCCCTCATTAGGAAGCAATGGTCTCCATTGCGCCAAGTTCCCCCATTAGATGAGGAAATTTATGTTGAATTTGGCCCCGGGTGGGCCACTTGCCTTGGTGCAGGAGCTGCCCTACTTTGACGACTCGATAAAACTAGATCCTTTGCTGTCGAGTTCCCTTGATCTGTGTGTCCACAATCTAATCACTGGATTCCTATTGTATGTAGTCGGGGTTGATATCTGTTGGTGTCAGTTGTTCTGCTACTTCTGAGGTGTCCAATAATGGTAGGAAATAAGGGCGAAGGAGATCCACGTTGAACAATGGGTGCAGGCCAAGGAAAGGAGGAATGTTGAGCTGAAAAAGAATTATCCCCCACAGCCTTGGTGATGGTGTATGACCCATAACAGAGTGGGTGAAGCTTCCGATGGGGTCCTTTAAGGCGTTCTTTCTGCAGGTGCAACCAAACTTTGTCGTCCACCTGAAACTTATGTGGCACCCGATGTTGATCATGGAACTGCTTGTACTTGTCATTGGACTTTTGTAGGATATCCTGAACCTGTTGGTTGATGTGTTTGATCCGTTCAATGAACCGGGTGGCTTTGTCAGCTTTAGTTGGAGTAGGATATGAGTCGGTCGAGGTGACCTCAAGGGGAAGTGCAACATCTATGGGACCCAATGGTTGGAATCCCAACCCCACCTCAAAGGGGTTTTGGCTGGTTGAGCTATGCAGGGATCGGTTGTAGCTATGATGGACATAGGGAAGGCTTTCATCTCATGTGCGATGGTTTCTGGAATTATACATTCGAAGGATATGTACAATCATTCGATTAACAACCTTGTTTTGGCCATTTTTCTGGGGGTGGAAGGTCATGGATTTGGTGAGCTTGGTGTCCAGCAGTGACCAGAGGCTCGACCAAAATGTGCTGAGAAATCGAATGTCCCGATATGAGACAATGGTTTGTGGGATTCCAAAATGTACCTAGACTCGTTCAAAGAAGAGCTTGGAAATGGCCTCTACTATGATGCTCTTCTTGCAGGAAACTAGAATCGCCATCTTAGAAAAGCGATCAACAACCACAAAAACATAGTCATTTCCTCGCTTGGTGGATGGGAAGCCCGACATGTAGTCCATTGAGATGGATTCCCATGTCCTGTTAGGAGTAAGAAGAGGGGTGTACAGGCCCTATTTCTTAGTGGTTAGTTTGGCAATAGCGCAGGTAATGTGGGACTTGATATACTTGCTGACCTCTTGTCGAAGTTTCAACCAATAGAAATGTTTCTGTAGCATCTCCACTGTCTTTTTGACGTCGAAGTGTCCTGCCACCCAACTGTAGTGGGCTTCCCAGATCAACTTCGCTTGCTCGCTTGATGGAACACATATATGGCCCAGACAACACAACAACCATCTTGAAGATGGAAATTATCGACAACTGCGTTTGCACCCAACATTTGGTAGTTGGTGGAAAGGTCAAGGTTTGTCTCATATAGTTGGGGCCATCCAGAGGTCTCATGGCCGAAAGAGTCTAGCACCGTGGTGAGTGTCGCGACTGGCGGTCTGTTGAGGCAATCGGTGACGCAGTTGGTGCTTCATGTTTTATACTTGATCTTGAGGTGGAATTGTTGCAAGTATGTGGACCACTTTTGATGGAGGTCATTCTGCAATTTTCCTTGTGTCTGCATGAACTACAGTGGCTTATGATTAGTGTGGATGACTGTCTCCTTCCCAAGAATGTAATGTCTCCACTGGAGGCAGACTTTCATAATGGAGTACATTTTTTTGTCATAAGTAGGGTACTTACGGACAACATCTGATAGTGTCTCACTATGATAGGCCATGGGGTGGTCGTGTTGAGTGAGAACAATGCCCACAACATAGTCTGAAGCATCTGTGTTGATATCAAAGGGATGTTGTAGGTCTGGTAGTGAAAGTACTAAGGTTGAGCACAAGCGCTGCTTCAAATCATCGAACGCTTTTTTTTGGGACTGTCCCCATGGAAATTTCACCTTACCACCACCCCTGGTTATTTTGCTAAGGGCCCATGCAATATGGGAGAATCCCAACACAAACTTGCGGTAGAAATTGGCAAGGCCCAAGAGGCTCCAAAGCTTAGTGAGTGTGGTTGGGGCTGGCCAGTCACGGATGACTTGGATCTTGGCTAGATCAACATGTACGCCATGCTGATCAACGATGTAGCCTAGGTAATGGACCTTGTGCATGCCAAAGGAGTATTTTTCCAAGTTGACGTATAGCTTGTGCTACCGCAGGGTGTGCAAAACCTGTTGAATATGCTGCAAGTGTTTGTCCCAAGTCTTGTTGTAAATTAGAATGTCATCCAGATACACCACTACAAAATTATTGTTGAATGGTCGCAGGATATCATCTGTCATCCTCATGAAAGTGGTTGGAGCATTTGTCAAACCAAAGGGCATGGCCAACCATTCAAAAAAGCCTTCCTTTGACTTGAAGGTGGTCTTCCATACATCTGTCTGTTCTATCGGGACCTAGTGGTAGAAAGACTTTAGATCAATCTTACTGAAGTATTTGGCCCTCGTGAGTTGATCAAGGAGGTCGTTGATTCGGGAAATTGGGTACCGGTTTCTGATTGTGATTTTATTTAGAGTCCGGTAATCAATGCAGAGTCGCCATGTTCCATCTTTTTTCTGTACCAGTACGATTGGGCTCCCACAAGGTGATGAGTTGGGACGGATGTGCCCCTTGTGGAGAAATTCTTGGATTTGTCACTTGATATCCTCATTCTCTAACAGAGAGCGATGATAGACTGACCCATTGGGCAGTGGTGCGTCGGGGGTCAGATCGATGGGGTACTTGACCTCGTAGTGTAGAGGTACCCCGGTAGGTGAGGAGAAGATATCCGAGTATTCTTCCATGACCTTATCTACTTGCTTCTGCTGTGTGGAGAGGTCGACCGCAGAGACCCTGCATGTGGTTGTGATCTTTCTCTCATTCTGAGAGCGAATCACGAAGAAGACAAACTTCCCCATATGAGATATGACCTTCCTGCATTTCTTAGTAGAGATCAAGGAAATAGCACTAGGTGAGACTGCCTCGGGTATCCTATACAATTTCCTTTTCAAAGTAATAATAACACTACGAGGCCTAGACTCGTATACATCATGACGTTTCCATAAATAAGGTTGTCCCAAAAGAACATCAAAAACTTCGAGAGGAGAAACATCACACAATACCACGTCTTTGAAGTGCTTGATGCCATATGACAGTCGACACTATTTGCTGACGCGAAGATCGCTTCCTTGGAGGAGCCATCCAATGATGTAGGGTTGTGGGTGTGGCGTTGTCGACAGGGCCAGCTGCTTGATGACCTCTGCTGAGATGAGGTTCTTCTGGCTACCGCTATCAACAATGAAGTGCAACGGGGTGCCTTTTACCCACATCTGTGAATGAAAGAGGCACTCTCCTTCTTCTGGCTCGTCTGGTTCACTAGGCTGGAGCTTGGTGGTAGCAACGATGGTACTGGGTTTCACGTCAATGATCCGTCTTCCCCTTTTTGGTTCTGACTCAAAGTCAGAACCCACATCTGATTTAGACGCTTTCACTTCGGCCACCAGCCACTGCTTTGAACGACAGTCAACAATGTTATGCCAAGGGCTCTTATGGAAGTCGCACCACTTCCCGATATCTTTCTTTGTATTTCTGGTGTCCTTCTTTGCTTGCGGCTTGGACTAGTTGTCCTAATACTGTCCATCTTTACTCTGTCCTTTGTTCTATGGGTTGGGGCCACCCTTTCCGGGCTTTTGTTGTGAGGGGTTCCGAGGCCCAAATTGCTGCGTCTTTTGTTTGAGCTTTTGCTTGATTTTGACGACATATCGGTAGGCCATTCCCAAGGATGAGATGTACATAAATTCCATTTCGGTATGGATGTATTTATGCAAAGCACCGCGATACTTGAGCACCAGTTGTCGCTCTGAATCTTTGATACCCAACTTGGTGCGCAAGGTATGAAAGATATTTATGAAATCTAGCACTGCTTGGTCTCTTTCTTGCTGAAGTGTGGTCCATTTGGTATACAAGTCATCATAACTTCCAACAAGGTAGTATTGTTCCTTAATAACATTCCTGAAGGATTCCCAGGTGGTCGTGATTGTAAATAATTAGGGTTCCTCTATTTCCTTTTGCTCACAGAAAGTTTCCCACCAATCTTTGACATGGATAACGACTTTGAGGAGCGCAAAAGTAATCTTTTCTCTATTTGAAAAGTTATGGACAAAAAAATACCCTTCTAGTAGATTCAATCACTTGCCTACAACATCTGCGTCTATATGACCTTCAAATATAGGAATATCAAAGTTTATTTGTACCTTGAAGGGGGCGGCGCCTCTGCTCGAAGAAGATGTGTCGCTTGTTGGTAGAGACAGATGGATTTGCACGAAACTATCCATCATATCATTCCTTTGTTACGTGAGGGATTCCTCAAGCAACATTTTGAAAGGATCTCCTATCCCGCCATCTTTCTTTTCTCCTGCCATGAGAGGTCGCTTGGGCATGTGAGAGCTTTTTTCCTCATGAGAAACAAGCTCGAGACCCAACTCTTTGTAGTCTGACCTCGTTGGGGACATACATTAAGACGACAAGGAGCAGATCTCTCTGATACCACTGATCTAGATTTTATGAGCAGAACAAAATGACTACAAATTATTAACAGGTGCTTAACACAAAATAACAAAGATACAGTAAAACTAGTTTTCTATTCAATAAGGAAATAAGCTGAAACTGTAAAATGCAGTGGAACACAAGCTTGCCGGAATGGTGGCAGCTTATCTCCAAGAAGAGATGTGACGACTGCGCTCATTCGTAAGAACATGGTTACAATGAGGCTTTGAAGGCCTTTTTACAATAAACAAGAATGTCAAAAACTCTATACATCCAAAAATCTAACCCTAGGAGATGAAGTGCCAAAAGTCATGTGGGCCCCTTTTGGGTAAGCCGGTACATCAACTTCCTGGGGTCGTAACTTTTGTATACGATATCTGTTTAACACGTTCAATACCTCGTTAGAAAGGTCTATCCGAGGACTACAACTTTTTTGTGAGAAACGTCGAAGGAAATTCTATGTTACTCCCCGTTTTCCCAAAAAACGTCGTTTAAGGCCTCAAAACGACTCCGGAAGTTTTAGGACTCAAAAAATTGTTAAAAATAGTAAATTACCAAATTTACCAGAAAAATGTTTTAAGCTAGTTGGAAAAGGTGGGTGGCCATCGATATCCACCTGGATCACGGCGGATAATCCTTCTAGGGATCATCAAAGAGAAAAGAGGGAATCACCCTCAGTGGAGTCGCCAGGTAAGCTTTGTGAAGTAAAGGATTTCAATAAAGGCTTATCGAAAAAGTATCGTTTGAGAAAAATTGACTTAGTGTTCCCCAACAACGGCGCAAAAATGTTATCGCACAATTTGTACTTTCCCAAAGCCCAAGGAAAGTGGATACAAAATTGGTGTAACTGAGAATGACCTATCACTATCACCTTAATAGGAAATCCCTTTCTATTTAGGAGTATGTTGTAGCACCCTAGGGGAGACGTCCTCAGAGACCTGAGGGTTTGAGAAGGATAAGGAAAATGATACAAGAAAGTTTTCTCCCTTTTACAAATCACTCAGATTTAAAGGGTTCTTTATGTCTTATAGATATGAATCAAATGAGAAATGTTGTGTACCTTCCTAGAACAAGACAATAAAATAGAAAAAGGGCACTTTCCAAGTACCAAAATGATATTAGTGCTTCATAACACAATGAAATCTTAAAAAATGTGCTTGTTGATATAGAATTGAAGCAATATAACACTTTATAACATCAATAAGAGATTTGCAACAACTACAATAATTATGCTTTAAAATGCTTGATAAAAGACTTAAAATAATAGATTTAACTAGGAAAATTGATAATAGATAGTCACAAGCAGTTTCAACGCTGTCTAGCTAGCATAACATATCACTTTTAGGGTTAATTTGTTGTTGTTAGATGGTTGTAGCAATCTTTTGCAACAAGAGAAAGTAGGTTAGTGATTTAGTCTAATCTAAGGTTAGTAGAAGTTAGTATGTATTCAAGAGAAGATGTTCTGAAAATTGTTTGATCAATCAACACTTGGAGGTCCGAGCTAATCATTTCCCCATATGTGCCTGTCCATCGGGAAAATCCTACAACAACAACAAGTATGTCCTCCATGGGATCATAAGTCACAGGGATCATAGCAATGTCAATCACATCCAATAATCAAATTACCCAAACATGTGCATCAAACCCCCCTTTACCTAGACAAATGCTCAAAGACGTTATGCAGTTTAATAAGTCAGGTTTGCAGAGGGTCTCAATATGTCCTATTGGGCTAATCCTTCTCAAGTTTGGGGTGCTTCCCAGGTGAGAGACAATCTATGTCATGTAAGTGTGTGAAATGGTGTAGGGGAAATGTTTGGGTAGAGGGTGCAGTGATAACAGAGAAATGTAGGTCTTGCCTGTGGGTTCCTCTGTAGAATGCGAGTTTCACCTTATCATGGATGCCATTGTTTCCTATCTCATTCAATGACTTTTATTCTCAGTCTGATTGTTTTTTGGTATTTTTCTTTTCAAGGGAAAAACTGGGGGACACTATCTTGGCATGGTGACCAAAGGTGACAGTGCTACCCACAAGCGTTTCAAGGAAATGAGAAGGTCGACTCGTGATGAGACCCTCTTTCCCTTGGCTATGCCACCAAGAGCCACTACCTTGGTTTGGTGACCAGATAGATGGTAGTGTTATACCGCTACATGCCCATGGACCTAGTAGGTCGGCTCATGATGAGACCTCCCATCCACCAACTAGACCTTGAGTTTTGTTTTATCTTACGGGTCCCCTTTTCTTACTGAGAAGATTTTTATTTCTTTCTCGGGAATCCCTAGGTGAAGCATCTCAAAGGTTTTATTTTTTATTTTAACTCTTGCCAGCTACTTTTACCCTCTGGGCCTTTAGCCCCTTCTTCCCACAAGGCAAGGTACAACCCTTCCTAGTGTGTCAAACCCAATGCTCGAACCAAGGTAGGGGAAGATGAGAGGAATAATGATGAAAAGTGGTAAGTATGGAAGGAATGGATGATGACTTTTCATAGACACACCTAGTGGCAACTCATCCTAAAGGAGAACCACCTTACTAGGGCACTCTGTGACCTCCCCAGGTATGAATAAGTTTAAGAGCATAATTTCCAAGCAAACATTATGAAATGAAGGAGAGTTCAGTGCTTCATATTCAAATGCTTCGAAAATCAGAGTGACACATACCATGATACCCAAACTCATTACCTCATAGAGAAAGATCTACTGCTACTTCAGGACCAGGCTGGTGGGATGGATGTTGCTGCTGATGATAGACAAATTGCATTGAAGAAAAGATGGGCCCTCCAGGGCCAAGCTTAAGTCGTCCAACTCTCGACACTCCATGTCTAGAACCTGTGGGGCTCGAGACGTAATATCCTTAATTATCCCTAGGATAGGGGATAACGGTTACATTGCACCGGGTGCAGTGGGGGGGTAGAGAACACGAGAAAATGTTTTGGGTAGTTTTTTGCATCCGTTTTGGGAGGTTTTCCAACCCATGGGTTTTTAATTTTGGTTAAGGAATTAAGGTTGTAATCAAATCCGGGTCAATGGATTAGGGCTTTTGGTTGCTACAAGATCCTATATATTGTATTGTAATGGTGAAGTTAATACAATGAAAGCGAGTATTGTGACAGAGAGAGGAGACTACGAGAGAGTGAAGAGAAGGTTGTAGTGGATGTGTTGTAGGTGTTATCCCTTCATTTTGTTAGATGAAATAAAGAAATGACTGGCTATTTCTCCGTTGACGTAGCCCATATTGGGTGAACCACATTTATCGGTGTCTCTCTTGTATTGTGTTCTTCTGTGTTTTATTTCCACATTCATTTTGATTAGTTTTATTTTTATTGCACCATGATCCTATTCCTAACAATACCTTCCCCTTGATTACATGTCCCAGATAATGAACTTTTTAAAAAAGAAAGTGCTTTTGGACATATTTCCAAACTACTTATGCTTTGGAGTTCAATGTAGAACAAGTCTCAAGTGTTCCTCATGCTCCCTTTTCATTGCAAGAATATAGGAGAATGTCATCTAGAAAAATATGCACAAAATGGTCTAGATATTTGTGGAAAACACTATTCATTAGATTCATAAATGTTGTGAGGGCATTGGTCAATCAGAAAGGTACCACCATAAATTCATTATGCCCAAATCTAGCTATAAAGGTGCTCTTATGATTATATTTCTTCTTAATCATGAGTTGATGACACCCATATTGCAAATCAATCTTAGAAAACATTGAAGCCCGTTTTAACTCATCAAACAGGTCATTTATTTGAGGGATCAAATACCTTTTATTTACGATAGCTTTGTTCAAATCTCTATAATCAATACAAAGTTAAAGAGTTCCAGCCAAGTTTTTGGCAAAAATCATTGGTACACCCCCAATGGACACATTGGGCCAGATCATTCTTAGATCCAATAACTCCTTAAGCTGAGTGTTGATTTTTTTGAGCTCTAGAACTATCATTTGATAAGGGGTTGTTGATATAGTTCCACTCTTTGTTTAAGGGAAATAGTAAAATCAATCTCCTTCACGGGAGGTCCAAAGGAAAAACTTGAATTTAGACAATAAAAAATGATGTTATGGGGAAGAACTATTGGTTTTTTTCAACAACTTCAATTGCATATACCCTACACCTCTTCCTTGAACACTTTGTTACCTTCATTGCTGAAATAAAATGAAAAGAAATCTAGCATTTGATTCCTTGAATCACTATTAGTTCTCTTTCATTATCTAAGCAATGAACCTTTTTACTAACCCTACACCTCTTCCTTGAACACTTTGTTACCTTCATTGATGAAATAAAATGAAAAGAAATCTAACATTTGATTCCTTGAATCACTACTAGTTATCTTTCATTATTTAAGCAATGAACCTTTTTACTAAAGCAATTGTAGATAGCTTAATGGATTTCTAACTAATCCACGTCAACAATTAAGTCCTAGGTTCCTATGGGTTACACAAGATCATAAGTTATTTCAAGGCCCAACTATATTCCAAAGACATGAAAATCATAAAAGTCTTCTAATGTGCACAAGTTGTTAGTAGAGGCCTCCTCCATGATGAGTGTTTTCTCGTAACACCATTTTTCTTGCACTAAATATCATCTTTATTACCAAGGTTATTTAAATCACATGTGTACTAATTATTTGTTGAGGCCTCTTCCATGATTAGTATTTTCTCATAACACCATTTTCTTGCAATAAATGCCATTTTATTTTGATGCATCGAAGCCCTTACTAAAGGCGTTGGCTAAACATTTTATTTTTTGTTTTTTTTGGATGGAATCCGCTGATGTAAATTTGGATAAAATCGTTATTTTGTTGTTGTTTAAATTGCATTTCTGAACTCAAAAATGGATTCAGCTTGCTGAAAAACCCTTGGGGCACTTTGATTATACAAACTTGGCCATTCAAATCTACAGATCCAACCATTCCTCACCGAATTTCGGGTAAAATCAAATGAAAAATATCGCCACAAAAAAGCCAAAACGTAGAAAGTTTAAACTATGCTCTTACCAAAATGTAAAGTTTGCATTCACTTATGACAATAAGTATACGACTATGTCAACAATGTTAATTTCTAATGTTAATTTTTTCATTAACTAATAATAACACACATTTGTAGAGAATTTTTTATCACCATGTTAATAACCTTTCAAAGTTGTTTGATTTGCATATAAATGTGTTGAAACTAAACATTACTCCCATTTAAAATTGTATACATACATCACATTGAAGTGTATTGTTCACATTTGCATATTATGTTCAAGGTTGTTTTTTTATCATTTTTTTTTTTAAATAAAAATGGGTATATTTTGCATTAGAAATTTGTTGCAATCATATTGATAAGTATAATAATACAAAATATTGAGTTTGTCCAAAAACAAAATTTTGAAACTTGTCCAAAACTTGTTTCATTCTTTAAAGACACTACATAACACCTGCAAATTCCCCCTTCCACTTCCCACAAATTCCGTTATCAAACTACCATAACCATGAAGCAGATCCTTTTCCAACATTCCTTAGAGAAGTGACAATAAAAAAAGAGACTTTCAAAATTGAAAAAGAGACTTTCAAAATCAGAATTTATTCCACATAAACTTGGCACACTAACCTTTTGTTCCCATACAAAGCAAGAAACGCACAAGAATTTTCATGAGAGACAATAGGAATTCAGTCATAGTGTCAAGTCGCCCATACTAGTCCAGAAAACATCCAGAGCGCCACTGAACCACCAAATGCGACTTCCTAGTGTACCAAAATCCAATGAGAATTGCTACCCACCCTTTTGTCTTGGAATAGTGGGAGCTTTTGAGTTTAAAACCTCCTTTTCCAGTGACTTCAGACATTGATGCAATAGTGCGGGTATGAATACAATCTCATAGCACATGTCTGGCAGATGCAAATGCTACTTCTAAAGTTAGGTTACTGGATGCATCGAATCCTGATATTGAGCAGCATGAGTCTCAAGCAAGGGACTTCTCTGCCCTTGCTCGTTTTATGCCACAATAAATACTCTTGGATACATCCCGTCAGGCTCTGTCACAGTTTAGTTGATTCCATCCTCAGAACTCTACGAAGGTATCTAACAATACAGCAATTCCAAGTCTAGTGATTGAATCCCATGGTCAAAATACAGTGACAACAACAATGCTCATGGTATGAGGTCTCTGCATAATCAGACTATTGATAACTAGCGGATGGGTCACCCTACAACTCGGGCTGAAACAAATATAGAATGCCATGAAGATCCCGATGAAGAAGAATGGCATTCTATATTTGGTGGTCTAAAAAAACTGCACAGGGATGATACAACTTAGTCAAATACAACCACTTTTATTTATGATGAAAATCGTGCTATGTTAATATTGTGTTATGAACAACCACGGTACGAAGAGACCCCTGCACTTATCTCAACTGAAGAAGAAGGATTATGGAGCATGTGCCAACATGTGAAGATCCGAGGGCCAACCCTTTGCACAGGAACAAATGAAATCCGACTTGTATATGGCGAATAAAATTGGCTTGGAGATTTGAAAAAACATTGGAGGGGTTTGATGGGATAATTTCCCTATTTAAAGCCATTTTCCCACCTTGGAGGATGTGTGGAAAATCTTATTTGCTGATTTGGTGGAACAAAAGGAGTTGGAAGGGCCTTTGGAGGTTGGACATTGCACCAACACCTCAAATTGTGGAAGATACCCCACTTTTGAGGGTTTTCTGCCCCCAAATTTTGGATGTGGGACTTGAAAAAGCCTAAATTTTGAATATCTTTATTGTGAAGAGGGTTTCACCTCCTCTTTATAGGGTAAATTAGTGGATATTTAGGTTAAAATTTATTATTTTATTGGAAGAGGAAGTTGAACTTTTCCCTTATAAATAGAGCTACTTCACTCATTTTGGATCATCACTTCTCGAGGGAATTTCCCTTAGGAGGTCTAATTTTTTTTTAATTTTCTTGGAACATCTGTCTTGGATTGGTGTTTTGGAGGAATACGTCTTGTCTTTGAAGCATTTTGAGAAAATCAATTTTTCTTGTGACATCTCGTGGATGATCTTTGTTAAAATAGGGTTTTGGCATGCAATTTCTTGGATTTTACAAGTATATTTCTACAATTACTTGCCTTCATTCAAAAAATCTAATTT
>JZKD02S1617970.1:0-18697 GCA_000966675.3 Picea glauca
ATAGTTGTTGCATTAAGAAAATAATTAAAAATAAATTAGTTGCAACAAGAAATTGTGAGTTTGGTAATTATGGTAAAGTAGTTGTGATGAGAAGATTGAATAGTCAAAGTGGTTGACCAATAAATAAATTAAATAATAAAGTGGTTGTAACAAGAAGTTAGTTAAGGGCAAAGAAATTATGAATTGACTAATTATAGAAAAGTTAGTTGCAACAAGAAGTGAGTAAAGATAAATTATTTAAATAATAAAGTAGTCAAAGTGGTTGCAAAGAGAAATTATTTAAATAATAAAGTGGTTGCAACAAGAAGTGGTTAGTTTACTATTTATGGATAAGTCAAAGTGGTTGCAAAAGAAATAATTAAATAATAAAGTTAGTTGCAACTAGAAGTGAAGAGATTACTATTTGTGGATAAAGTGGTTGTAAGTGGACGAGTGGTTAGAAGTGGGTTAGCCCTAGAAGAAGGAAGTTGGGTAAAGTTAGTTAGAAGGTAACCCCTTGAGGAAGCTACTTGGAGAGTATAAATAAGAGAGAAAGGGTCTCCTATTAGCACATATTTTGAGCATATTGAATATCCATTTGTGAAAAGTTATTTGGCAAGTATTATTGATAGATCAAATTTGCGGCAGCAAAATCGTGGCTGCAGAATCGCAGCAACAGAATCGCGGCAGCAAAACCGCAGCAACAGAATCGCAGCAGCAAAACCGCGGCAACAGAATCACGGCTATAGAAACAGATCTATAATAGATCCAAAACTACAAGAAGAAAAAGGTATAGTTTTCATATGTGTAGTGTTGAATCTATGAATCTGGTTGAGGGTTTGCCTTGTAAATCTATTGGATGCCCTCTTGGAAGTTTAGGGCTTGTTATAGAATGGTTTTGAGGCAGATCTATTGAAGTATATTTTGGTGCATGTCTGAGTCTTATTGGTATATCATATGGCACATTGCGAGAGGCTTTTGTTAGTGGTCTTGATATATGATTGGTACACACTTGAGGCTACAAAATAGTGAGGTTTTGGCACATGATTTGATGTGAGAGTTTATGGTATTTGGTTATGGATAGTGTGATGTATTGCTAAAGAACTTTTGATGGTTATATTGGTATATGATTGAGATACATGTTAGGATAGATAGTTGATGAGTGGCACATACGTGAGGTGCATGGTATGGTGATGTTGGTACATCTTGATGAGTCATAGTTTGATCTATAGTTGATGCGTGATTGGTACATATTTGGTACATTGTTAGAGGCACTCACTAGTAGTATTGTTGGCACATGGTTTATGGATGATGTGGCATATACGACTTTGTATACTTTTAGAAGAACATCTTGATTGTGATACATCTTGTTGATGTTTATAAGTAGTCTTGGTTGATGCACATCTTGGTGATATTGTGCATATGGTGAGAGTTGTCTTGGTGATTGATCTTGGTGAGTAGATCTGATTTGGTTGATAAGATTGATGAGACAGGTTGTTGTGATAGGTTGTTTGGACAGGTTGTTGTGAAACTTTATTTGTACAGGTTTGGTGCATGGTTGATGCACTTGTTGATGGTATAGGTTGAGGTACAGGTTGATGCATGGTACATGTTGGTACAGGTTGTTACAGGTTGTTGGTACAAGTTGTTACAGGTTGTTGGTACAAGTTGACAGTGGCAGTGTTTGATTCAGTGATAGTGACAAGTTGTCTACATTTGGCATTTATATTTCAGGGTGGCAGGATGGGGCAAGGAAAGGGGGTTGTAGCCTCCTTCCGGTTGGTGTCAGAGAATCAGGGAGTTGGAGCTTCCTTCAGGTTGGAGCCTGAGAACAAGGTGGTTGTAGCCACCTTCCGGTAATAGTCGGAGAACATAGGGGGTTGTAGCCCCCTTCTAGTTGTAGCCAGAGAATTGGGGAGTTGGAGCTTCCCTCAGGTTGTAGCTTGAAAATATAGGGAGTAGGAGCCTCCTTCCAGTTGGAGCTGGAGAATTGGAAGTTGGTGTTTCCTTGAATGTAATTCTTAAAGACATATAAGAAAAGCATTATGTGGTTTTCTCCCACACTGGGTTTCCACGTAAAATACTGGTGTATTGTGCATTGTGTGGATGTGTCTATTATTGTTTATTATGCTCTAATGGATGTTAATGTTATATGATGCAATAACATATTAATGATGAACTAATGAACATTGTTGAATAAGTTAAAGGAATATACATTGTGGTTAAAAAGGATTAATAAGTGGTATAAATTGTTCATTATTGATTCACCCCCCTCTCAGTAATCCAACAAAAAGTTGTTTCATGTCAAGATGCAAATCAAGAAGACAATAATAACAACTATTTTCAATTCAGGTAGCCAGAAGAACCTAACATTGGAAACCTTGTTGCAACAACTAGGTTTGAAGACCATAGCATATCCCGAACCATGCCCATTAAGATAACTATAGAAGAATGTAGAATTGCAAGTGACAAGCCTATGTAAGTTTTAAGTTTCGCAATCAGCTCGTAGATGAGTTGGAGTGCGAAGTTGTATCGTTATATGTTTGTGAGGTGGCTATGGGAAGTCTATTTCTTTAGGACAAAGATGCCATGTTCATGAGAAAGGCCAATAAGTGGAGATTGATGAAGGGAATTCTTACCTCATCAATAGCTACAAGGGAAAGAAAACAATTTCGTTGATTTCTGCTAATCAAACCAAGAGGTTGATCAACACTAGTAAGAAGTTTGTGATGCTAACTGTGAGACCCAAAGAGAAGAAGTTGACATAGACCAAATATGTTCAAGCCAATATAACAACAAACCAAAAAAAGCCATTTAGTTGTTGTGAGGCATTGTTACCAAAACTTGGTTTGTACAGAACCTCAATCATGGAAAGTGAGAAGATAAAGAGGCAAATTCAAGAGATGTTAGATCAAGGGGTTATCAAACCTAAGGTGTGCCTTTGTAGATCTCTCGTTGTATCGATACCTAAGAACGAGACTTGGTGGATGTGTGTGGACTTTAGAGTGCTCAACAAGATCATAGTGAAAAATCGATATCCAATACACTGCATAGATGACTTGTTAGATCCGTCATGTTACATGATACATCCCAAACTTGCACTCAAAGATATTCAAGCTCCTAATGGAAGTGTAAACCTAGAGGCACTTGCGAAGGTTTCCCATTGTCACCACAACAACTCTGCCTCTCTCTTTAGGCCAATTCTTTTCCAACAGAAGGGGGAAACCCTAGAAAAGAAATTTATGATATTCTTTAGAAATAAAGAGAAGTTGGACTACCAAGACCAGTGCCTATCCAATTGGGCGATGGAGTCAAGATCAAGAGCAAGAGAGTTTGAATATTATGTAGAAGGCATAATTAATCCATTCACTGATGTGCCAAATTTGTCCAAAACAGATTTTCAGATCACGCGATGATAAGTGAGAGCCCTAATACAAGATGCACCATCACAACCATGAAATTAAAGCCAGTAATACATGCAACACTTAAACAAAGAAGGAACATTCATAATATAAAACTCTAGATGAAGTAGACAAGGTAGGAAAGCCTTCTTATTGTATGAACATCCAACAATACGTCATTCTTCAAATCTGATTTCACAAAAAGACCGAGAGGACCGAATAGGTCTCACTTACACAGAAAATTAGAGTGGAAAATCCTCCAATAATTCAAGGTTACATCAAGGATTAGGAAGGGTATAACAACTTCAACCCTAATCTCTTCTCTTGCGACAAACTTGCCCTTCTACAAAGATTATTTCAGCAATAAACCCTTGGCAATTCTTGCAAAAACCCTAATCATCCATGAAAAGAAGAAAGATGGAAAAACCTCATGGAACTTGTCCCTTAACTTCTTCCTCGCAAAGATATTCAACTAAGCTTGAACAAGAACTCCCACATTTCCAACCATGCCCTTTGGCCAATGTACCTTTTGGTATTTATAGACTTCTACCTTAAGCAAGCCCTAATTAGGGTGCTCCTCCATAGGCCCCTTTAGGGTTTGATAAGTCCTCGAGATGCCACATGTAAGCTCCTAGTCTACAGTGCACATCCTAAAGATCATCAACAACCCTAGCGCACCTTATTTTCTCCTCGTGAGAACTCCACAATTAATGACTTTTTCTCCTTTAAGTCGCCTCTTATAGTTCTATTTATGCCAAGGCTGACCTAAAAATAACTTAAAGTTATGTTTAATTATAATTGTAGGTCAAGGCCGACCTAAACATAACTTAAATTTATGTTTAATTATAACTTTAGGTGAAGGTCGGCATAAACATAACTTAAAGTCATGTTTAATTACTACTTTTCATTAAGTTCGAGCTACTTTTAATTGGTCGACTATCCATAACTTGAATAAAATGCCCAAATTCACGTTTCAACATGTTTTTTGGCCTCTTTCTTGCTTGGGCGCTCCTCCAAATATGCAAAAGACACATCTAATAGGCATTCTCCTTTCGCTCCTTCCCTTGCTACCTGTCATGCTTTAGGCCTCCTCCAGGCTAAGGCGTTTTGTTCCTTTTAGGTTTTGTCTTGCCACATGTCATGCCCTAAAGCTCCAATGAGTTATGGCATCACCTTCTAGGGATTTGTTCAACCGCAGGCTCGCCATGAGTCATGCTCTAGGAATCCTACAACATAGGGCATTCATCTTCCACGTTTTTTTCTTGTTCATCCTCCATCCATGTGGCTTTGTATGTTAGGTTTAACCTAGGAACAAGGCCCCAATATGTGTTAAGTGTGCCCAAATGGAACCTTATGGTGAAATGTGTCTCCAAAAAAGACTCCATTGATACCTCCAAATCTCTCCCCACAACCTATAACCACCATTGAACTCCAAATATCTTTTATTGTGCTAGCTGAGAGAGGAAAGCTAATGAAAATGTGAAATGACCCTTGCATTTTTAGAGGGTAACACATAGCAACAACCAAAGTACTTCTCTGAGTTGGACCTCAAATGTGGATACCATCAAGTCAGAATCAAGGAAGATGACACTATAAAGACAACATTCAAGAGTAAGCAAGCTCTATTTGAATGGCTAATGATGTCTTTTAGGCTCACTAATGTGCCAGCCACTTTGATGAGAATCATAAATGAGGTTCCAAGGCCTTTCATAAACTCTTTCATTTGAATCATCCATTTGACACATGTGCTGGAAACATTGAAGGCCAGGAAGTTTTAGTTGAACAAGAAGAAGTGTGACATTTCCAGGCAAACAAATATTTCTCTAGGATTTATGGTTGATGGAGATCAATGGAAGATAGACCTAGCCAAAGTCAATATCATCAAGTAATGGCCATGTTGTCGTCCTTATACACTAACGTGGAGAAGTCTCCAACCCACTTGGTGTGTCCTTAGAGGCACAAGCCTAAGTCCAGACCCACTGTCACCTCGATCAAGACCTCTTCCATCTAGGCTCACTCCTAGGGAAGCCAAGGGGGGTAGACCCTACTTTACTAAGTTAAGTTTTAATAAATGATCTAGGAGTTAATTTGGTTTTTATTACGGAGACCCAACCCAATGACAAGCAAACTGTTAGAATTAGGGAAAGAAAACAAGAATTTACTTTNATATGTCTTTGGTATATGATTGAGATACATGTTGGGACAGATAGTTGATGAGTGGCACATACGTGAGGTGTATGGTATGGTGATGTTGGTACATCTTGATGAGTCATAGTTTGATCTATAGTTGATGCGTGATTGGTACATATTTGGTACGTTGTTAGAGGCACTCGCTAGTAGTATTGTTGGCACATGGTTTATGGATGATGTGGCATATACGACTTTGTATACTTTTAGAAGAACATCTTGATTATGATACATCTTGTTGATGTTTATAAGTGGTCTTGGTTGATGCACATCTTGGTGATATTGTGCACATGGTGAGAGTTGTCTTGGTGATTGATCTTGGTGAGTAGATTTGATTTGGTTGATAAGATTGATGAGACAGGTTGTTGTGATAGGTTGTTTGGACAGGTTGTTGTGAAACTTTATTTGTACAGGTTTGGTGCATGGTTGATGCACTTGTTGATGGTACAGGTTGAGGTACAGGTTAATGCATGGTACATGTTGGTACAGGTTGTTACAGGTTGTTGGTACAGGTTGTTACGGGTTGTTGTTACAAGTTGACAGTGGCAGTGTTTGATTCAGTGATAGTGACAAGTTGTCTACATTTGGCATTTATATTTCAGGGTGGCAGGATGGGGCAAGGAAAGGGGGTTGTAGCCTCCTTCCGGTTGGTGCCAAAGAATCAGGGAGTTGGATCTTCCTTCAGGTTGGAGCCTGAGAACTAGGTGGTTGTAGCCACCTTCCGATAGTAGCCGGAAAACATAGGGGGTTGTAGCCTCCTTCTAGTTGTAGCCAGAGAATTGGGGAGTTGGAGCTTCCCTCAAGTTGTAGCTTGAAAATATAGGGAGTAGGAGCCTCCTTCCAGTTGGAAATGGAGAATTGGAAGTTGGTGCTTCCTTGAATGTAATTCTTAAAGACATATAAGAAAAGCATTCTATGGTTTTTTCCCGCACTGGGTTTCCACGTAAAATACTGGTGTATTGTGCATTGTGTGGATGTGTCTATTATCGTTTATTATGCTCTAATGGATGTTAATGTTATATGATGCAATAACATATTAATGATGAACTAATGAACATTGTTGAATAAGTTAAAGGAATATACATTGTGGTTAAAAAAGATTAATAAGTGGTATAAATTGTTCATTATTGATTCACCCCCCTCTCAGTAATCCAACAAAAAGTTGTTTCATGTCAAGATGCAAATCAAGAAGAAAATAGTAACAACTATCTTCAATTCAGGTAGCCAGAAGAACCTAACATTGGAAACCTTGTTGCAACAACTAGGTTTGAAGACCATAGCATATCCCGACCCATGCCCATTAAGATAACTATAGAAGAATGTAGAATTGCAAGTGACAAGCCTCTGTAAGTTTTAAGTTTCGCATTTCCAATCAGCTCGTAGATGAGTTGGAGTGCGAAGTTGTATCGTTATATGTTTGTGAGGTGGCTATGGGAAGTCCATTTCTTTAGGACAAATATGCCATGTTCATGAGAAAGGCCAATAAGTGGAGATTGATGAAGGGAATTCTTACCTCATCAATAGCTACAAGGGAAAGAAAACAATTTCGTTGATTTCTGCTAATCAAGCCAAGAGGTTGATCAAAACTCGTAAGAAGTTTGTGATGCTAACTGTGAGACCCAAAGAGAAGAAGTTGACATAGACCAAATATGTTCAAGCCAATATAACAACAAACCAAAAAGAGCCATTTAGTTGTTGTGAGGCATTGTTACCAAAACTTGGTTTGTACAGAACCTCAATCATGGAGAGTGAGAAGATAAAGAGGCAAATTCAAGAGATGTTAGATCAAGGGGTTATCAAGCCTAAGGTGTGCCTTTGTAGATCTCCCGTTGTATCGATACCTAAGAACGAGACTTGGTGGATGTGTGTGGACTTTAGAGTGCTCAACAAGATCATAGTGAAAAATCGATATCCAGTACACTGGATAGATGACTTGTTAGATCCGTCATGTTACATGATACATCCCAAACTTGCACTCAAAGATATTCAAGCTCCTAATCGAAGTGTAAACCTAGAGGCACTTACGAAGGTTTCCCATTGTCACCGCAACAACTCTGCCTCTCTCTTTAGGCCAATTCTTTTCCAACAGAAGGGGGAAACCCTAAAAAAGAAATTTATGATATTCTCTAGAAATAAAGAGAAGTTGGACTACCAAGACCAGTGCCTATCCAATTGGGTGATGGAGTCAAGATCAAGAGCAAGAGAGTTTGAATATTATGGAGAAGGCATAATTAAGCCATTCACTGATGTGCCAAATTTGTCCAAAACAGATTTTCAGATCACGCGATAATAAGTGAGAGCCCTAATACAAGATGCACCATCACAACCATGAAATTAAAGCCAATAATACATGCAACACTTAAACAAAGAAGGAACATTCATAATATAAAACTCTAGATGAAGTAGACAAGGTAGGAAATCCTTCTTATTGTATGAACAGCCAAAAATACATCATTCTTCAAATCTGATTTCACAAAAAGACCGAGAGGACCAAATAGGTCTCACTTACACAGAAAATTAGAGTGGAAAATCCTCCAATAATTCAAGGTTACATCAAGGATTAGGGAGGGTATAACAACTTCAACCCTAATCTCTTCTCTTGTGACAAACTTGCCCTTCTACAAAGATTATTTCAGCAATAAACCCTTGGCAATTCTTGCAAAAACCCTAATCATCCATGAAAAGAAGAAAGATGGAAAAACCTCATGGAACTTGTCCCTTAACTTCTTCCTCGCAAAGATATTCAACTAAGCTTGAACAAGAACTCCCACATTTCCAACCATGCCCTTTGGCCAATGTACCTTTTGGTATTTATAGACTTCTACCTTAAGCAAGCCCTAATTAGGGTGCTCCTCCATAGGCCCCTTTAGGGTTTGATAAGTCCTCGAGATGCCACATGTAAGCTCCTAGTCTACAGTGCACATCCTAAAGATCATCAACAACCCTAGCGCACCTTATTTTCTCCTCGTGAGAACTCCACAATTAATGACTTTTTCTCCTTTAAGTCGCCTCTTATAGTTCTATTTATGCCAAGGCTGACCTAAAAATAACTTAAAGTTATGTTTAATTATAATTGTAGGTCAAGGCCGACCTAAACATAACTTAAATTTATGTTTAATTATAACTTTAGGTGAAGGTCGGCATAAACATAACTTAAAGTCATGTTTAATTACTACTTTTCATTAAGTTCGAGCTACTTTTAATTGGTCGACTATCCATAACTTGAATAAAATGCCCAAATTCACGTTTCAACATGTTTTTTGGCCTCTTTCTTGCTTGGGCGCTCCTCCAAATATGCAAAAGACACATCTAATAGGCATTCTCCTTTCGCTCCTTCCCTTGCTACCTGTCATGCTTTAGGCCTCCTCCAGGCTAAGGCGTTTTGTTCCTTTTAGGTTTTGTCTTGCCACATGTCATGCCCTAAAGCTCCAATGAGTTATGGCATCACCTTCTAGGGATTTGTTCAACCGCAGGCTCGCCATGAGTCATGCTCTAGGAATCCTACAACATAGGGCATTCATCTTCCACGTTTTTTTCTTGTTCATCCTCCATCCATGTGGCTTTGTATGTTAGGTTTAACCTAGGAACAAGGCCCCAATATGTGTTAAGTGTGCCCAAATGGAACCTTATGGTGAAATGTGTCTCCAAAAAAGACTCCATTGATACCTCCAAATCTCTCCCCACAACCTATAACCACCATTGAACTCCAAATATCTTTTATTGTGCTAGCTGAGAGAGGAAAGCTAATGAAAATGTGAAATGACCCTTGCATTTTTAGAGGGTAACACATAGCAACAACCAAAGTACTTCTCTGAGTTGGACCTCAAATGTGGATACCATCAAGTCAGAATCAAGGAAGATGACACTATAAAGACAACATTCAAGAGTAAGCAAGCTCTATTTGAATGGCTAATGATGTCTTTTAGGCTCACTAATGTGCCAGCCACTTTGATGAGAATCATAAATGAGGTTCCAAGGCCTTTCATAAACTCTTTCATTTGAATCATCCATTTGACACATGTGCTGGAAACATTGAAGGCCAGGAAGTTTTAGTTGAACAAGAAGAAGTGTGACATTTCCAGGCAAACAAATATTTCTCTAGGATTTATGGTTGATGGAGATCAATGGAAGATAGACCTAGCCAAAGTCAATATCATCAAGTAATGGCCATGTTGTCGTCCTTATACACTAACGTGGAGAAGTCTCCAACCCACTTGGTGTGTCCTTAGAGGCACAAGCCTAAGTCCAGACCCACTGTCACCTCGATCAAGACCTCTTCCATCTAGGCTCACTCCTAGGGAAGCCAAGGGGGGTAGACCCTACTTTACTAAGTTAAGTTTTAATAAATGATCTAGGAGTTAATTTGGTTTTTATTACGGAGACCCAACCCAATGACAAGCAAACTGTTAGAATTAGGGAAAGAAAACAAGAATTTACTTTCCAAAAGAAATTTGTAGACAAGATCAACAAGAACACATTAAATTTATACAAATCTGAACTCCAAAATATTCTCAGTATGTTTAGGTAGTTAGATCTGAACTAGAAAGTAATTCTGAACATGTACAGTATATAGATCTAAACTATAAATCATTTCTGAGTAAGTAAAAACATTTAGATCTGAACTAGAAAGTAATTCTGAACATGTACAGTAGATAGATCTAAACTGAAAAATATTTCTGAGTGAACAACACACTTAGATCTGAACTGTAGATGTATTTCTAAGTCAGATCTGAACTGTAGATATATATCTGAGCATGCACAGTAGATAGATCTAGACTAGGTAAACATTTCTTAGCATGTACATTAGATAAATCTGAACTAGACTAAAATCAAGGTATGCTAATCAATAGATCTAAGTGCAAGGAAAGCAATAGGACTGAAAACAGCAACTCACCTCTTGATGATCTCACCTCTGTGTACTAAAGAAGATCATGCCACATATGAGAGATGATAGGCCAAAGTGTTATGCTCAGATAAGTCTGTGTGTCATGGATCTACCTCAAAGGTTAGATCTAACAAGAGAATAGAGGTCAATGAAACCACCAAGGAGAAGAACTCACACAAAGCAATCAAAAACCCCACTGGAAACAAAACCCTTGTTCAAGCCACACACAGTATCCAGATCGGGACCAAGGGTGGACAGCTGCCTATAAAAAAGAACTAGCAACCCAATAAGGGTGTCGCAGCCCTCAGGGTTCCAGATTTGCTCAAGAGGGAGGGGACGGCAGCCTCAAACAGGTTCTGCTAGCTTGAGGAGAGGGTCGGTTGTGATAGGATGGCAGCAGAGGAGGAGGCGGCAGCCTTTTGGACACTTTGCAACGGCAAACAAATGGAACCTCAATTCAACAACCCTTAGCACAGTAAGATACTTGGCAATAAGAAGGAAAAGACCTGGCAGCAATAAAGAAAGGACCCTCCACACAACATAAACAAAAGGACCTGTCAACAACAATAAAAGAAGACTGATCTGAACTATTGAAGGAGGTCGCAGCTCAACTAGAAGATCTCAGAACAATCCGCCAGACTTGGAAGATGAGAGAATGAGTGTAAGTAAAAGTGAGGGGGAAGGGTTTATATTTATACTTTTAGGCTAATAAAAAATATAATTAAAAATAACATATTCAATTAATATAAATATTAATTTAATATGTTATAATTAAACATTAATTAATATTTTTCTTATTAAGCCCTAAAACAAAAAATACAAACCCCAATGAACTCAAACTCAAAAAATCAAAGGGTGAGGAACAAGTAAGGGGTTTAGGAGAGGTTCTCTTAGTGGCAACACATGTCCATATTATTCTCAAGGTGACCAATTAACTTTATCATCACTGCATATGGGATACATCCCTCATGTGGTCATGCTCATCTTCATAATCTCTCCTAGGCCCTGTGGACCATCCTGGAAGAGAGGAAGAGGATCACACACCCACAAATCTTGGTATTACACCAAGATATACCTGATCAAGGATCAGGTTGCCCTAGAATATATCTGGGGTCTTATCCACCAAGGTACAAGACCAAGGATCAACCCATGCTTTAGGCATGGGTACCCTAGAACACATCCAGGGGCCCTAGACATATCTAGGGACTTATACTGCTTGGTCCCAGACCAAAAACCCCCAAACAACTACTGGGGGCCCACACAAGGATCTTTACTGCTTGGTCCCGGACCAAGAACCCCAGTCATCTACTGGGGGCCCTCACAAGGGTCTTTTATTGCTTGGTCCCGGACCAAGAACCCCAGTCATCTACTGGGGGCCCTCACAAGGGTCTTTTGCCATGGCACTAACTGCTTGATCCCAGACCAAGAACCCCAGGAGTGTACTGGGGACCCTAGTCCACAACTAGGGTCTCAAGCCATCCTCCTGGGAGAATGGCTCTTGCAGCTGCATTAAATTCAACACAAACAATGCAAATGCAATTCCTTTAATGACAGGCAATTCTTTTCTTTACAATACAATAAAATAGACCAGTGCCTAAAATATACCCAAAGTTTGCCTATTGAGATGAGCAATTAAATAAATATCTACAACATGGAATAATACATGAAATACCCACACAATAAATTAGATAGTGAAATACTATGAGTTTTATACAATTATTTCCAAATGAACAAAGAATGCTTTCAACCAAAAATAAAGAATCTCTAATACATGTAAATATTCAAAATGAAAGAAAGTGCTTGAAAGAGAGTAACTTAAAACATGAGATTGCTTAGAAAGTAAAATCACATGGAAAGTAAATTGCTTGAAATGTAAAACTGCACAACTTGAAAAGGTGAGATTGCTTTGCAAGTAAATAGCTACACTTGAAGTGCAATGTTGTGAATGTAGTTGGTTGATTTTAATAGGTTTTAAGTCTCTCTTGAATTAGGGGGATTAAAGTGTGATAGCTACAAGCCTAGACTATGTGACTACCCCAAATTGTTATCCCCACAACCAAAAGGAATTGTTGGGTGCTCAAGAAGAAGGGAAAACAAGGCCCTTCCCTAGCTCCACAGGTCAAATCCGAAATGTTTGTGTGCTCAAGCAAGGAAGACACATAGTGCCACAAAGCCGTCCCCGACTTCAACCCCCTGTAGCCTCCCAAGTCACCCTTTTTGGTGGTGGAAACAATAACAATTGGATGCCTAATTAAATTACTCTCCAATCCTTTGCCCTTTCTTAGTTACCCAGGATCCACTAAGTGGCAAGGGGAGGGAATACGAGGTAGAGGTGAAGCACAAATATGATTACTTTGCAATAAATTGAAATATTAGACAAGCCTTCACGATATTGCAAGGATGGCTTAGGCCAATCTCTTTGCAAGGTGTGGGAAAAAATAAATAATTTAAATTGCTTAGAAAATCAAAGAGCAACCCCACAACAATGGCACAAGTGGAGGACAAGCCTACCATTTTGGCCAAGGTGGGTATAGCAAAGAATTTAAATGACTTGGAAATCAAAGAGCAACCCCACAAAAATGGCACAAGTGGAGGACTAGCCTACCGTTTTGGCCAAGGTGGGTGTAATAAAAGAAATGCAAGAAAATAAATTTAAATCTAGCATTCACGATATTGCAAGGATGGCTTAGGCCAATCTCTTTGCAAGGTGTGGGCAATATTTCCTAACTAATTACAATATCAGATTTTATATTTCTTTGTGAGAAGCAAGCCCAAAAGACTCTCTTGGGTTGCTTACAATGCTTTTGAAGAAGAGAGATGAAAGGAGATTTGATATCCCAACTTTAAGATGTTTCTTGAATGTTTTGGGGGCCCAAAACAAGTAACACTCTCCTTGATTTGTTGAAAATATGCATAAAAATCAGCAAACTATGTTTGCTAGAAAATGCTACAAACACCAATAATCTTGTTAATTTATGTTAGCACAATGAAACAGAAATTTAAATGGAGAAATCTGAATATAAAAGTGAGTTTTTAATGACTATCCTAGAGCAAAAGAATTCTTATGAATGAGAAGACAATGGTGGATACAAGAAGAGGAAAATAATGGAAACTTTGGTTGATTGAATGAGTGAGTTTCCCACTCTGAAAAACACTCTTCCAATCCTCTAGTGACCTGCAAATAAGTATATCTTTGCTACACAAGACAAGAAGGAGGTGAGAGCATCCCAAAAGCTTGCAAAATACTTTCCAAACTTGAAAGAAACTATCACAAAACTAATAGTAATACTACTACCAATTATCCCAAGCAAAATACTTTGCTTGGGTCTCCAAGTTAAACTAATGAATGCAAAAAATACAAAAAATAAAATGCACAATATCACCTCACAAGAACACCATGAAGAGCACCAAGAAGACTCTCAATGCACACAACAGATCCTCCAAAGCTTCATTTATATTCCACAAAATGTTGCTACAAATAATCGTAGCAAGATTTACAATGAGAGAATGAGAGAGAGAGGGAAAAGAATGGGAGAAATTTTGGCATAATAGACTTGCTCTGAGAATTGATGAAGAAATGAGGAGGGGAGGCATTCTTTTATAGATGAGGGAGAGGGAAGACCCCTCTTGGATGAGCTCCAAGTGTCACACATCCAAGGGAGGAGTGTCACTTCAAGGGGGCGCACTTTTAGGGTTTAGTGAGTGGGTGAGGCTTGAGGGGTGAGTGGGGAAGGGGGAAAACACCTTTCCCACTCATCTAATATGATGTTAGGGTCAAAGGGGGGTACCACCAAAGTTTTGGGTACCCTCTTGCTTTATTTTTAATTTTCCATGTGTTCATGAGCAARGGGGGTGCCCCTCTTCTTAGGAAATGATCACTTGAGGTTTTTGGCTKAGCAAGGGGGGTTCTTCTAAGTGGAAAATCACTTTMCCAACTTAGGAAAYACATCARRAATCATTTTCCCACTCYCTCTCATGACTTTAGTCACTTTTACAAAATTTGRCTATTCTAATTTAGCCAATTATTTGCTGATTTTTTACMGACTTGGACTCCTCATGGACAATGAACTARAAAAACTTGTCCAAATGARCTGAGACTTGGTCCAAGGGTGTAGGGGTTCATAAACCATTTTATTTGAATAATCATACCCCTATAYAAAATCCCCAAGGACCACTCTTTTMCATTTTACATCAAAAATAATTAAAAWTTCTCAATTTGCGAGAATTTTAATTATTTAAAAATTCCTATCAAAACTTAACGAAATTTCRCRAGACTCTAGGAGATGTCTAGCATGGTCATTTACAACACTTTCAAACCTTAGTCATCCATAGGGCTCGATCATTAGAACACCTTTCACCACTTTGGAGGATTTATGTGAGTGAAAAACTCAAGGATAATTAAAATTGYWGTTAAGCAAGATTAATTACAYGAGGAAAAAAAACACCTGATGAAAGGRCTTCCCTAATGATAAAGTCCTAGGTAACTACACAAAAATTGACTMWTGCTAGCATATTACAATATTATCCCACGTAGGGGAGCRGAAATTCCGAGTACATAGAAAAACGTGTCGGGGGCAWAATYTGCCCTGTTGAGCCAAAAGTCTTCAAACTGGTTGTACCACTAGGTACATATCTTCATGGTATATGRCGTTGACCCCCTAGTTGAAATAGGTGGTCAACAGGCCCAAAATGATGGACATCATGGARGTAAGATAAGATGTGATAAGATAAGTTTATTAATTTCCAACAAATAACCAAACTAGGTCAAYCAAACTACTTAGTACACAAGTGGCAACACAAAGTGGGAGTTCATACATTCAGAAGTTCATACCTCATTTTTCARGCATTGTTGCACCATTGCACTCGTTGTCAAAGGCTGCCAACAAGTTTCAATGGGCTAAGCCACAAGAGCAAGATTTTAATGTGTTGAAGTATAAGATTTCTGAAGCATCAATGCTTGGGCTTCTAAATCTACAAAAGCCTTTCGAAATCGAGGTTTATACATCTGTTTATGCCATGGGAGTCATCCTTGTTGACCTCCAAACCTGCACTGAAATATCATCCAAGTCCAAACCAAGTGCAAATCTAGGGCAACTAGGGACACTACCCAATGCCACCTCAGCAGTTGTTCCCCAATCTTTAGGTTGGTGCTTTCCAGCCAGGGGGAATATCCCTAGATAAGAATCAAGATCACTAATGTGCTCTTTAATAGCTGATAGAATAAATCAGATCAGTGAAATATGTATTTTTAGGTTTACGTTATGTGGTATTGGTGGAACTCAAGAAAGATAAATGCCTTGTAGGTTGGGCTATGGAGTTCAGGCAACAAAATGCTTAATGATAAATGGAGAATGTGTGATAAGGTTACTTTCAGCAAACCCTAACAGCAAGTAAAAATCAGATGCATGTGCTACAGCACAAAGAACTGCTCAAAAGATGATGCTATTCAAATCCATTTCACATAAACAGCCATGTATGAATTTTGAAACCATATATGAACAGATAGACTCAAGAAGCCTTCTTACTAGATGAACAGCATTCAATATAACATATACCAGATTTGATTTCAGTACAAGATCAAAAAGACCAACAGGTCGCTTCTAACCTCCTTCCTAAGTCGAGACAGCACACTGAAATGAAACTGCCCAAACAGGAAAGTACAACAGCAAATATGAAATGGCAGCCCAGCATATGTACTTGATCTCTAGAATGATGAGAGATGAAAGTCTTCAACCTGTCATAAAAACCTTTTTCAAACAGCAACCAACAAAACTATTAATCTTGCCGGATTATTGTTCTCCTTTTGAATCTACCCCCCTGCAAATGGCATTAAGTCTCCTTTTATGGTTCTCTTTCAACTACCCTCCACTTAAAAAAAAAATTAACAAGAACAGATATATTCTGTATTAAAAAAGTGTTGCAGCTGCACTGGTCAGCACAATAATACAAAAAAGCTGCATTGAACATAATAGTTAAGGTTTGTTACACAAAAAACAAAATTATCCTTTGCAGAGGATTTCCAGAAACTTCTGCTAGTATAAATCCTGATATAGACTCCTAAAACTAGAATTACTGTGCAAAACATAAAAAAATAACTACAATTAATGGAAGACACGATTTCTGTAAGCATCATCCTGGCCAACATGAGAAGGATGTGATTCCTGCATATCCATATCCACGTCTTCCTGAATTTGATGAACTGTTTCTTCTTCTTTAAGGTCTCCTGAAGTTGAACCCATTCACATTCTGAAATTCGAAGAAGCAGATTGGGAGATCCTACTCTGGTTTGTGACCAACTGATAGAGCATATTACATTCAGTCTCTAGATCTTGAATTTGTCTCTTTTATTGTAGCATCATTTCCATTAAAACAACATACTCCTTCTTGTGATTTTCCTCATGCGCGTGTAGTTTGGATATAACAGAAATATACGGAGTTCCTGTTATCAGATATAAGGTCCTCGTGTCTACAGAGAATCGTTTGAATATCATATATATCTCGAAGAGGGGAACTGTAATTTTCCCGAGCCAAATTTTTTGCTCGGAACACTAACTGCTTACTGTTATGTTTCCTTATGTATTTGTAGATTCACTCATGAAGTTGCGCATTAAGGGTTTACTTGATGTTGATTAAGCATTGGAATAATAGATCTGAAGCATATAATCATAAACAAGACAAGATACACAAAGAACACCAATATAGGACCAATAATGTCAGATCTGACCTTTATTTAGATAGTAGGAAGATCCCTTGCACAAGAGATCTGCAGATCTGGAAGAAAACCCCAATAATATCAAAATGGGCTGCCAGCCGATACAATAATAAGCAATACAAAGATAATAGTCTCCCAAAGGCTGTCTGAGAAGAGATCCAAGCCTCCAAAGGCTAACAGCATGCAAGATAAGACTGAAGATAGAGAACCCGTTCAATACACTGCAGAACCCTTCCAACTGGCTGAGTTGCGCCCTGCTCTGGCTGCAGATGAACCCTCAAGTTCTGGCCCTCCTCTTTCTGAGCTCCAAATACCTCCAAACTCTCCCGGAATGTAGATCGGGCTAGTAGAATCCACTGGGCCAAGTTTCCAGTTGAACGGAGAAGTTCTGCTCCTCCAACTGAGCAAACCCTCTATTGGTTTGCGCCCTCCTAGTTTGACTGAATCAATGAGATTTCGTTCTCCCTTCTAGGAGCCTCCAAATGCCACCAAAATCTCTCGGATTGTAGATCAGGCCAATACTAACAAGCTGGTGAAATCTCAATAGGATCTATGAAGATCTGGGCCAGTAAATAATGATAACCTCCTCTAGCAATGCGCCCCTCTCTCCTCCAATTCGTGCCAAGCTCCAGGAAATAAACTGCTAGGATAATCTCCTCTGGAATAGACCAAGAATGGTGCTAGGGACCATATGAAGAAAACCCAGATGCTCCCTTGACAAGAAGCCTCCTCCTTCTCCGGATCGAACCAAACTCCTCAAGGTGGTGTGCCCCCTAGCTGGAAACCCCCTAGGTTGCACACTAGCCTGCTTCTGCCTATAGATCGAACCCCTGCAACACTGTAGAATGGTGTGGGAGGATTATTTCAATTCCGGGACCAAGCCTGGATCAAGAGAGGTGAAATCTTTCACCATTGAGTTGATCTCTAGGGTTCTAGACTCAAAACCCTGAAAACTGCTTGTGCTCAAGAGCTCCAATGCAAAATAAGATAATAATCCAGAATGCCTTAGAAGTGTGCCCTGGCCTTTCCTTTATAGCTCCAGTCTATTCATCTGTTTAGTTAGTTAACCCCTAGGTTAACTCTTAACTTTAACTCACCTTTTCTTTTCTTTCATTAAATTTATCCTTTTTCACACAAAGTCAACTCAGTAATTGAATGTTATGTTTAGGAAGTGTCTTCTGGTTGACTTTATCCCCAATATGCCTGAGACTATAGTCTAGTGGGATAGCTAGACTACTGAGTCTCTCCAAACCTCTTCATCAAGAGGTGGGGGACATTACAAGAACACCCATGGTGGGAATGGTTGCCCGAGTTATTCATTATCCACCAAATCATCCAAACTCAGTTCTTAAATTCCAAACAATAATACCACAAAGTTACCCAACTGTATTTCCCCAACAGACCACTGATTCTTTTGAACACAGGCTTCCAATTACCAAATTCAAAGAGTTCCAAACAGGCCAAGACCACAGAGGATATGAGCACCAGGGATAGAAGACAAGGGATTTCAGAAAACCAACCAGACAAGAACCA
>JZKD02S1617970.1:89984-108028 GCA_000966675.3 Picea glauca
GAATAGGTGCTATGAATGGGACAACTCATGGAGGTGAGAATGCTACCGGGTGACAGTACCCTAGAAAAAATGCAAATGGAGGTGTGAGTACTGTCGAGCCGGGAATGGGTATCCTAAAGGCTAGTATCAGAGGGTGTGACTGGAATGTAAATGCAATACAGTGGGAGAGACTACATGCCAGTGATGAGTATATACCTGAAGGAGTGAAGTGGAGAGACACTGATCAAGTACCTGCACATAGAACAACCGAATACCCAAAGTGAACAATATTTGAAGAGAATAACAAATATGAACATGTATTAGATAAATGTGACAATGTGCATGCGTACCTGGCCATGATATGAAAAAAGGGCGCCCCGAGGGCTCGGGATGAAAAAAGGCCCGGGGACAGCCATGATGTAGGTGGCGGGATGCTGATCCCGTCGTTGAAGATGGTTCGAAAAATGGACGTCGTGGGATCTCGGAATGATGAGTGGAAGTTTGGAAAAAACCCTATATATAGCTGTAGGGCCCACATTGCCACCTCATTTGTACCTGCTTCTACAGTGATTCCAGAGCAGATTCAGAGGAGTTTGAGCGATTCGGAGAGCACGAGGCATCCATTTCCCGGCGTGCGAGTTTCAGGTTAGTGGTCTGAACATCCTGCATAGTTATAGGTTTCAAATTTTGGGGCAGGGTAGGTACGGGGGGTCGTAACGAGGGCCTTCTTACTCTTGGGTGTTGAGAACTCGAGGTCGTATTCCTGAAGGATAACGATCCAACGAGCAAATTTGCCGTTAACGTGGTGACGACTGAGCAAATATTGCATAGGGTTGGAATCTGCGACAACCTTGGTGGTGCGAAGCAGAATGTAATGGCGCAGTTTCTGTACTGCGAGGACAACTACAAGAGCAAGTTTCTCTTCNTTTTGTATAGTTTTGACCCTTTTGCTGTGCTGTGGAATTAATCCTTGTGCCATGAATGACTGTTTTTCTGTGCTGACAATGCGGAGTTCTTGTCGCCCTGTGTGGACAAAATTTCGGTGATAACAATTGGGCTCCCACAGGGCGATGAACTCGACCAGATGTGACCTTTTTGCAACAACTCCTGAATCTGCCTCTTGATTTCGTCATTCTCCAGAATAGAGCACCGATAGATGGGTCCATTTGGTAGTGGCACACTTGGGGTCATATCGATGGGGTGCTTGACCTGGCAGTGTAGAGGCACCCTTGTGGGGGAGGTGAATATGTTCTCGTACTCCTCCATGACCTTATCAATTTGTTGTTTTTGTGTAGCGGGGCCCTGTCTGGAGGTCATGGCCATAATCTTCCTCTTTCCCTGAGGGCGGATCATTAGGAAACAAATTTCTTGGAAATGAGCTTACTGCATTGTTTTGCAGTAACCATAGAGATGGTGGTAGGCGGTGCTATCTCCGGTATCCTATACATCTTATCACCCAAAGTGATAATAACAACATGAGGTCTGGACTCATACATAACATGTCACTTACACAAGTACGGTTGGCCTAATAATACATTAGAAACATCAAGAGGAGCAATGTCACATAATACCTCATCCGTTAAGGGCTTGATGCTGTAGGGAAGGCGACATTGTTGGCTGATGCGGAGGTGTTGTCCTTCATGTAACCACCCTATGGTGTATGGTTGTGGGTGTGCGGGGGTTAGAAAGCCCAGCCACTTCACGACCTCTATCGAGATGAGGTTCTTCTGGCTCCTGCTGTCGACAATGAACTGCAATGGGGAACCCTTTACCCATATTTTGGAATGGAAGAGACACTCCACCTCATCTGGATATTCTGGTTTCTCCTTCTAGATATTCATGGTGGCAATGGTGGCGTTGGGCTCCGCATCGATAATCTACTTCCCCCAGTCATTCCACTTGTCAGGTTCTGATTCAGAGTCGGAGCATGCATCCGATTCAAAAGCCTTCAACTCGACTACTAGTGACTGCTTGGCCCGACACTCACTTGTGTTGTGAGTGGAGCTCTTATGGAACTCACACCACTTCCCTTTGTCCTTTCTTGGCTTCATGGTGTTGTTATTTGATTGTGGCTTCCGTGGGTTTTCCTGGGCCGCCCCGCCTTGGCTTGGTCCTTTGTTCTGCTGTTTGGGGGTACCTTTCCCTTGCTTCTGATTCACAGACCCAAAGTCTCGCTTCTTCTGTTTGAACTTCTACTCCATCTTGGCAGCATATCAGTATGCCACACCAAGTGAGGAGATGTCGAGGAATTCCATTTCCTCCTGAATGTATTTGTGCAAACAACTGCGACACTTTAACACCAAATGTTTCTCTAAATATTTGATACCCAACTTTGTGCATAGGGTATGGAACAAATTCGCCATCTCATGCACATCTTGGTCCCTTTGCTGCCGCGACGTAGTCCATTGTATGTATTTGTCCTCATAGTTCCCCAAGGAATTATATTGTTCCTTGATGGTGTCTTGGAAAGAATTCCAAGTGGGTGCAACCGAGAATAGAGAGGGTTCCCCCTCGCCTTGTTTCTCTGAGTAGGTTTCCCACCAGTCCTTGACATGGGGGGTGGCTTTGAGGAGTGCAAAAATAATCCTTTCTGGGCTGGAAAAGTCATGAACTGAGAAATATCCTTCTAACAGATTCAACCATCTATCTATGACATTTGCATCTATTTGGCCCTCAAATATGGGAATGTCAAAGTTTACTTGTACCTTAAAAGGAGTGGCGCCTCCAGAGTGGCTGTTGGATGTCGATGCACCGCTAGTGGGAATCCGTTGAAGAATTTGGGAAAAGTTGTCCATCATCGCGTTCCTTTGTTTCTTGAGGGCCTCCTTGAGCAACATTTTGATAGGATTTCCTACTCCCTCGTATTTATTTTCTTCCCCCATGGGCGGTCATCGGGGTTTGCGAGGCTGATCTTACAAAGGTTCAACCAGATTGATCCCCAACTCCTTATACCTCGACCTTGTTGGGGACATGCAAACAAGGATCAAGAATGAGGAGACTGCTCTGATACCACTGATGCAGATTTATGTAGGAACACAATGAAATACATAAATGCACATAAACGCAGAGATGCAGCGGAAATAAGACTTCATTTAATTAATAACAAATGACTGAAATATGCTTACAGACAGAATGGAAATAAACTAGCTAGGGTGCTGGTAGCTTATCTTTGAGAAGAGATGTGGTGGCTACTGGCCTCTGAACTATGTTACAATGAGGCTCGAAGACCTATTATTATTGAGAAATAATGGAAAACCCTAAACTTTCAAAGACCTAACCCTAGGAGATGAAACATCAAGACTATGGGCCCCGTTTAGGTAAGTTGGTACATCAACTTCCCGGGGACGTAACTTTGGCATACGATCTCCGTTTGACGTGTTCCATACGTCATTGGAAATATCTATCCGAGGAGTAAAACTTTTGGGTGAGCAACATTGATATGCGATCCATGTTGCTCCCCAGTTTCCCCAAAAAACATCATTTAAGGCCTCAAAACGGCTCTAGAAGTTCAGGACCCGAAAAACTGCTAAAAATAGTAAACTGTGCGGAAACTGAAAAATTGAAAGAAACAATGGTGGGGTTCCAAGTGGAATAGGTGGGTGGCCACCAATATCCACCTATATCATATCCACACAATGGATATACGTCACACAGATGTTAAAAAATCACCTGTCGAGAAGGACAAGTGTAGGCAGAACACACAACAGGTTTTGAAGGAGACGCGTGGTCCCCTGACCATCGTTGCCATATGGAAAACATGAGTGACAATCCACAGTCACATGCCATACCAAACCGTCCAATGCATCCCACAACCATTGACCACGCAATATCAATCAAATCCCATTACACTGGGTGGCAGAAGTCTGACAAAGTGCTCGATCATTCAGATGGCCCTTCAAAGGAGAAAGTTGACAGATCACTTCTCAATGATGGAATCTTGTTGATGACTGGATGATCATGGTAAATATGTCAGTTATGACATGGTTGGGTACAATCGAGTTTCAATTCTTAGTAAGTTCCATTCAAAAGATCATCTGGCAGAGAATAACTAGAGCCAAAATTCCAGGAGTAGTAGTTGGGGGCATGGCAACCTAAGAGGCACATCTTTTTCTATATATTGCATCTTTTCAATGTAAGCCAAGTTGGTTGGGAAAGTAGTGTAGACTGTGACTATTGAATGTAACTTTCAAACCCGATTGAAATATAATGCAAAGGTCTTGAGACTTTGATGAAAATATTCTAATGGTGGTGGTTTGATGTATTGTGATCTCTTTTTTGTATGTGTTTCCTCTTTTCTGTATATCCATGTCTGTATTTTGTTGAAATCAGAACATTTAGTAAGTCTAGAATTCATCGCGCGGTGCTTTAGAATTCACCATTTAAACTCCTATGTTTTCTTATAAGTAATTAGAATTCATCTCCAATGGTGCTTTGAGTTGCTTTATGTATTTTTATCTCGCCACACACAACGACTTTGAAATGAAACACCATTGTCTACTTAGCCATTATCCTCTCAAGTTTTAGTTAACAAGTCATTTATTTCTATTGCTTTATGGAATTTTACTCCATGGCCCAAGGTTCTGTATTCCCTTGCCAACATAACCAGAAACACTGCACAAACGCAATAAACCTAGCCAACAATTCAAATCCATTATCTGTTAGGGACTAAGTGTTAGAGAGATCCATCTCTAGGTCGAAAAGGCTAGTTTCCGGTCTTAAAGTTGGTCTGTAGGTTACCTCTTTCATTCATTTTCTCAGCCAAATGAATTTACAGAGTGCTAATATTTTGGCGCCGTTGTTGGGGAAAAAATTGAATAAATTTTTTCCTAGGAGAACGACTAAAACTATAGTTTTGACCCTTGAGGGTAACAGTGGGCCAAACATCTATATTGGTTGAAACCTTTACCCTGGAAAATCCAGTGAATGAGAAAAGTATAATAGAGTAGTATGAATCAGAAATCCTGGCTCCAAAGATAGTTTATACCAAAGCCAATCCTGATCCTAACCCTGTAGCACCCGTGTCTGATCCCGAAAAACTTTTGCGCAAGGCAAAGGAAGAGGTTTCAGACCCGTTCTATTACCTAGATAGAAACATATCCTTACCCAAGGACAGTGTACAAAGCATCAACGACCTTGATTTCGATAGACTATTCAAACAAACCTTGTTCAGGTCTAAATCAGAAACTTGCTTGGATGAGATAGTCTTCGATGAGAAGAGGTTTCAATCTTTAATACCAAACAAAATCCCATGAGCTGCTGTAATCCCCACTTAGAGAATTCCTCCAGTTCCAAACCCTCCTAGAGTAATGGCTGCCAGATTCACCCTTCTTTCCCACCATCCCAATTGCATGATTTTCCCTAGAACTATAATTAGAGGATTAAGCTATATGATGTCGAAGGAAACGCCTCTGCCCAAAAACACTTGGATTGGTTCAGTGATTTTGTTGACCTAGAAGAGGTCGATCATGAGGATGTGAAAATGAGATTGTTCGTGCAAAGTCTTTCAGAGGAGGCTAGGAAGTGGTTTAAGGCCCTTCGAGCAAGGAGCATCCTCGATTTCAAAGTGTTTGAAACATCGTTCCTTGACAAATGGGGAGACAAAAAGAATCCTCTGCAACTACTAACGCAATACAACAATATGAAGAGAGCACAAGAGGAAACAGTGCAAGAGTTCTCAACCCGATTCATGAAGGTCTATAACTCAATCCCCACAGAAGTCCATCTACCTCCCGAAGCTGTGCAACTTCGATACGCCGATTCCTTTGACAACAATTTCACCTTGTTGTTGAGAGAAAGAATATATACTACTTTAGGCACTATGATGAGTGACGCAATTGAAGTCAAAGTAAATATGATGGCGTCGGGAAAGATCAAACAAAACTTCAACATAAATGGAAATAAAACCCAAGGAGACGTGTAACCCTCTACGTCTCGATCGTCAGATGAAAAGTTAGACTTATTGATGAAGACTATGGAGAAGCTGATGGAAAGAATGTCCATGGAGAACAAGCCTGTCGCCTAGAAGAAAAATTATTTCCAACCTAGGAATAAAAAAATTAGAAGGGCTTCGATCCTGCAGATGAGGCAGAGGGACTAGAGAGAGAAGTGTGATCAAAAAATAAGGCCTCCATTCCAAAACAATTTCATGAATGAAGATTTTGATCAGATGATCCAAGACCAGATGCATTGTTGTGATGACACAGATACAAACATGTTCTTGAAAAAGGGAGAACATGATCAATTCATGGACGCAAATGATGGTATTATGCTGGATACTGAGGACACGCTGTCTTCAGAAACAAATGAGTTCAATAAAGTATATCACAATGCAATCATGCAATTTCAAAAGCAATACAACCTCAGGAGCATAAATACGTCTGCAAAGCCTCAACAGATGAATCCCACAAAAGAACCTCAAGAGAACACTCCTTCCGCAAGCCAACCAAAGAGAGAGAATCCAACAATGGATGCGAAGGAGAAGGGAATATCAAAGGATGAGGATTTAAAGAAAGCGCCAGAGGTGAGTAAGGAGACGATCCTCAAAGAGGTAGATAAAGCTCCTCCCCCCTTTAACTTTGAGAATGAAATAGCCAAAATTAAAATCTCTATTCCTTTTAATGAGCTCTCAAGAAGGGAGAGTATTAGGATCAAATAATTAAAATGTTGAAGATGGGAGAGGCTCCCGATACCCTGAATGTCCAGGATGACCACCCTGCCATTTTATCTAGTTCGCGCTTAGAAGAAACTGGCGATATTGAGGACATTCCCCCTTTCTATGTCAGCCTCAAAATACATGACATGACTTTGAATAATTCCATGCTGGATTCGGGTGCGTCGCAAAATCTCATGCCAAAGGTGGTCATGGAAAAGTTAGGCATGGACATGACTAGGCCCTATAAGGATATTTTCTCTTTTGACTCAAGAAAGGTGAAATGTTGGGTCTAATCAAAGATTTGGTTGTGTCATTATCTCAAATTCYGTTGAAGAATCTGGTCATGGATGTGGTAGTGGTCGACATCCCCCCAAAATTCGGCATGTTGTTATCCAGATCATGCGCTACCTAATTAAAGGGAACCGTGCAGATGGATATGTCTTATGCCACCATCCCTGTTTTCAACCAAGAAAGAAGACTGTATAGAAAGGTGCTACTCAAGTACATGGTGAGTAGCAAGACCCAACTGAACAATCATCCTGTCTATTCTGTCGACACCGAGATCAACTCCTCTATTTTTTACAATGACTTAAGTTTTGAAAGGGAGGAGCCGACAACTGTCATGATTTTTTAAGATAAGGCCACACGTTGAGAAGAAGAGTGCGTAAATTAGAGAAACCATGCGGAGAACAAAATGTGGAATATGAGCTTCAACAAATCTATCAACAACAAAGGAGCTGGAGAAGGTGTATGGATAAATCCTCCCAAGGTGGGCTCCAAAATTTTCTCTTACAAGCTCGCCTTTGATTGTACAAATAACATGGCTGAGTATGAGGCACTAATTTTGGGTATGAGAACTTTGAAACAATTGGGTGCTAAGAGGATAACGGTGCACAGAGACTCTGATTTCATCATAAATCAAGTAAAGGGTATATACAAGTCCAAGCACCCCAGACTGAGAGCATATAAGAATCTAGTGCTGGACCTCCTCGAAGAGTTCTTAGAGTACATTTTTTTAGTGATCCCAAGGGGGAAAAATCAAATTGCAGATTCCCTTGCCACCTGAACTTCAGTGTTTAAAATTTCAATTTTTCCCAACAGGAAGTATGAGATTGAAGTCAAACATAGGCCCACAGTATTCGATAATATTAAGTATTGGCAGGTGTTTGAAGATGACAAACAGGTGGAGAGGTTCCTCCAAATGAGTGACGAGTTAACTAATGTAAACATCGACGATGAGTGCTGTTGTGAAGAAGATGAAGGCGCAGTTGCACGCAGTGACGACAACCACTTTCAGAACCAGATAGCTGGAAGGGATATAGTGCAAGTAAAAAAAAATATCATCCCCAAAGGATTGGTTCCATTAGAAAAGATTTTTGATGAAAATGATGTAGCCATAAATCCCAAGATCACTGCGAATGATGAAGATGTCGAGGATTGAAACATCGAGACCCAAGAGAATCCAAAGATAATCAAATTTTCAAAGAAACTCAGTCCAAAGATCAAGCAGAGATATATCAACCTCATGAAATATTTTCCTGAAGTTTTTGAGTGGAGTTATGAAGACTTTAAAGTCTATGACAATAGAGCGATTCAACACATCATTCCTATCAAAGAGGATCAAAAACCTTTCAAGAAAAAGATAAGACAGATCAATCCCCTACTGCTACCGCTGATTGAAAAAGAGGTAAAGAAACTATTTGATGCCAAAATTATTGTTTCTTTGAGATTTAAAAAATGGGTGGCCAACCTTGTGCCTGTAAGGAAGAAGAGTGACGAAATAAGGTTATTCATGGATTTTCAAAACCTGAACAAAGTATCCCTCAAAGAAAACTACTCACTTCCTAATATGGACTACATCCTGCAGAAGGTAGTTGGATCCCAGAAAATGTCGATGCTGGATGGTTTTTTCGGTTACAATCAGATCATGGTACACCCAGATGACCGGGAAAAGACAAGCTTTATGACACCACAGGGTATGTTCATGTATGCAAAAATGCCTTCTGGTCTTATGAACACTGGAGCTACTTTCCAAAGGGCTATGGATATAACATTTGCTGAGGAGAAATACAAGTTTATCGTGATCTACCTGGACGACATGAGAGTATTTTCTAACTCCGACGAACAACGTCTTGAGCATCTAAAGAAGGTCTTCCATAAATGCAGAAAGTTTGACATATCTTTAAATCCGAAAAAATCAAATTTCGGAATGCAAGAAAGAAAATTGTCGGGGCACGTCATCTCAAAGGAATGCATAAATATAGACCCCATCAGGGTGGAAGGGATTCTAAAGATCAGCACTCCTCGGAGCAAGAAAAATGTGCAATCCTTCCTGGGAAAGGTGAATTTTCCTAGGAGGTTCATTCCATATCTAGCTAAAATTATAAAGAACATCATGAGTATGCTCAGAAAAGGTAATGAGATAAAATGGACCCCCGAATCCAGGAAATCGTTTGAAGACATCAAGGTGGTGCTGACCAAAGATATCGTGTTATCCATCCCAAATTTTAAAAATGATTTTATCTTATTCTCCTTCACCTCGGAGCACACCATCCCTGGTGTACTATTGCAAAAGGACGAGCATCATTTCGAAAAGACTATAGCCTATTTCAGCAGGACATTGAGAGACTCCCCACTGAAGTATGATATCATGGAAAAACAAGCATATGCCTTGTTGAAATCCCTCAAGGAATTCATGACTTATATACTACATTCTCGCATCATTGCTTACATGCCTAGAAATTCCGTCAAGGATATCCTGACTTAGCCTGACCCTGAGGGGAGAAGAGGTAAATGGATCGTACTCATGCTGAAATATGACCTTGAAATCAAGCCCACAAAGACGATTAAGGGTCAGGGGCTCGCAAAATTGATGGCGCATTCGAACTGTGATGTTTTGGGAATAAACTTCATTGCTAATCTATTGGAGAACCCTCAAGAAGAAGCAGTCCTGCAGGTATCTCAAAAATTCATCGATTCACCTTGGTACACTGATATCATTTATGTGTTGAGAAATTTGCAATCCCCTCAAAGGTTAAGAAAAACCAAGGCAAGGTTTTTAAAGTTGAAGGCTGCTAAGTTTTGCATCCTAGATAACTCTCTGTATTGGAAAGATTCAGGAGGGATCTTGCTAAATTGTTTGCTAGAAGAAGACACAAAATGAGCTATCAGGGAGTTCCACAAAGGGGATTGTGGGGGGAATCATTACCGGAAAACCACTGTGCATAAAATCTTGAGGGCAGACTATTATTGGCCAAGTATTTTCATATATGTATACAGGGAAGTTTCTAGTTTCCACGAATGCCAGATATTCGATGGAAAGAGAAATATGAAACCTCTGCCGTTGAAACCTATCTCTGTCGAAGCACCGTTCATGCAATGGGGTCAAGAATTTATAGGATAAATCCATCTGCCATCCTCGATGCAAAATAGATGGATAGTAACGGTCACAAAATACTTCACAAAATGGATCGAAGCGGTCCCTACAAGGCAAGCTATCGACACAGTTATCATTCAATTTCTGGAGACCAATATCTTGTCTAGGTTCGGGTGCCCTGTCAAGATCATCAAGAATAATGCAACAAAATTCAAGTCCAAGAAGATGGAGAAGTTTTGTAACGATTACAACATAACCCTGGGACATTCTGCGACTTATTACCCATAGGGTAATGGATTGGCAGAATCATCCAACAAAATCTTAACCAAGATTATTAAAAGGCTCCTGTAGGACAACAAGAAGGCCTAGAACACGAAGCTTATCTACGTGCTATGGGATGAAAAAATCACTACCAAAAAGTCCATCTCCACATCACCATTCCAAATTGTATATGGCGCAGAGGAATTTTTCCCCACCTCGCTGGGATTGCCCGTTAGGAAGTTGCTGCAAGAGCAAGAGGCTGAACCAAACGACGCTCAGAGGAGGATAAATCAATTGGCTCACATGCAAGAGATGAGGGAGCAGGTTTTCGACCGATCACAGCTTCACCATGACATGATGAAGAAAATTTTCTACAAGCACTCTAAGCATGAATATTTCAATGTGAATGATCTGGTGCTGAAGTGGGACGCAAGGAATGAAGACAAAGGGAAGCATGGAAAATTCGATCATCTTTGGATGTCGCCATTCAAGATTGTTGTGTATCACGGGAACAACACATATTTGCTACAAGTCATTAATCGAGAACTCATTGGTGGGGGCCCTGTAAATGGCAGGTTCCTTAAACACTATCTGGTTTAGTATGGTCTGTTTAGGTTTTCATGTAATTGTAAATAGCCATTTTTTATGTTTTCAAAAAAGGCGTTTTGAGTCAGTATGTCAGCAAAAAATTGAAGCCCGGAGCAAAGGCCCTAAGTTTATGCTGAGTCTAGTCGTGACTATGTCAATATGGTCTAGGGTGAGTCTTTTCCGTTGTTTTAGAGTCTACAAATCAAATAAAGCCCAATGGTCAGGCACTTGGTCTGCTTTTCTTTTCCACCTCACCGCGAGGATAGCATCCCCGTTGGAGCCAGCTGTTAGCACCGCCATTTTTTCAGTTAGAGTCAGTCCAAGATGAGTCATGGTCCATGTGTCAAAGTGTGTGAGGTCAGGTATTGAACAAAGAATGGGTCGAAGTTAGCAAGTGGCCAGTCTGGCCCTTGGAGTCAGGAAAGGGCATCATAATCAAACATGTGTAAATTGTAAAGGTCTTTTCCCAAAAGGTCGGGTCTTTTCAGAAAGAGGGATTTTACGTGCCAAAGGTCGAGGCAAGTTGTTAGAGTAAGGGTCATGTCGGAATATATAACGACCATCATTACCTCATTATGAAGTTAGAAAGGATAAGAAATCAAGACGCGCATATCACGTATACTCTTCAGCTCTTATCATCTATACTTTACACACTCCAAAGTGTACCCGTCGCGCGAGTGTGCTGTGCAAATCTTCAACCTGCTTAAAAAATTCTCGTTACCATGGATTCAATGTCCTCTGTCATGATTCCATCCCTCACCCATTCAGTTATAAATTCTAGTCATTCTACATGTATCTCTTTTACCATCTGAGTTTATGCGTCGTTCGAAATTTTTCTTGCAATCCCTGAGTTTTCTCGCTACGAGAAAGCTGATTTCCATCAACTATGTCGCAAACCTAGTCATTCAAGATTGCCACATTTTTTTTGTCTTAAATCATGGTTCGGAACCTGTTGGAATTGGTCACAAGCTAGTCTGTCGGGAAAAAAGTCCTCTCATGATCATCCTTTCATCCTCAGAGTTTTTGTCACCCCCAAAATTTCTGTTGTGCTCCCCTATTGCGACAAGCCTATCATCATCATTGTCACATTGTCGACCGGTTCCCACATCGAGAGTATTCATGGCGCTTGGGGGCCACATAGTGAATTCCTAAAGTCATTTTCGCGTATCGTGCAAAGTTACGCTACTGCCCCTACGACAGTTCTGGGCTAAGAATATCATTATCGATTTGCCAAGCGAAGGGGGTGTCATCTTTCACTACTGTGCACGCAGAACAAAAACACATTGCACCATGACGACATCCCAAAATGTAAGGAAGAGGACGCGAAGTGGTAGAACTGTGAGGCTCGAGCCTCAAGACTTGGCATTGATCAACAAAGATCCAAATGTTAGGTCATCTTTCGAATAGGTCAGATGTATGCACTATTGCAATAAAATCCAAGGATACTTTGTGAAATTTGCGGAAAAATTCGCACTCAGATTTAATGGGTTCCGCATGGTTATTGCAGGAATCACATTCTGGGTGAAGGAGGAAAATTTGTCAGACGCAACGGAGATCCCTCCATGCAGTGAGAGGTGGTCTAAGGGAATGTATTTGGATGTTCTATGCTATGAATAATTGATCAAACCAAACTGCCTGAACGGGAAAATCAGAATGAGTGTTCCAAGTCGGTATCTACGAGAGCCTTTTCAGAAAATCCTAAAGGTGATTAGAAAGTATTTCACCTGTGAAAGAAGGTCTGACAGAATATACCCACATCACATCAGACTGTTGATGCATTTCACATGTAAGAGGCCATTGAACTTACCTTTCTTCTTGCACCAAAGTCTAGGAGGAATGGCGGACATCGTCCAAGCCGAAGAAAACCAACCAAAGAAGAACTTATCCCATATCTCACTAATCAAATTTTTGATAGTTGAGGAATTGAGGTGACTGGGAAAGGATCGAGATTCATTTTTGTTTTCAGCTGACATCCCCAGGGACCCCAAAGGAGACCCCCCTCTACCCAAGAGAGAAGCAACATCTCACAACATGAAGGCATGAATAGAAGGGGCTGCAGGAAAAGGAAAGATAGTGGAACTCTCGTCTCCCCAACAACCAATACCCTAGAAAAGAGGCAGGCCAAGGACAAACAATGAGCATGGGGAGGCCCAAGATCCAAATGAACCATGTGCCCAATCGATTGCTGAGAAGTTACTCATGTGTGCTATTTGACTAGAACCTGTCAAGGGTTCAAGCCGGGAAATCTGTGATAGACGGAGAAGGCCGTGCACTGAAAGCATGGATGTTCAGGAGCTGTCGCAATAGATAAAGCAAGAACAACTCATTATTTCTGAGTTGTACTAGGAGAACAGGAAATTGAGAAAGCAGCTAGCAGAAAGGACTGTCGAGACATCATCATCGCAGAGCTGAGTAGGGAATGCGAATTGGCTCAAGAGACAGCTCAGAGAAGTGCAAGACACGATCATCCAGCTGCGCAAGGAACAAAGAATGCAAGAGGAGAAAATCAAAGAGCATTTCAAGGAATGTAGACCGACCATGGAAAACGTCCGCGCAGCTCTAGCCAGTGCTCAAGCGAAGCTGAAGGGGAACAGGGTCTTGCGAAGACGGGTAAAGAATCTGAAAAGGCGCAATTGGTCCTTAAGGAAAATTCTTAGAAATCAAGACTGCATATAAGGCCATAAACATAATTGACCGACCCCATTTTTGTCTTTTTGAATGTGGTGCAAAATTCCTCTCTCCCCGTGTCCTGCTTCTTGCCGGGAAGTAAGGAATCTGATGGGTATCCGTGCGGTGGATATACGTTGCACATATGTTGAAAACTCATCTGTCGAGAAGGACAAGTGTAGGTAGAACACACAACAGATTTTGAAGGAGATGCGTGGTCCCCTGACCGTCGTTACCATCTGGAAAACACGAGTGACAATCCACAGTCACCCGCCATACCAACCCGTCTCATGCATACCACAACCAATGATCGCGCGACATCAATCAAAGCCCATTACACTGGGTGGAAGAAGTCTGACAAAGTGCTCGATCATTCGGGTGGCCCTTCAAAGGAGAAATCTGACACATCACTTCTCAATGATGGAATCTTGTTGATGATCGAACGATCATGGTAAAGACGTCAGTTATGACATGATTGGGTACAGTCGAGTTTCTATTCTTAGTAAGTGCTATTCAAAATATCATCTGGAAGAGGATAATTAGAGCTGAAATTCTAGGAGTAGTAGTTGGGGGCATGACAGCCCAAGAGGCACATCTTTTTCTATATATTGCATCTTTTCAATGTAAGCTAGGTTGGTTAGCAAAGTAGTGTATATAGTGACTGTTGAATGTAACTTTCGAACCCGATTGAAATATAATGTGAAGGTCTTGAGACTTTGATGAAAATATTCTAATAGTGGTGGTTTGATGTATTGTGATCTCTCTTATGTACGTGTTTCCTGTTTTCTATATATCCATGTCTGTATTCTGTTTAAATAAGAATGTTTAATAAGTCTAGAATTCATCGCGCGGTGCTTCAGACTTTTCCATTTAATCTCCCGTGTTTTATTCTAAGTAATTTAGAATTCATTTCCAATGGTGCTCTAAGTTGATTTATGTATTTTTCTCTCGCCACAGACAACGACATTGAACTGAAAGACCATTTCTTGCTTAGCCTTTATCCTCTCAAGTTTCAGTTACCAAGTCATTTATTTCTCTCACTTTTTGGAATTTGAATCCATGGCCCAAGGTTTTGTATTCCCTTGCAAACAAAGCCAGAAACACTGCACAAACACAATAAACCTTGCCAACAATTCAAAGCCATTATCTGTTAGAGACTAAGTCTCAGAGAGAGCCCTCTCTAGGTCGAAAAGGATAGTTTGTGGTCTTAAAGTTGGTCTATAGGTTACCTCTGTCATTCGTTTTCTCAGCCAAATGAATTTACAGAGTGCTAACAACCTGTATAGCCTTCAAGTATGAAAATATAGTGTATCAATTAGATTGTAAAATTTTGGTCAGAGACAATTCACTTTTTCCTCTTTTCAACCCCACAAGTCTCTATCCAATCCAATATTCTAAGTAAAAGGGAAGATGAAAATGAAAAGATAGTTCATTTGAGGATCCAAACCCAAATATCATCCACTTTGATACCAATTTATATGGTCCAAATCCCTAAAATAATAGAATAAACCAAGATACAATGTACGTAAGATGTGAATGTGGAGCATGACTTTAGAATAGATAACATAGATGAGTTACACAATAATTACTTATAGAATATGGTCCAAAAAGGATATATGTAGGTACCATATGAATCTATTGATGCTCTACATGGGTGGTATTAAAATTTTGGATGTCTCAGAGATAATGCTTATTTTATCAAATTTGGGTCATTAACTTTTGATGGGTTTTGAGGCCCTAAATAATTTTTTTTTTCCCTGTAGTAGCTTAGAGTTGCCATAGGATTTTTTAAGTCTTGAAAATATTTATTCTTCTCATCAAGACCTTTCCATCAATCTATCATGTGCCTAAAATGGAGTTCGTATGAGAAATTTTGGGCCTCAATAAGGTAATGATCCAAATATTGCCCACATGTCCAAGTGGTAAGCATGTCAACTCACTATAATTCCAATATGAGGAGTTAGTAACTTGCGGTAATCCAATAGAGACTTCTAGAAGCATCATGGAGGTTTCAAGATGGTTTTGAAACCCTAAACCTAACCCTAACCCTAATTATAGCTATAAAAAACCTCGTAGAGGGAAGAGGGTTCATTTTTTCATTAGCCTCAATTATCCCATGGTATGAGAAAGAGTGTGGAGGAGTTGCTAACAGAGAAAGTAGACAAAACATATTATAGAGGATTGTAGTAGACCATGGTTTCTTATAGCTTCATAGTAAGGTTTGAAATCTTAGTATTTTGTATTGTAATATCGATAATATAAGAAGATGGAAGGCATAGTCCTTCATTGGATGTTGTTTTTCCCGTATGGGTTTCTAGGATAAGTATTTGTGTCTTGCTATTATAGTCTATTTCATATGTTGTAGTAGTTAAAGAATCCAAATGGAAAGTTTTTTATTTCTATTAAGTTATTAAGAAATACAAAAATATAGTTACACAATCAAGCATAGGCTCATTGTAGTCATTTTAAGTTGAGATCTATTTTGGTGAGTCAACCATTGGAATTTTCAAACAATTTATAGATCATATTGGCACCAAAGCGGGTTTATTTGGGAGTTCTGTTGTTTGAGGCATGGTATATTCTTAATCGACTCAAGAAATATAAATATGTAGGAGAGTTGTGTCGTATTGATCCCAAGATTTCTACAAGAAGGGTTAAGAAGCAACAATAATCTATATAAATGAACAAAGAGCACCAAGAAAGACCCATTGATGAAGATGAAAGGATATTACCAAGGTTTGAATCTTAGGTGGTTAATATTTCTAGTATCATTGTCATAATCATGGCTTCTCTTGAGAAGAATATTGACCCATTTTTGAAGAATCCCAAATCTTGAGAGAAGCCATAAAATCATGAGGAGTAGAGGGAAGATAAGGAAGAATTAAAACCCAAAAAAAGGCGACTCCAGTAACTAGTCTTATCAACACTTATTTAAATTGGAAGGAAAGTTCCATATCAATCCATATGAAGGTAAGGTTGATGCACTTAAATTGAATCACTTGTTGAAACAATTAGAAATTTATTTCAGTGTGCATAATGTACATAAGGAGCAAAAAATAAATTTTGCTAGACTGAGCTAGAAGGCCACGCAAAGAATTAGTGGGAGAGCCACATAAAGGTGATTAGGCTAGGTGGATACCTACCAATAACTAAGTGGGAGGTATTCAAAGACCTCAACAAGTCATAGTTTTATGCTATCGGGTGTGAAGGGGATCAAAGGATTCAATGGAACTATTACTGGTAGAGGAAAGGATAGATTGTACAAGAGTACTATATAGAGTTTTGAAAGCAATCCATCCATTTGGGAATAAATCCTTGGGACCCATATGTGGTCATCAAGTACCCAGGGGATCTTCATAGTCACATAAGAAGGAAAGTTATGCTGTTTAATCCCAAGACCATAGATGAAGCTTGTGTATAAATCTAATACATTGAATTTGAGAAGAAGAAGGGGAAACCAAATGGTTCAAAGAAAACATATCAACATGGAGCTTCGAATAAGGAAAATAAGAAGAAAGGAAAAGGAAAAAATAATAATACTAATGCCACCACAAATGTCTGTAAGGACCATAATAATCATTGTGACCATTGAAACATTAATGATCACACAAAAGAAAAATGTTGTAAACTACATCTAAAGTTGAATCCTAGGATATGAAAGTAGGAGAATTCCAAGAAGAATATTCTAATGGAGGTAAGAAAGGAGATGGAAAGAAACTTAGATGTGGATGAAAATATTGTCTACACAATAGTGCATAAGGAGGTGAACCTAAGCATCCTCCATCCCAAAGAGGAGAAGGAGATGACAAGGTTGTTCCGTGTCAAGATTTAGATGAAGAAGAACAAGGTAGATACTCTGTTTGACTCTAGTTCACAAGAAAACCTCATTGCATAGGACCTGGTAAGTAAAATTGGGTTAGAGATGCATGACCACCCTCATCCATACCCTTTGGGATGGGCAAATAAGAATGTATAGTTAAAAGTTACCTAGAAGGGTAAGCTTAGATTTGTTGTTAGTGAAAATTTTATTAATGAAATAGAAGTTAATGTAGTTTCTCTTAATGTGTGTGGTGTGGTGTTTGGTATCCACTATATGTATATAAGGGATGCTATATTCATGAGAAGGGCCAACTGGTATTTCCTATTCAAGGATGGTAAATCATTTATCATCAATTCACACAAAGGAAAGTCTAATATCTCTCTGGTGAGTGCACACCAAGCTAAGAGAATGATCAACTCAAATAATAAATATATACTTAGTTTATTGAGATAGGCATAGAAGAACACCAATTCCATATGTGTGAAGGTATCCTTTGGAGGATGTACCAAAGAGCACAAGAGTCAATTGGAAGAGCTATTGCATGAACATAGAAAAGTGTTCCAATATCCAAAAGGAATACCATCCAAGAGGGAAGTGGCACATTATATACAATTACTATCAGACTCCCCTTTACCAAATATAGTATTGTACAAACAATCCATATTAGATTTAGATGAAGTGAAGAAATACTTGTAGGAATT
>JZKD02S1617970.1:125331-149604 GCA_000966675.3 Picea glauca
TTTGGTTAATACATGTTTTTTCATTATTAATTATTAATTATTTATATTTATATTTATATATTTATGTTTATTACATTGCCTTCCCCTTTAGAAATATTTTGTCCTCAAAGCATATTTATGGAAAGGTTTAAAGTCTTTGCTCTGGATTGTAACATCTTCACATGAATCTTTGTTCTTGATGCGACCATGGTTGATGATACGAGATGATGTGGTATTTTAAGTGCTAAACATAACTATCAAACTGTAAAAGGATCTTACCATTCCAATTCGATCCTTTGTGGAACATTGCACTTATAGAATTCCCAAAATGAATTGTTATTATGAGACTCAATCATATTGGCATCAATATTCTTCGGATGATAGGTCAATTGTTTCTATTGTGAGTGATGCTAATATTTTGATTGGTTAAGGTACCTGCTCTTGTAATTAGGATGTCGATAAGGTATCTTTGTAGCATGACTTTCCCTTATTGTACTGGTAGTTTTTTCTTGATTTGCTTTTGGCATTATATCTTCTTAATGCAGTGACGTTTCTTTGTTGATCGTTGAATTTCTAATAGCAAGTACACTTGGAATTTCCATTGTTTGTACTCCAACATCCAAAGATGTCCTTACTTCAACTGAATTTGCACCTTCGTGAGTTGTGATGTGGATTGGATATATATTTGTTCCTTTCTCCACAACTTGGGTTTTTACATCTAATGACTTTGATGCTTCCTTTTGGATAAGTTGTACTAACTTGTTTTCCATGGACTTCTTATCATTCTTAAGTTTCCCAATTTATGTAAGTAGGTTTTTTATTGCGATTCTTTAGACATGAAGGTTCCTCATTTTCTGATTTTTCAACTTTTTTCATGTCTTGCTTTTCTGATTCCTTCTCTTTTATCCCTCTGATTTGCTCAAGCAACCTTTGATTAACGTTCTTTAAGCAAGAATTTTCTTTCCTTTTTTTTGATAGCTCTTCTTGAATTCTTTCTTGAGATCTTCCTTCTCTTGTTCTAATCTTTTATTGTACTGCTTCGTAACCTTAATCTTCTTGATTTGTGAAAGTAATTTTTCACTGTGGTCTGTTAGGTGACAAATTTCCTGGTCCTTTTCTAGTAATTCTTTGTAAAACACATCCTCGAGATATTTATATTTATGATGTGTTACTTTCTTGTTTTGTTGATGTTTGACTAGTGCATCTTCTAATTTTTTAATTTGTGAGTTACCTTGACCTTCCAATTGTAATTTTTGCGTACATTGGACCGTGGTGTCCCATAGAAGCGATCTTTGGTGCTTGACTTACAAAATCCGGACTTCATTTTCCTCGATTCCTTAGCTACATGTTTTTCTTTTTCAATTTCCATTTTTTATGTGAAGTGACCACTCTTCAATCGATGAATTTTAGTTTGCTCAAGTCTCACCATAATTCTATCTAATTGTTCACATACCTTCATAGCTATTTCCATCGATGCTTCCATGATTGCTAAACTTTTTGAAATAACAAATTTTTTTTTCTTTTATTAATCTTAATAAATAACCCAAATTATTTCTGTATAATTAGTGAATGCGGGAGCCTGCTAAATAATGTGTTTTGATGATTTCCTTCTTAAACCTTTAACTTTAAATTCTTCTTCCAACTCTTACCAATTATTGATTCTCCTCTTTAATAATAAGATTCTTTGACTTTAATTAAAACTCTTTTACTGTTCACTTTATAAATATACCTTCCAATAATTTAAATATTCTTTTGTTTATTTTCAATGAAAATGGTTTATACAAATAAAAAACGTATAAATTATTTAATTTAATACTTTTAACTTAATTTTTTTTCTAATAATGTAATGTCTTTAATATATAAAAAGTCATCACCTCCTTTAATATATAAAGAGTCATGGCTTTTCTCATTTAACTATGAAATATTTTGTTTCTTTCCTTATTATCCATGGTAAAATTTGAATTGAATCAACATGCCATTTCTAGAAAAGTAGAAAAGTAACAATGCACAATTTGGTTACTAGGAACAAATGAAAAATCTAAACTCATGCATAATTAGTGAAAAACTCTTGCATAATTAGTGAATGCAAGGACTCCACTAAGTGATATGTTTTGATGATTTCCTTAGTAAAACCTTTGAATTGAAATTCTTCCTTTCACCTTTTTTTTTGCTTTCACGAGAAAGTAAGATTGTATTAAATTTAATAGGGCACTTTAATTATAATTATAATTCGCTGATTCTAAAACATTGAGGCTTATTCCACCCTTATTCCTTTTGATTATTCTTTGGTAATTATTCATAAAGGATATATATATTTTCTCTTGATATATAACTTTATAAGATATATGGTAACTCTTTTTTTTCAATACCGTCACTTGTATATATTAAATATTGTATTCAATATGCTTTATGAATTCTTTTCTCGGAAGTATATGGCTGATAATGAATTCAATTTATGCGTACAGTTTGTATTTCCGGATTTAAATTTTAGCGACTCAAGGATACATAACCAACAATTTTTCCTACGTTGAAGTCTCCACAAAAGTGGTGGCGCATGGTGCTCTTGTTGACAAGTACGAATTTAGGTTAATGTCACCAGACATGCACCGTAATCTATTCAAAGTTGGTAGTGAACCAAGAATCCCCTAATGATTGTGATTTCAACTTCTCCAACCAAGAATCTTGATGGTCAATACTATTAATCCTTTGATTTTATTATTTTGTTGGTTTTGACACCTCTCTTTAGTACACATTCTGATTTTTACATTTGCTTGATATGTGCATACGCTATGTAGTAAGGAATGATAGATTTAGTGAGTGTAATGTAATGTTAATGACAAACGCTGATACTTTCCTTGTCAGAATTATGTTTTTACCCTTTGATTCCTTTGTCTTTCTTCAATTTGCAATAGACTTTTTGTGAAATAATTTTACACCCTTTTCTCATCATAGTGATATTTGGCAGTATAATACTTGACCATAATTTCTGTGCTATAAATGGCTGAGGGTCGGTTGTGGTTGATGATTTGAAGAAATTAGAGAAACTTTGAAATTTTGAGTGTGGCCAGAAATTGACATATATGTTGTCAAGGGCAACGATCTTTGACTAAGGGCTGGGTGGCCAAAGGGAAGGACCAGACTTTGTTTGGATACCAAATGTGACGAACCAGTCCAATTTATATAAAAAATATCCAAGACAAATGGAATAATATGAAAGAATCCATAAAGATCAAAATAATATATTGAGTAAATATGAGAGATGATAGAATATGAATGAATGCAATGAGGGCCCATTTAAATAAAGTGAGTGCATTTATACTAAGAATCACGTCCTTTTGTTAAGACACATCTTTTCACTATGATGTCTTTTCATTTTTAATTATTATGTATTTTCATTATTAATTATTAATTATTTTTATGTATTTATGTTTATTATAGATAGGGAAGTTACAACTTGCTTTAAACAAACTTTCTTTTACTTGATTTATGTTACTTTAATATGATAAGTTGTTTGAAATTGCCGGTCACTAAACAAAGCCTCAACACACTACAAGCAATAACATTATTGGAGAAGTTTTATGTGTTCTTATTAATTGATAGTTTCGTTTTTGATTGAACCATATCAAATTACAAACTCCAACCACACATTAATACAATATAAACATAATTTAACATCAGGAGGAGAGATTTGGATGTTCTCTTTTCCCAAGCAAGAGAGATGCCTTTGCTGATTCAATAAGAAATAATCCTCAAATGCTAATTTATTTTAATAATAATTTCACTTTGTCATTTCTTTTAGAATAATTTTCAGTATCAAGTCATAAAAATAATCTAAGCGAATTTCACACTTAAAACATAATAATTAAATTACCATAATAATTATTTATTTATTTATACTAATTTTATGGTTATTTGTATGTGTTACCCCCCATGCCTAGGGGTAACTAGAGGAGATAATGTTTCATGAACTGCAATGGAGACAATCATCCCAACCATGATGATGACCAACATGTCCATAGATAGCAACCCAACAACTTGCTTTAGATTGCCTTTTCCACCTCAGATCAACCAAGATCATCACATCCAATCAACTCAGTGTATGGGAGATGGTAAGCCAATGCCACCATGAGGTATGTTAGTCCTTCTTTCATGCGAAGTGTTGTGCTTAATCTACTAGGCATGTGTATGAGGATCATTGGTTGAAGTTGGATAATGGATCACTGGCTCATGAAGTTATGTTTGTTTCCTTGTTTCACCTTGGCAACCTGCATCTGTGCCCTAGTCCCGTGTTGTCACCGCCCAGGGAAAGGGGTACTACTACAGGGCCCTCACAAGGGTAACGTTCCATTCCCCACCATACTTAACCCTTGCCATCCTGGAGCCTATCGTAGTGTATTAAACTTCAATAATAGGTCATGGTCCATTCTCTCATGAGAAGAGGGGCTGAAGGCCCAGAGGTTGATTACAACTGTTGCTAAAAGAATAAGAGAATGTTGCTAAAGAAAGAAAGGAATAATAACAATGGACTCTCAAAAGCCAATCCAAAGTTGAGCTCTACACTTTCTGTGCTCACCCCAGTCCTAAGCAGTGATGCTATAACTTGAAAACTTATAAAAGGGGACTTGCAAATATGATAAGAGGACAAAATAAAAAGACAGATAAAGGGGTTTCGAAAAAATAACGCTTAGAAAGTGGTAACTCAAGAGAAATCACACCCTCCACAAAGGCGCTCATAGAAATGGACTCAATGAAACCATAAGCCATGAACTAAGCCCAACACGTACCACTATCACACTTACTATTGAAGGGTTCTTTTCTTTCATCGTTTCCATCAACACCTATTTCTCTACTTGGGTCTTTTATTTCACTATTTTGGTTGGAACACCTAATAGGGTTTGATGAAGGCCCTCCCATATTCAAACTTATAAAATACTATTTAACAAAAACCAACAATAATACAATTATAATATTGATAGGGTGGGTAAAATTAGTAATTTGTTGACTTACCAGTCGCAGTTCGATAGCTTGCTGCATCCCTTCCAGTCATAGCTTCCCTTCGTTCAGTTCCAATGCTAGTTTTATATTTTCCAGTTGCACCAGTTGTTAACCCACCATCTTGCTTATCTATCTTCTTGGGAAGGAAAGAGGGCCAAAATACGATCCCCCCCTTCATCCCATAAGGACGACCCAATTCGCTACTATGATAAGTTGATAGATCAAGCTTTGATAAATCATCAAGTTCAGTCTCAAGGGATTTGAAGCAGATCCATCTAAAGTCCCCACCAAGATAGCAGGCAGAGGTCATAGTGCAAGTGTGATTCAACCAAATAAGAAGATCAATGATCCCCCTCACTACGCTTGGAAGTGCACCTTTTCTTTTCACTGCTTATGCCCTAACTGGGATTTTCTGGAAGCAAAGAATGCATTTGCATTGTCGGAGAATAAGCTCCATCTAAAGTAGAAGTATAAGATTGAAAAATTCATATTCGCTAGCATAAAGAAAAGAGTTGAGTTGAGCTAAGCGGTAAGGGAGAGATCAGATCGCTCATATACAGAAGGATCCTTCTCTTTATTCCCTTCAACCACTTATCCTTATTTCCTTCAACCACGTTTAATTGCTCCTTATGTCAGGTGAGCCATCCTTCCTCGACGAGCACACTAAATAAATATAGACAAGGAGTAGGTGGATCTGGTAATTTGTTCGTTCCGATTCCTATAGGTGCACCTGACATGGCATTTCCATGATTTAATAATATTCCATCCCGGTTGTTGCCACCTTCACTATTGATCCCATTAAGACCAACCTCGGTAGAAGTGGGTAGCAACACTAGATGGACGGTCTATCCGCTGCCAGGAGGACTACCCAGCACACCTAGTGCCGAAACCTTTCGAGAGACCAACTCCCCCTTCCCCCTTTTTGAAAATGCCAACTTACATAAAGTCTTGATCTAGTGTGACACTTGAAGGGGACATTGAAGTGAATTATCCATATGGATTATATCTTAAGTAACAACTTACTTTGCATGATTTAAGGACAAATATATCTTATGAACATTGACTTACTTGATTTCATATTATATTTTGATTTGGATGCCCATGACATGGTTCTTTGAAGGACACCCCATGCTTTCACGCAAGAGTTGTGCCTTTATTGCAAGATATGGAACGTGTGAAACATAGTAGTGAGTCACCCAATGACTTGACACATTTAGACAGGGGCTCTCGCATCTTCAGGACCTTAGATTATGAATAGATGTGATTGATTTTGACAGATTCGGTCATGGTGGCACAAAGACGGGCAACAATTCCACACCATAAGCTCTACACCTACGAGGTTATCTTGCACTGGATGGAGGATGTTGCACAAAGAGATTATTGGAGGACACCCAAAGATGATGCACATCCTTCTCCTCTTCAGACACCACCCCTTGCACCTTGGACACTGGGCTTTTAGGTGATGACATCATGCTAGGGTTTGATGGAGATGATGGGGTTTGATGCCACTTTGACACCAATGATGACTTTGAGAGAGGATGTAACATGATTCCACCTCCTTTTCACCTTAGATGATGACACATGGCCTTAGAGATGCCCTCCTATCCCATTGAGGGCATGGTGTCACCACACATGTGTCCTTTTTTGTATTATTTTTGCACATTTATCATTTGTAAATGTAAATATGAGGGGTCGACCCCACTTAAGAGACATGAATTTTCATTATTGTGAATTTTGGAGTGCTAGGGTTTTCCTTATAAATAAGGCTAGCACTCCATTCATTTTAATCACCACCTCCTCACTCATTTAGAGTGGGGAAACTTTTAAAAAGGTTTCTATTTCTCTCTCTTGGTCTCTTGAACTCATGCTCTATTTTGGAGGAAGGATCTCTTGTGGATGTTCGTTCTTTCTTGGATGATTTATTTTTGCAACCAGAGTTTTGTATGACCTAGCAACTTGAAGAAGTAAGTAATTTTTTCAATTTCATGTCTCTTGCTAATATTTAAAGTGTTAATTACTATCTTGTTGCATGTTACTTTGTCTTGTTGAAACCCTAGGAAGGAGACGTAAGTGTTTCTCTCCTTCACAAAGTTTAATTGTCCAAGTTTTGTGAAAGAATTCTTTGCTAGGTTAAGAACCCAAGGCCCAAAAGTGTTTGCACCTTAGGGTTTTAACCTTAGTCTTTGATCCTTGACCTAGTGGAATGAGAAGAAGGAAAACAACACCTAGGGCCCAAGAGTGTTTGCACCCTAGGGATCATTTTCTTTAAGGTCTAGTACTAATGTCCAAGAGTATTTTCACCTTAGGGTTTAGACTTCATCCTTCTCATTCATCTAGTTTAATATTCAAGGTTGTGCATGTTTGTATCCATAATCCCTAGAAGACAATGACACTAGTCTAGAGTTGCTCTTGTGGTAAAAGTAGCATTTAAAATTAATATTCTCTCTCTCTCTCTCAACTATCCTACTAACTTATCTAACCCTAATCTTAGCAAACAAATGTTATTTATTGATGTTACAAAAGTTTGCTACAACCATTGAATTTTACTTTAATTTTCTGCATACACACTTGGAAAAGTGACTTAAGCGACTCAGAAAATTCTTCTAACATTTGGATAATATTATACATGTTGAAGGATTATTTTTCATGCTAATTTGAAACATTTCTGAGTACTATTTCCTGGTGCTGTTGCAAAATATTAATTGTTGTTGTACAACTATTCAATGTTGTAATTTTCAACAACCAATGCATTTATTGATCATCTAGTGTCTAAGAGATCATCTTTGAGCTTTATAACTTAGTAATTGTCTATATTATGCTTCAATTATTTATTGTCCTGTACATGTGAAACATTTACCTCGTTACCTTTCATTCCTCTCCTAGACTTAGACCTAACCATCATGTGACCAAGATAGGGGGTTGTAGGCTCAACCAATCTTGTTATTTGATCCCTTGAGGTTAGCAGTGAAGCCTCCGTTGTGGTGGACCTCCTTCCATCACTAAAATGAGGGAAGTCTCTACTTAGGTGACAGTGGTAGATTCTTCCAATTGTTACACAAGATTGGGATCTTGTGGAGGGCTTTGCACAAGTACAAATCCTGTGATAACAACATGCTTTATACGTGAATCTTTGGGTTCGAAAAATTAAAATCAAAATCAAAATCAAAATGTTACTAATATAAAATATTGATTATATTCCTTCTATAAAAGGTGTTTGATAGATAATTTGCAAAATACAAAGGACCATGTTGTACTTTTTACTAGAATACTTTGCATGCATTATAAGTTATATTGGTTTCACAACTTAAAATCAAAATAAGAATGTTAGTAATATAAAATATAGATTATATCCTTTATGTAAAAGGGTATTTGATAGATAATCTATGAAAGACAATGGGCTATGTTGTACTTTGTCTATAGAATAAAACTTGAGATAAAATACCTTTATCAGAGATGTTCTGATTCTCAAGGCACTGACAAAAATACCACATTCCTTGTATATTGTCTAAAAGGAATAAGTTTTTTAAGGAACAACTGATATGAAAATAAATGAATGTAAGGCTTTGAGCCTATTTTGTCCATTTATATGGACTCTATTAAGATATATTCCTTTTGGAGCTCGAGAAATACCAATTTTTGTATAGTATATGCTATGGATTGTACTTGCTTAGGTCATTTGTTTATTCGTTTCAAGATTATGGAATTATTTCACTTGAGACACACCATGTTAATTTGTAGGGAATTAAGGAATAACATAGTGCTTTTGATTATAGAAGATTGCATATACAAGTTATTCGGAAAATAACATAGACACATTATGTATTTTCAGTAAATTTTGGAGCATAATAGAGATATTTGTAAAGATAGTTATGGCATATTTTTATAGATGTTGGATATAGATACTTGTTTCTCTTTGGTAGAACTAGTGGACTGCTATTTTTTGGATTTCATCCAACAAAATGCTGATGGAATATACAAATGCAATTTCATTTTTTGCAGAAATAAAATTACCATCTTTTTTCCTTGGAAAAAATAGTGCTTTTGATCAAACTTTGTCTAAGAAATGACAAGGGATTTGTTTGTTCTTTTCAATATTGATGAATCATATCACTTGGGAATCAACTTGCTAATTTGTAGGGGATCAAGGAAAACATAGTGCTCTTGATCCCACTTTGTCCAAGAAAGGACAAGGGGTTTGTATATAGGATTAGGTAAAACATTAAACTCCATCTATTTATGTTTCATAAAGAAAATGTTCCGCATGTGTAAATTCTACCTCATGAATCTAATCGTTGTGGTGTCCTTCCGACACTCCACAAATGTGACTAGTGTTTATCCCTAGACACATTCTATGTTGTAGCTCAACATCCTTGCTACAACTGTTTCTCTTCCATTATGGGAGTGTCGACCTCCAGTCCCCACAAAGATGTTATGTCAAGTCATCACAATGGTATTGCTCCACCATGCGTGCCTCCCTCTTCCGGTCATGTGGGAAACTCCTCCATTTCATTAAGAGAGGTTGTTAAATCTCAAACCTCTGCTCGTTCTCTCCCCTTTGCTCCTTTCTCAATTCAATAAGCTCCAACAATTTCTCTTCTCATGAGTAAAGAAGCTGAAGATGAGGAAGAATATTTTCGGGAAAACACTCTAATTTTCTGGTTCAACGGTCTTTTGCCACGATTGGTGAATCTCATCCCTATGGAAATCTATGATTAAGGAAGATATGTTCATTCACCCCTGTCCGAAGGGTTTCTTCATCACTAAGTTCAATCTTGCAGAAGATAGGGATTTGGTTCTCAACTCTTGCCCCTAGTTTGGGGGAAACTCAGGTTTGTGTATGATGCCCTGGACTCCTTGTTTCAATCCTTTGACTGTTGTTCTCTCTTCTGCTCCAGTTCGGGTCAAACTTCTGAATCCTCCCTTGCATTTTTGGGGTGAATCTTGTCTTAAAGATATTGGATCAACATTAGGGAAGTATCATTTTGCAAGTAAAGAAACTAAAATTCACAACATATCTTCATATTCTAGAATTTGTGTGGAAATGGACTTTAGTAAAGGGTTTCCAACACAAATTATTTTGACCTGCAAAAACTACTCCTTAACCCAAAAGATGGGCTATGAAAGAATTTCCCTGCGAAGTATGGTTTGTTTTGAAACATGGAATATAATAACTCAATTCACTAAGGGAAATAAGAAGGTTGGGAAACACCAACGTAAATCAACCTAGTGGGATGACTCCAATGAAGATTGTCAACAAATAATAAAAACTGGTCGAAAGTCGTCTCAAGACCCAGATTCTTCCCACTGTGACTCTTCCACATCCAATGATCTGATGCCTCATTCCAATGGTGTGTCTGCTCAAGAGACTCCTCCAAATCATTCAGATCCAGTCCCCCAACCAAAGAATAAGGTTTCAGATTCTCTTGATCCAGGAATAGAAAATGAGGTTCTCCCTAGCTCCCATCCTTTAGCAAATTGGGCAGATGAGCATGATAAAGATGAAGCAACAAAGAAAACAAGTCCTCTAGATCAACAAAATTTGGGGATGGTTGGATTAGCAGTGACATCACCATTCGTCAATGAAGTTTGGATAGTAGTCGGGAAGAAGAAAAATACTCCATCAGTACTGCAACCAATGGTGACAAGAAGTCGATCCCGAAATCATACATAATCATGTATTTCTTTTGTCAATTATTAGGCCATCAATTTTTCTGAATTATTCATGTAAGAACTTATGGATTGTATTTTTTTTGGATATCTGGCAATATGGGCTAGTGAATTTTGAATTCGAGATGATAAGCCCTAGTATTACACTTAGGATATTTCTGCTATGTACTACTTTTTGGTGAGGCCGTTGATACTTTTATAAATACATTTTAACCATTTATGTTAAAAAAAAGAAAACGTCTCGCATATCCTCATGTTTGAGAATTTGTTTTATGCATAATTATTGATATTTGTAATGTGATGTTATTGTGATGCTTATGTAAGTCGAGGAATAAGTCCCATAGGTGGACATAAGACTACCCTGAACCTTATGGTCCACCAGGTCATAAAGCAATTTTCCTACCAGGAAGTTGGTCACCTTGGGTAGGTAACTCTGAATTAATGAATGCCATATTGAACTGCTACTTCTAGTTTGGTTTTAATGTTGGTTGTTTTTAATTTGAATTATGTGTGTAATGTAATGCATGGTTGTAAAGAAAACTATTTAGGAATTTCCTAGACCCCAACTCAATCTCACTGCTACAAATTTTGATGGGATCATGAACGCCACATTGAATACAAATTTGGCACATCCTTTTTGTTCCATAAGCTAACATTCTCAACTATATTCTTGTAAGTTACTTGATTCGCTATGTTGGACTTACTAGCTCTGTGGGAAACAATATTCACCTCTAATATCCCATCACTAAATAGGTAAAGAAAGCATACCTATGGATTTGTTCTTTCATTGGTGGGAATGCAATATGTGGATTTGATTGTGTGTATATAATGTGTGCAATTCATAGTGCGGCTTCGTGGAGTGGAATTAGTATAGGGGTGCAATGATATCTTGTTTGTTGTATGAAATCCTATTTGAGAAGGTGGTGTAATATCCATACACAGTGGGAGAATTTACAAACAAGATTTCTATTCTTAGGAATTTTCCAGGACACATTGCAATTGGGGACACACTGGAATTGGGGACACACTAGAATTGCAAAACTACACAAAGGTAATAAATAATATATGCTTGTGGTTATCAATTTTGACATGCTTGCAGTTATTTATTTTTTCATATGCTTTTAAATTGTTATCTTTATCTAATGTAATTTTTAGTACCATTGACCTACTTTTGTGGTCATTTATAACACATTGATAAAATTGATTGATCTTATCTTATTTTATGTATGTGCATGAATAGATGCAAAAAAATTAACAATTACACATTCTTTGGGTCAATCTAGGAGGCCCTTGATCAATGATCTGAATTTATGATCGTAACAAAAGGAATAACAGACTGAATACAATAACACAGAGATACAGAGAACAACAACAAATATCCAGTGAACAATAACTTCTATTGAAAAAATAAAATAACCTGAAACTGTAAAACTGCATAACTGAAAACAACTTGCTCGAATGGTGGTAGCTATCTCTGAGAAGAGATGTGGCTGCTATGCACATCCATCTGGGTAGAAAATTAAAATGAGTCTCCAAAGGCCTTTTTAAAATTACTCATGAATGCCAAAACCCTAGACATCCAAAAACCTAACCCTAGGAGATGAAATGCCAAAAGTTACGTGGGCCCCGATGGGTAAGATGGTACCTCAACTTCCCGGGGTCGTAAATTTTGCATACAACCTCCGTTTTAGGCGCGTGATAGCCCGTTGGAAAGGTCTTCTCGAGAACTATAGATTATTCCATCAAAATCTAACTCTGTCTACAATTTGACTTTGGCAAGACAAAACAACACTGTTTAGGGCCCCAAAATGGAAGTACATAAAGATGTGCTAACATGAAAACTTCCAAAATAAGCCAGTTGGATTAGGTGGGAGGCCACTAGACCCCACCTAGAATATGTGTAGGGATTCATACAACCTCAGAAGTGTAGAACCCACAATTACAAAGAAGTACAAAAGAACGTTCGGAACTAAAAACTGTCAAGAGGAGCCAGTTGGAATAGGTGGGTGGCCACCAATATCCACTTGGATCAGTCCTCCCCCCTTAGGAAGAAATGGTCTCCATTGCATTGAGTTCTCTCATCAGGTGAGGAAACTTCTGATGAATTTGGCCCTGGGTGAGCCACTTGACTTGGTGTAGGAGCTACCCTACCTTGACAACCTGATAAAGCTGGATCCTTTGTTGGCGAGTTCCCTTGACCTGTGTGTCCACTATCTGATTAGTGGATCCCTGTTCCATGCAGTTAGGGTTTAGCTCTGTTGGTGTCAACTATTTTGCAATCTCTGAGGTGTCCAATAATGGTGTAAAATATGGCCGAAGGAGGTCCACATTGAACACTGGGTGCAAGTCAAGGAAGGGTGGACTGTTGAGCTCAAAAGCATTGCTACCCACAACCTTGGTGATAGTGTAAGGCCCATAGTGAAGTGGGAGGATATTCTGATGGGACCCTGTAAGGCACTCTTTTTGCAAATGTAACCATACCTTGTCTCCCACCTAAAATTGGTGAAGTACCCGATGTTGATCACACTGCTTGTGCTTAGCATTGAATTTCTACAAAATCTCATGGACATATTGGCGGATGTGTTGAATCTGCTCAATGAATCTGGTGGCTTTGTCAGCCTCAGAATGAACATGGGAAGATTCTTCCTGTGTGGTTGCAAGAAGTAGTGAAACATCAATGGGACCCAAGGGTTGGTATCCCAACCCCACCTGAAATGGGCTATGGCCGATGGAGCTATAAAGATCCCCATTGTAGTTGTGGTGAACATAGGGAAGACTCTCATCCCATGTACGCAAATGCTTAGATTTTTACATGCGCAGGATGTGCACAATCATCCGATTGAGGACCTCTATCTGGCCATCGGTTTGGGGTTGGAAAGCAGTGGATTTAGTGAGCTTGGTGCCCAACAGTGACCAGAGAATTGACCAAAATGTGCTGAGGAACCTGCTGTCCCAATCTAAGGTGATGGTATGTGGTATCCCAAAATGGACCCACACCAATTCGAAGAAGAGCTTGGCAGTATATGCCTCTGTGATGCTCTTCTTGCAGGCTGTGATAATGACCATCTTTGAAAACCAATCATCCACCACAAATACACAATAATTTCCATTCTTGGTGGATGGAAGGCTAGACATGTAATCCATCGAGATGGATTCTCAAGGCCTCTTGAGAGTAGGAAGAGGGGTGTATAAGCCTTGCTTCTTGATGGTTTGCTTGGAAATGGCACAAGCAATGCAAGATCTGATATACTTACTGACGTCTTGTCGAAGTTTTGGTCGATAAAAATGTTTCTGTAGAATGCCCATAGTTTTCTCCATGCCAAAATGTCCTGCCATCCGACTGTAGTGAGCCTCCCAAATCATCTTTGCATGCTCGCTTGTGGGAACACAGAGGTGGCCCAGATGGCATACCAATCCATATTGGATGTGAAAATAGGTGACATTCGCTCTTGAACCCAAGAGATGATAGGTGGTGGTGAAGTCAAGGTCATGCTGGTAAAGTTGGGGTCACTTAGATGCCTCATGCCCATAGGAATGGAGCACTGTGGTGAGTGCAACAATGAGAGGGAAACTAAGGTAGTCAACGACACGATTTGTGCTCCTTGTATTATAATTGATGTTGATATGGAACTGTTGTAGGTATGTGGATCACTTTTAATGGCAGTCATTCTACAAATTCCCCTGTGTCTGTATGAATTGCAGAGGCTTTTGATCAATGTGGACGATTGTCTCCTTTCCTATAATGTAATGCTTCCATTGACGACATGCTTGCATAATGGAATACATTTCTTTATCATAGGTTGGGTATTTCTGGACAGTATCTGAGAGTGTCTCACTATGGTATGCTACTGGATGACCATGCTGAGTGAGGACTGCACCTACAACATAGTCAGAGGCATCAATCTCAATCTTGAACAATTGTTGCAGATCAAGTAAGGAGAGTATTGGAGTTGAGCACAAGCGATGCTTCGGATCATCAAATGTTTGTTGTTGTGTCTGCCCCCATGCAAAATTTTCCTTTCCATCGCCCTTGGTTACTTGGCTAAGGGCACATGCAATATGTGAGAATCCCAACACGAACCTTCGGTAGAAGTTGGCAAGTCCCAAGAAGCTCCGTAGCTCGGTTAGTGTGGTTGGGGTTGTCGAACCACGAATGACTTGGATCTTAGCTGGATCCACATGTACCCCATGCTCATCAACAATGTAGCCCAAGTATTGGACCCTGTTCATGCCAAAGGAGCATTTTTCCAAGTTGGCATATAGATTGTGTTGTCGCAAAGTACCCAAAACCTGCTAAATATGATGCATGTGATCCTCCCAAGTTCTATTGAATATGAGGATGTCATCCAAATATACCACCACAAAATAGTTGGTGAAGGGTCTTAATACATTATCCATCAATCTCATGAAAGTTGCTGGTGCATTTGTTAAGCCAAAGGGCATGACTAGCCATTTGAAGAGACCTTCTTTATATTTGAAAGCTATCTTCCATACATTGGTTGGTTTGATGGGAAATTGGTGGTAGCCATAATTTAGGCCAATCTTGCTGAAGAAATTCCCCCCCTTGAGTTGGTCAAGAAGGTCATCAATCCGAGGAATTGGGTATCGGTTCCTGACCGTGATTATGTTTAATTCTTTGTAATCAATGCAGAGTTGCCAGGTCCCATATTTCTTCTACACCAACACAATCGGGCTTCTTCAAGGGGAGGATCTTGGTCAGATGTGCCCCTTTTGAAGAATCTCTTGGATCTGGTGCTTGATTTCGTCATTTTCCATCAGCGAGTGACAATAGATTGGTCCATTAGGCAGCGGTGCACCGGGGGTTAGATCAATTGGATGCTTGACTTGGCAGTGCATCGGTACCCCGGTGGGTGAGGAGAAGATGTCTCTGTACTCTTCCACGATCCCGTTCACTTGATTTTGCTACAAAGAGAGGCTTTGTGTAGAGAGATTGGACGTGGCAACAACCTTCTGCTTACTGTGAGCACAGATCATAAAGAAGATGAACTTTCTGGTCTGTGAAATGACCTTAATACATTTCTTAGTAGAGATTAAAGAAATAGCGGTAGGCGGTGGTACCTCTGGTATCCTATACAATTGTCTACCCAAAGTAATAATAACACTGTGGGGTCTAGACTCATACACAACATGTCACTTCCACAAATATGGCTGGCCTAAAAGAACATCACAAACTTCAAGGGGAGAAATATCACACAATACCTCATCTTTGAAGGGCTTGATGTTGTAGGGCAGACAACACTGTTAGCTGACCGAATAGCTCGTCCTTGGTGAAGCCAACCAACGGTGTAGGGCTGCGGGTGCAGTGTTATCGACAGGTCCAATTGCTTGACGACCTCTATTGAAATCAGGTTTTTCTAACTACCGCTATTGATAATGAAATGCAACAAAGTCCCCTTTACCCACATTTGTGAGTGAAAGAGGCGTTCCCCTTCCTCTGGTTCTTCTTGTTCACTTGGTTGGACTTTGGCGGCAGCGACAATGGAACTGGGTACGACATCGATGATTTGCTTCCCACTTTATGGATTTGATTTGGAGTCAAAATCTGCCTTTGACTCAGAAGCTTTCATCTTGGCCACCAGTGACTGCTTGGAGCGACATTCTTCGGTTTTGTGCCAAGGGATTTTATGGTATTCACACCATTTTCTGATGTCCTTCTTCGACTTATCATTAACCTTCTTGGATTGCATCTTGGACTAGTTGTCCTGAGAGAAACCATCTTTGCCCTGTCCCTTGTTTTGTCAGTTGGGGATGCCTTTTCCCTGCTTCGGCTGTGAGGAGTTTACATATCCAAACTCTCGCCTCTTCTGCTTAAATTTCTGCTCGATCTTGACAACATATCTATAAGTCACACCTAATGATGCGATGTCCATAAACTCCATTTTTTTTTGAATGAATCTATGAAGACAACCACGATATTTGAGCACCAAATTTCGTTCAGAGTCTTTGATACCCAATTTGGTGCGCAGGGTATGGAGAATATTGGTGAAATCTGGTACTGTTTGGTCCCTTTACTGACACGGTGTGGTCCATCTTGTGTACTAGTCCTTGTAGCTTCCAACATGGTAGTATTGTTCTTTAATGGCATCCGTGAAGGAATCCCATGTGGGGGAGACCGCAAATATTGCAGATTTCTCTATGGCCCTTTGCTTAGAGTAAGTATCCCACCAGTCCTTAACATGGGGGACATTCTTGAGGAGTGCAAAAGTAATTTTTTCCCTGTCAAAAAAATTGTGGACCAAAAAACACCCTTCGAGCAAATTCAACCATTTATCTACAACATCCGCATCTATATGTCCTTCAAATAATGGAATATCAAAATTTACTTTTACCTTGAAGGGGGTCGCATGACCGCTTGATGAAGATGCTTCTCCTGTGGGCAGCTGCCAAAGGATTTGTGCAAAGTTGTCCATCATTTCGTTCCTTTGTCATGCAAGGGCTTCCTCGAGCAACATTTTAAAATGATCTCTTGCTCCATCATATTTCTTCTCATGCCCCATGGGTTTTTTTCGGGCTTGACATGGCCGATATTGCAAAGGCTTGACTGGTTCAAGTCCCAACTTCTTGTACCCAGATCTTGTCGGGGACATGCACGCAGAAAAATAAATGAAAAGAAAATCGCTCTGATACCACTAATCCAAATTTATGAGCGAAACAAAAGGAATAATAGACTGAATACAATAACACAAATATATGGAGAACACAAACAAATATCTAGTGAACAATAAATTCTACTGAATAAATAAAATAGGCCGAAACTGTAAAACTGCAGAACTTAAAACAACTTGCTCAAATGGTGGTAGCTATCTCTGAGAAGAGATGTGGCTGCTACGCGCATCCGTCTGAGCAGAAAATTACAATGAGGCTCCAAATTCCTTTTTCATGAATTCCAAAACCCTAGACATCCAAAAAACTAACTCTAGGAGATGAAATGCCAAAATTTATGTGGGCCCCGATGGGTAAGTTGGTACCTCAACTTTTCGGGGTCGTAACTTTTGCATACAACCTTCGTTTTAAGTGCGTGATAGCCCATTGGAAAGGTATTATTGAGAAATACACATTATGCTATCAAACTCTGACTCCGTCTACAATTTGAATGTAGCAAGCCAAAACAACACTGTTTAGGGCCCCAAAATGGCCCTAGAAGTACAAAAAGATGTGCTCACATGAAAACTTCCAAAATAAGCCAGTTGGATTAGGTGGGTGGCCACCAGTCTCCACTTGGAATATGTGTAGGGCTTTAGACAACCTCGAAAGTGTAGAACCCACAATTACAAAGAAGTACAGAAGAACGTGCAAAACTAAAAACTGTCAAGAGGAGCCAGTTGGAATAGGTGGGTGGCCACCAATATCCACCTAGATCAATCAAAGGGCATTTTGTAAGTTTATCAATGTAATTTCATTTATCAAAGGGCATATATATTTATTAATATATGCCATTATTAAATATGGTTTTCTCTTATTGTATACAATTAAATGACTATAGTCACGAGCCACTTACGAAGAATTAGAGTGTGCCTTGAGTAATGGTTACAAAAGAATGGTGGAATATTTACATCCCATGCCTCATGTAATTCATTGTTAATCACATATTTATTTTTAACTTGATGATGATGATTAACATCCATTGAGACCGAATTGGTCTATCTGACCTTATGAGGGTAAGGGATTACTTGCAATTCTTTAGAATTTTGTTTCTGTGCTCGAAAAGCATTAAGAGAAGATTTCCAAGATCACCATAATTTTGTTGAGTTAAAAGGTTAGGAAGGTTGGTAGTGTGACAAATATTTTGAAACTGAGATCTAATTTGGGTATAGGTTTTTCTTAGAGTCACAAAGGTGACACACTCTTTCATCCCATGGCATTCTAGGAATAGACCAACACCTAGTTTCACTATGGAGCTAGTGAGAATTTGTTCTTATCTTAACAATGCTTATTTTTTTCTTTACACTTTTCAAAACAAAGAGATACTTTTGATCTTCTAGATTAGGGTTGATTACATCCTTATAATACCTTAATTTTGTTTTTTCCTCTAACTCTTTATCAGACCACATTTTCTCCTTAAACTTTGATTTAAGAATATTTTTAATAGTATCCTTATTCTGCAAAATGGTCTCTTCCATGATTCGTTTATAGTATCATTATTTTTAACTTATATATAGTTGGAGGTATTCATTTATTAATTGAAATATGTTATATTCTTTTAGATTGATGATGACATGGGTGACTTGAAGGGATTGAAGGTATTGACAAGTATTTAACCTATATGTTTTTTATTACATCTTTAAATGTTAGCATTTATTTTATTTTATTGAACTCATATTATTTTATTATGTTTTTAGAGAGTGAGGATGAGGAGGGTTCAAAAGATGAGGAGGGAACTAACAACGAATCAATCAACTTCTATTGTGAAACTCATTTAATTTCTTTATATGCATACATATTTTTTCATGCAATGTTGTCTATAAAGTTGACAATTCCTCGGGGTGGTAGTGTACCTCTCTCTCTCTCTCTCTCTCTCTCTCTCTCTCAAGTTACAAATTCTGGGGAAAACCCTCGATTACTTCCCCTCATTTCGAGGATGGTACCCATGGTAAACCCTAGAATCTTTAGGGCACAAGGCTGATCAACAACAAGGCTCGAATCCATTGCAATAATGTACTCATTAAGAGCTCAACATGTCACTCGCGAGAATTGAACCTTGGTGGGGATGATAACAATCATTCATCCCAAACACTCGAGCTAAACCCAATTGACAGGGTGCTAGTGTAGCACTTGTTTACAAGCATAAAAAATTATATGGTCATTTTATGAGTTAATTTGAAATTTCATTATTGCATTTATATATACATGTTTTGTTGCTTCCATGGTGTGAAATTTGATTGAATGCTAGTGCAGTGAGATTTTATAATTGCGTTTATGAATATATGGTTTTTTCTCTCATGGTGTGATATTGCTTGAATATTAGTGGGGTATTGCATTTATATATACTTGGTTTTTTCCTCTTATGATTAGTATGCTATAAATAGACTTATACTAATTGTCAATCTGATCAATATTCAAATATTATAAAATAGTAATTACAAAAACATATATTAAATAATTGATAATAATTAAATTAAATAAAAATAAAATTAAATACTCAATAATAATTAAATTACGACTCAAGCATGATGCTAATTCATGCAAACATGATGCAATCACGATGCAAACACATTGCTAATTGATGCAAACATGACACAAACATGACGTTGATCAGTGCAAATATGACACTAATCGATACAAACATGATGCAAACACAATGAAAACATGACACTAATCGATGCAAACAATACACAAACATGATGTTAATTGATGCAAACATGACACAAACATGCCACTAATCGATGCAAAAATGATGTAAACATAATGCAAACATGATTCAAATAGATGCAAACACGACACACACATGATGACAATTATTGTAACTATGATGCAAGAATGTCACAAAAGTTCCATATTTCAACTCTAACACGGCTCAAGTATGACATAAACACAATGCCCTTTATGAAATGTCGACCCCTAGGTTGATGGGTGGTGATGCTACTGCGATGCAAAAAAACACATGTTTCATGCAAAATTCTATCCATGGGTGACTTTAACGTGTTTTTCCAATAATATTTTGATACAAGATGACATGAAGTCGACGCGTAAGACTCTCTGCCTCATATATTTCGTTGCTAAGACGACATCTTACAAAGGATGCATTAGAATATATGATGCAAAGGTGATGCATTCTAACACAAGTCATGATGCCTGCTGTAGCATTGTGTTTTGCATAATCCAAACTTGAATTTTTTTTCCGAAAAAACACCGGGGTTGATGCTACAACCCTTTATTGTAGTAGTGAGGGATTGAAGAGGGCCAACCAGTTAGTTCTTGAAGGAATTTTTAGTTATTTATGAAACAATTATGCGGGGAATTCAATCAGAAGCCATGTAAGAATAAGAGATGAAAAATATGAGATGGTCTAGACCAAAAACTCTCTTGGGAATGACTATAAGGCAATGTTTGTCAATAATGAGTAGGGCAATCACTCTTGGTGGTGGAAATACTTATGGAAGATAAGGGAACCTATGAAAACATGAAATTTTGTTTGGCTAGCTAGCTATATAGAACAAAGTTTTGACCTAGGACACTCCCCAAAAGAGAAGTTGACAAGGACTTCGAAAATGCTCCCTTTTCAAGGAAGCACAAGAAACCATTTTTCATTTGCTAGTAAAATGCCAATACTCTAAACTTGTTTTGATAGAGATTGAGGGAGCAACATGATGCAAAGAGATGAGTTAGGGGGACTCAATAGAAAAACGTAAGGACCTATTTGGCCAAAAAGGTACTAGAACCCTTTAAAGCCTTGCCTTTGGGGTTTGCTTGGGGTATATGGCTTGCAAAAAATGCAAATGCAACTATTTTCAATGATAAAATGATACCTTATTTTCAATACGCAAATCGTATCCTTTCAGTTTTTGAGGGCTTGAAAAAAATGTATAAATCAAAGTGCAAAAATAGGTTTCTAAGATACCTATTTACAAATAAAGTTCATGGGGGTTCTTTAATGGATCCAGTCCTATTTGGCCAAAAAGGTACTAGAACCCTTTAAAGCCTTGCCTTTGGGGTTTGCTTGGGGTATATGGCTTGCAAAAAAATGCAAATGCAACTATTTTCAATGATAAAATGATACCTTCTTTTCAATACTCAAATCATATCCTTTCAGTTTTTGAGGGCTTAAAAAAAATTGTATAAATCAAATGTATAAATCAAAGTGCAAAGATAGGTTTCTAAGATACCTATTTACAAATAAAATTCATGGGGGTTCTTTAATGGATCCAGTCAAGAAACTCCAACGCTCTGTGGAGTTGGAAGCATCCTCCATTTGTGTAAGACACACTTCATCACGTATAAAGCAGGATTGGGCATAGATCCAATAATTATGCTACATTGATAGCTCTGAAATTATTCTTAAAATTGGCAGCATAATACAATGTGGTGAAATTGAGGATGATTGGGGACTCCATGGTTGTCATCCACCGGATAAAAGCTGTTTCTAGAATGTATAATTTGGTATTAAGTCCAATATATAATCAATTGGAAAGGATGGAAGGGGTATATTTACATGTTTAATGTTTATGGAGACTTGTCTATAATTATAGTCTCTTTCTAAGGAAAGCCTATAGGTGGTTGAAAGGCGCTGGATACAAATAAAATCAAAGGAGTGACAATGCTAACAATCGCTTGCTCTTTTTATGAAGCACGACAACCTCCTAGTTCTCTTTTCTTTTGTCATGCTAGTGGTTAACTGCATCTTAAATGGTTTTCTGATTTACTGTTTACTGTGTGACAATAGTTATTGATCATAACTATTCACACACACAGTGAACCCCAAAACCATCTATAATAATACAACAATGAACAATATTGATCATAACTATTCACACACAGTGAACCCAAAAACCATCTATAATAATAATACAACAATTGTGAAAACATAACAGAACTGCATTTTGTCTGAATGGCTAAGTGAATCTTCTTTTTAGATTTTAGACAGGTTTACATCCCTTATAATAATACAACAATTGTGAAAACATAACAGAGAACTGCATTTTGTCTGAATGGCTAAGTGAATCTTCTTTTGAGATTTTAGACAGGTTTACATCCCTTAGAAACACTGAAACAAAGTAAATTTTGATGGTTATACTCAAGTACTTGCGCCCACACTAATTGTGTATACAACATTGTGAACGAACAAACAACCTTTCTGTGGCATATACTCATTAACAGCCATGGCGTATAATGCTCTGAAATACAAATTCGAATCTACTGTTTTAAATCCACGTCCGATTGGAAATTAAAGTCGGAAACATTGCCACGTCAGACTTCCAAAGAACCACGTGAGAGGTGCGCCATTTTCTATTTCTAGTCTTGGAGTTCATGGTAGAATCAATATCATAAACCAGAGGTTAATTTTGATGATCACGAAAAGCAGAAGTGGCATCAATATAGTTATTTTCATTCTAACGATCTTGGCAATGGGCATTATTTATCACTGATCATTTATCTCTTCATTATATATGCTCAATCCTTCTGGATTTCACTTTACCCAGTAGGATACTCTACTAAGCGTACAGTCCTCGATCAATTAGCAGACATGAGGATAGCAGGATCGATTATCCTTATAGAGCTACTAATCCTGTCTACCAGTCTTACTGCATATACACAACACCTATCTAGAAACGACTTTCCGCCGGGATTCATTTTTGGTGTTGGTTCTGCTGCTTATCAGGTCACTTTCTACTTCACATCTCTGAGTCTTAATTTTTTTATTATGCTTGAGACATGCCTAGCTCCCAATTCAGAGAGTAGGATTTTATGTGAAAACTTCAACATGGGTTTCCTGCAGTATGAAGGCGCACCAGCAGAAGACGGTAGGAAGCCAAGCATTTTTGACACATTCGCTCATATTAAACGTCTCGTTCGTTACATATCTTCATTCATTCATTTGCATTCTACCCAGTTGCTTACTTTCTTGGGACTTTTTAAAGGCCAAGACTGGATGTGAGCTGTTGTTTGTTTTTCAATTGTATTGTCAGGGAATATTTTGGATGAGGGTAATGGAGATGTAGCTGTTGATCAATATCATCGTTACAAGGTATGACTGTTTTCTACAAAGAAAATCTAAGAACAGTAGATATCGTTAACACAAACCCATCCACACCCAGCTGTGATATCCGAGGCTCCAAAGATGGAGGTTGCATATAGAGTTTAGAGACATTGTTCCTTTGTATGAACTGCAGATATGCATCCTCAATCTCTAGTCTATGTCAGGCCGAGTTTAGATGGGTTTGTGATAGTGTCCATATCAATATAACCAATACACCATCTACATTCAATGCACCATCATATACAGGATACACAAAGGGTCATCCCACCCCAACCAAGGTTGTAGACACCTGGCTTGTCCAAGGTACATCTAGAATTATTGTAATTAACTTCCACAAGAACATATGTGATTATTGTTTTTATACTAATAGATCAGTAATTAACCTCCTAAAAGATTTGGGCATCAACCTGATGCAAACTTTCATATGGGTTTTGAAGGAAGATATTGATCTAATGTCTGTCATGGGAGTAGATGCGTATAGACTTTCAATCTCCTGGTCCAGGCTTATTCCTGGTATATCTCTGTCAGAGGTCTGACCTGATCCTTAGATCTGAAAATTTAATAAACATTTGATGGACAATGGTTGGAAATGACTATTTCACATATATTAATGCAGATGGAAAAGGACCCATCAATCCAAAAGGCCTTGAGTACTACAATAACCTCATCAATGAGCTTTTGGCTAGTGGTAGGGCTCTTGTTTTATTTATTAGCAAACACTTGTCTCGACTTTGTTTTTATTTCTGTGATTATCATCCTCAAATATGTTTATCCTGACACGATGTATATCTAAGGCATTCAACCACACGTTACATTATACCACTTTGATCTGCCCCAGGCTCTGGAAGATTCCTATGGGGGTTTTGTAAATCCACAGATTGTGAAAATTTCTTGTGTCATCCCCTGTTCTTGATTTA
>JZKD02S1617982.1:0-10053 GCA_000966675.3 Picea glauca
GTGTATAAACGAAATAACTCAAGAAGAATACCAAGTAGCCAAACAAATAGCTCAGAGCTCAAGGAAAAATAAAAAAATGAAAAACAATGAGAAATACTTTGCCCAAAAATTCAACTCCAAATAGGTTTCTAGTCATCCCAGAGAAGCTTAACATGCACTACAGAGACCCAAGTAGGCTCAACAACTATAAAATCCCACCCAACAATCACAAAACCAAGAAAACAGGCAAGGAAAAGTGGTATACACGAATGTTCATGGAAACAGTGCGTATATACACAGCTTGCAATGAGATAGCACGCATATGTACGCGACTGTCAAGGCAATAGGGCGCGTACAAGCATGAAAAGAAGGCCAAGCAAGGGTAAAAAGGTTGAAAACTCAGACCCAGAGTGAACAAAATCTATCAAGTAGTGATACGACAAGAAACACAAAGGAAAAAGAACAATGCAAGGAGAAAAAGTACTTCAACCCTTAGAAATAAGATCTATACCCAGTGGAGTCGCCAATTCTGTTACGAGGGAAAAACTCTCTATGGAAAGGGTGAACCACAACAGACATGTATGACTGCAGAAATAAACTCAATTCCAACATATGCTACATAAACTAATGTGCAAGATAAGAAAGAGGCCTACCTCGATCCAACGTTTGATGATGTTCCACTGTTGAGCACTTTGACCCAAATCTTTATACCTGCAACAAGTTCTCAACAAACAAGCAGAGATAGTATATAGTGATAATATAAAGGGGTTAGCACATTAAATAGCATAATCCATTAATAAACATAACAAACATGCCCATGGATAATAATCATATATTTGCATGATATCAATTGGACGGGAAAGGAGTATTTCTATTAATAAATGATCAGCATAAGTGACAACATTACAGACTTCCGTGTTAGCATGGTTCAAAACCAAGAAACCAGGTTCCTTCCAACTGGGCCTCCACTACTTTAATCCTCCACCAAGGGCAAGCTCATAGAAGGGAGACAATGAGATTCTCTCAACAATAGGGAAATAGCTTTGGGGATGAACACTTTGTTCAGACTTGAGGAACAAAGGAATGTAGACTCAATATGAAGTAATTTCTCCAGAGTAATTTTGCTCTCAAATTTGAATGCTTTCTCCTCTTTTCCATAGTTCATAATTGTGTTCTTATAGTCTTCAAAATGCAACTAAAGGGCTGAGTCAGAACGTTTCCAGTATATGGAAGGCCAAGGATCAGAGATCTCCTATCGTGACATGGAAACCCGACTTCATTTTTGTATTTTCTGGCACAAATCTCGATGTACACAAGATGTAGTGGAGAAGCCTATGTATATGCATGTTGTATAGTAGATAGGGTGCGTATATGTGGAAAAATATGTATTTTTAGCTCTGGATTCATCAAAAGGGATGACAAGTCTGCATAGGGAAATGGAAAAAGGCCCTCTGTGAAAGATAGCAATGGTGAGGCAAATATTGCTATAACAGAGCCTAAGTGTTAAAGGCCAGGAGCCTTTTTTTGTTTATGTAATGTGCAAAACATTAATAAAAATATAAACATCGCTGCGTGCAGACCGACCATGAAGAAAGAGTGATGGGGGACTAAGATTCCACACAGTGGGCAAAGGAAATGGGGCTGAATGGTTGGAAGAGGGGCTAAGCTTAGGGGATTAAGTCCTTGGGAATAATAATTTATTATTATTCCAAAAGCTATGTGAAATGCACGTTTTTATCCTAAGTTCCTGGAAAGGGGGAACGTGTGCAAAAAGGAACGCATGCTGATGGAGTGCATGCAGCCTCACAGGCAACATGTGTCGACCTAGGCACATGCAATTTAACCCAAGAATTGAGCCATGATGGGGGTTTGTCCTCCATTCTGTCATCTGCTGTCTGAACCAAGGGGATCTCTACATCTAATCTTTGTATGCCTCACGCATCTCTGAGAGTGAAGCCTGTGATGTTTTCTTGAGAAAACGATACACCTCTATCTGAACTGTTGAGTCTGTGTTCGACCTCTGTGTGGATTCCTTGTCACGCATCCTAAAAACTGGTGTTACCTGAACTGTGCTGTGTCTTAGTGGCCTGTTGCCATTTTCTAGTTCTATACCCCATTTTTCCTGTTGTTGCTTTCACCTATGAGTTAACCAAAGATGTTGTTGTTGCTGTCATCCTGAACTTGAGAGAATTGAATTAAAAACTGGTTGAAGAACCGGGTTGTCAAGCCTGTGGTAGAAGAGGCAAGTTGTCAGGCCTATGAGCAACTCTCTCCAGGTGAGAGAGTCTACTGGGAAGTGGTTTTCTCCCAGAGAGAGTCCAAAACCATCTACGGAGCTATGATAATTCCTGATCTGACATGTTTTCGAGACCCAGAGAGGGAGGTGAAGCACCAATGGAATGTGCTTATGAAGGTGTATACTCCCAGGTGGAACATGCATGTGGGGAATGAGAGTCCATGAGTAGTGGGCGTAAGAAGGTTCCTAGAGAGAATCCTTCCGGTTTCTCTGTGAAGTTTTCCTGTAACCTCATCCTAGTCTAGGATTCCTTGCCTTGGGTGGAGCTTAGTCCCAGCTCGGGGGTGACCCATTGTTGAGCGTGATGAACAATGAGGTCTAAGGCTAGGAGGTTCATGGAAGGTCTGCACGTGGTTGGTGGAGTTACTACAGTTTCAAAGATAAGTATATGAATGTGTTTAATCTCAATTAAAATGCATGTCTGTGATGCTTGCAATATTATCATGTATTCCGTTGCAATGATAATTGCTGTTAATTCCATTAATTCTGTATGTTATAAGTAATTATATGTTTACTCTGTTTAAGTCATTTAACTACATTTAAATGGATACTATATAAGTATGAGAATGTTTCTATGTAGTAGCATTTGCCTGGAGAAGTAAGAGTGATGGTCGGGGACATTACACACATGGTTGTACGAACTGCCACGTGACACCTTGTCATTGGTCCATAGGTTGACCTGGAAATGCCAAAAATGAGTGACACATGGCAGCCTCTGGTGCTGCCATGTCACTATGCTGACATTAGCATGAAATGTGTCACCCTCTGTGTGTGCCACGTACACTATACATATGCTGACGTCATTCGTATTGATGCTGACGTCAGCTGTACGGACGTTGACTCATCCCTGCTGACTGGGCTAGGTTGACCAAAACTTTGACTGCGAATATCTTTCGATCTGTAACCCCGTTTAATGAACCATTTACGCAGTTCGAAAGCTTACAACACGGTCTTTGGGATGATTCTGATTTCACTGAGTTTTGAGGACTTTGAATGTTTTCCCTTTCTCATTTGTCGGGGCCATTCTGAGCCTCCTGGGACACTTCTGGAACTTCTGAGATGTTCCCTAGATCCTTTCAGATCACACCTCCCAACTGAAAGGACTTTTGGTCCCCAAAAGTATTTACATTATATTTTTCATTCCCATTGGACTTACAGTAAGAAAACCCATACTCAAACTACCTCACAAGGCCTACAATTATCAACATGTGCAAAAGGAGTGATATCAAACAATTATCACTTTCACACAATGCCCTTCTATTGGGTATGAAGTGCAACATGTGATTTACAAAGATGGCCACTCTTGAATAACTCAAGGATTTTCCCCATTCATTCAATCATTATGCCGAACATGTCCTCTTTACCGAGTTTTCCTTTCCCTGGTAGTTGGTTTCCTTCTAGTGGAGGATTTCCCTGTAGCACTCCCTGATTGGATGTCTCCCTCGGAGGTGTCTGCATGGTCTTATTTTTCCTCTTTGGACGTAGATCTACATGTAAGGCCCAACAAGTGGCCTCATTATGCCCATATCTGCTACAATGGTTGCAATAGCCTTTCTCCTTTAGAGGTGTTTTTCTCCTGCTCCTTTGTGTGTGTGAAGAGAAATCTTCTATCCTCATCTTTTTCCTGGTTTCCATAACCTTCCTGTACAAGTATTTTCTCTTCCAACACTGGGACACTGAGTGGTTATTCAATCCACAAAAAGGGAATGGTCTTTGATGCCACATGCTCTGTTGTATATTATTAACATGCTTATAATCAAATGGAATTTTAGAGTTTCGAGATTTCTTATACCTCGGTGAATCATCTCTGGAGTCAGACTGGTAAAAAGAGATGACCTCAGCTCCTTCCCTGTGATGCTCATCTCCCCCTGGAGATATCCCAAATCCTCGATCATGAGAATCTATGCTCTCAGCCTACACTGAATCAATTTCATCTCTTGATGAACTGTTGGCTTCTAGAGTCTCAGTGACTGTCCTGGGGTCTTCTTCCCGAATGGTTTTGGAGCTTTCTCCAACATCCTTTGAGACATAACCGATCTCGGCATATCGAGGCCAAAACATTGCCTTGATGGGATTCTCAATACCTTGGCCATTGGCTCCAAGGCCTCCTCCTTCATATCCCATTTTTATCATCAAATTTAAGCCGATGCAAGAAGCATGATGTTCAAGGACTTTAAAAGATTCATCAACATCAATCAAGAAAATAAATACATATGGTTTATTTACCTCCATCAAAAGTTGGGACTCTTGGTCTGCTTCTTGAGGTGTGTCCAGTTGTTCCTGGTGAGAAATATCAATGGATGATGTTTCTAGGAATCCTCCTTGGTTTCTAGATGCCTATATGTCATATTCACTTGTTTGACAAAGTGTGCATGCATTTCCACTGTCATGTTTAGAACCATAACCAGTGAAGTTTCCTTGGTCAAAAAATGGTCTTATCACTGTCTCATTTGTAGAGCCTTCCCTTGTCTACACCTTCATGGCTTGCAACTACTTTTGCAACTCTTGGTTCTCCTCCTCTGCAACATGCAACAATGTCTTCAATCCATCATTCTCCACTTGAAGGATTTGGTTGAGCTCTTGAAGCTCATCGAACCAAAACTATTTTGGTGATCTCGCCATTCTTAGCTTCAACACCTGCAATCTGTATCAAGCCTGCTTTGATACCACTTGATCTGAGCCTGGGGGGCGATTAGTTTCCAATAATTGTTTGATCCTGTCACTCCTCCAAAGGGTCAGTTATAGATCATTTTACTTGAACGGATTGCAATTAAAGGTATAGTTGAAGTCCTTATAGGAATGAGTCCAAAGTGAATACAAAACTCTTTAGCTTCCTTATGTGTTATATGTCATGCTTGCATTTAATATTCTATGTGCGGAAATTCATGGAAAAGAAACATAAGAATATAATACACATAATAGATATGACACTTCCCTTGATAACGAAGTTCACTCGATGTGGGCTACATCTCCGGGTCATGCTCCAAATCTTGACTGCTTTATTATCCTCGCTCTAATGATCTCTCTCCTTTACAAGTTGTAAGGCCAAAGTTCCTTTTTGGTGACGAAAACAAGAGATCAGAATGTGATCAGGAATGTTTACAAGATTCACAAGTTCTCATGCTCATGAGGCATCCATGATGCTGATATGGACATCATTCCCACATATTCAATATAGAAAAAGAGGAATAATAATAAATGACCCCCATCATTGTGGAGTTATAGAATGAATTAGATCTGCTGCTCAGATCCGAGCATAGATGCAACCTGATACAAAGATCCCGAAACTACGAGATTCCTGACTGCTTTGTTGGCCACTTATCATCCAAGTGACACAAATTCTCTGTCACATATAGCTAATCTGTTTATGTGCAAGAAGAGAAGAAAATATTAAATAAAAGAAATAAGTTGGTCTTTCTGTCCTGCTGCAGCCCTTCCATGCTCCTTCAGACCTGTATCAAGCATACTATGCTGCAACATTTAATGACAAAACAACATAATGAAAAACATGATTACATTGGATTCTTTAGAATTTATCCCGCTAATCAGATTCTCTGCTGCTGAAACAAACCTTGCTATTGGATTTGTGTCATCAAATTACCCAAAAACGACTATCAAATCGTCTCCATCAGACACTGTAACCTTCAGGCCTTCTCTGATCCTCTACCTTGATCCACATGCAAATATCTGCAATTAATACACTGTACTCTACATTAGAATTCATGCCCGATACAGATTCATATGGTCTGGGCGCGCATTTCCCCCCGTCCATGGGAAAACTCAACATTTAAGTTTAATGTTGCATAAACTACCCAATGGAGCCATTTGGTTCAACGGTTGGCAGATGTTATGTAAGGCATTTGGTTGGGGGAGGTCCCGGGGTCAAGCCCATAAGCCTCCCCTTTTGGGCTCGTAGTTACAACAACATATGTATATGGTTTAAAACTGCTGCCAAGTTTGGAGTCTTGTTTAGATTTGTTGGAGTTGAATTATAACGGAAGGTTGACCACCAGATTTGGCGGGACCTCCACCAAATTTGGTGGGCCTTTTTTTTTTTTTTAGAAAATTCGGTTACGGGCCCTCATTGGGAAGTCACCCAATGCCATGTGGTGGCCCTCGATTGAGCCACGTGGCAGCCAACCATTGGCTGAACTTGGTACAGTCACCGACTACGTGTCTCTACCACGTGTTGCCCGACTATTGGCCCATGTGTTGGCCTGTGATAGGACCACGTGGCTGCTCCTGTGTGGTGCCACATGCTATCACCTAGGGGTACCATGTGTCACATTTCCACTGACCCATTTGGCGCCCCAAAGTGCCAAATCAACATGCCACATGGCACGCTTCCATTGGGCCACGTCGACATGATGATGTCACTGCCACTGTTCTTATCACATCACCTATTTGCTACGTCTTGTATAGATTGCCATGTGTCTTCCATGTCCTATATGGTCTGCCACATGGCTGTATGGACTACCACGTTGCATCTCCTCATGGTCCACATGTTGACCTGAAAATGTCGAAAATGAGTGACACGTGGCAGCCTCTGGTGCTGCCATGTCACCATGATGACGTCAGCATGACACATGTCATCCTCGGTGTGTGCCACATACACTGTATGAACGTTGACGTCATCTGTACTGATGCTCACGTCAGTAGTACAGATGCTGAGTCATCCCTGTTGACTGAGCTAGGTTGACCAAAACGTTGACTGCGAATATCTTTCGATCCGTAACCCCATTTGATGAACCATTTACACCATTGGAAAGTTTACGACGCGCTCTTCACGATGATGTCAATTTCAATGAGTTTTGAGGACTTTGAATTTTTTCCCTTTCTCATTTGTCGAGGTCATTCTGAGCCTTCTGGGACACTTCTAAAATGTCTGAGATGTTCCCTAGATCCTTCTGGATCACTACTACTACTACTACTACTACTACTAATAATAATAATAGGATGAACACCAATCAGGACAAGACATTCAACAACTAATTTTTATCCCCAATTACAAAAGGAAAATGGAATGGACATTGCTAAGTTTTGCGGAGTACTTTGTTTATTGTTATATTTTTTTGTTTTGTTTGCTAGTGTGTTCATTGCCTATGTGATTAGCCTATGGTCTAAGAAACCACAACTCAAGGGCATTGAATCTGTCAAAATCACCCAGGGATCACATCCGACCTAGGCCACACCAACCCTTAACATGAATGGATTTTTTGGGTGTCTCCTCCTTACTACCATGAGTTTTGAACCTTGGCCTCCTTATAAAATGAAAACCTCGAAATTTAATCGCACTAGTGAGATTCGACTATATTCCCTTTCATATTAAATGTTTTATAAAAACACATTTTAATAGGTTAAAAATATTGTAATTATGTCCGATATCTTTAAAAAAGGTTTTAAAATAGTTTTTAAATTATATTATATAAGTATCAACTATGCCTTGTCTTTCACCGATTTAGAAAGCAATCACGGTGCCAAAAAAAATAAATTTTGGTTTTAAAGTATTTTTCAAACACTGTTATATAAAAGTAGTCCCAAGAAAATTAAATTTTGGAAATGTGAACCTTCACGTGCACCTTTTACCCATGTACAACTATGCATTGCATATGGATGGAAAGTGCTAAACATTAACTACAATTCTTGTTTTATTGAGATTTTTTTACCTTTTTTCAAATGTTCTTTCTAGCATGTTTTTAGATGCAATCTCATTATGTTAAACATGCCATTTCACCAATTCAAAAATATGATTTGAAGGTTTTCTAAAAAAATAATCCAAAATGTCAAAATGCAAATCCCAATAAGAAATAGTTCAAAAATGATAAAAAAGTAATTTAATCAATTATGTTGAAGGTGAAGCATTTTAGTGAACATCTAAAACGCAACCATAGCTGTGCATATCAAAATATATTTGAAAGATAATAAATCATGTTAAATTTTTTAAAACTCTATTATTTTAAATAGTAAATTCTCTCATTATTACTCACATTAGGGTCCCTAAGCAATACCACAATATTATGAACATGCTTAGGCTATTTGGACACATAAAATCTCATTATTTCTTCCGTGTTGTGTTGTCAAAGTTCTGTACTTTTTAGATATATAAAATGCATCATGTTTCTACTAATATATAGAAATATAGTATATGCATTTTATTAAAAAAAGAGCCACGAGGATAGCCACAACAAGATAATGCTCAAAGCTAAAATACCAAGCCAATTAAACTTTGCTATGCAAGGCTACAAAATAAAGTGTCATATGTCATAACTAGCCACATTGTCCGAGGAAAGTAGCAACCAACACAAATTAAATAGATCAACTAGAAAAAGTGAATGGTTAAATAGAGAAGTTGCTCATACAAAACCTGTTGCAGGATGGGGGTGTTTATCTTTAGGAGAAGGTTCTCATCCTTTAACAACAAGCTCAAGGTCAACCACTATGGGCTCCCATCCATCATTGCTCTTCTCGGGTTCATCAAGATTCATTTATTTAGAAATGGATAGAGGGACATGTCAACTTGGGAGACTTATGGAGCCTTCTCTCGAGGGCATGCCATTCACCTTTCCCAATGCTCTCTTATTAGCCTACCCTATGTTGGGGTCATTGATCGATTAAAGCTCTAGAGTATGCAAAGTGAGTAGGGGAGTTCCTTTCAGGTGACACTTTATTTATGGACATATTAGTCCAAAAATCCATTAACTCATTCAGGTGCCCAACTTCCATTTCCACCTTCCACATTTTCACTTGTATTTGTAAATATATATGGGCACTTATTAGGGAGCCATGATGCCAAGTAAAAATTATGATATGTTGTTCATTAGTGAAAACACATCCATTTATTTTCTTCCAAATTATGCATGGGTCTTTGTGTTGTGGTCTTTTTTCCCTTTATTGCATACTAGGAATTATCACTAGAATTTAACAAACTAGAAAACTAGAATGAAAATATATTTGGGTGAGGGAGAATGGCCCATACATCAAAGATTCTCCTACATTATACTCCCTTGGAATGAAAATACATGAGCATCTTGTTCACGAGATAGTTGATAAATTGACAACCACTTGTTGTTGGACCCATTCTTTCTCTTCTTTTTATTTATCCTCCATAGTCTAGACCATTTACTATTTTGCACATCCCATCTTGAATATCTCATCTTTACTCAAATCCTTTGCTATTGCAATAATATGATTACTGGGAGTATCTTAGTCCCATGTCACATATCTCATGTTGCAAATTCCTCATTTTTAGTCCTCATATTTATCTCTACAATCTATTGTAAAACATACTCAATATCCTCCATGCTTTCTTGCACCATCACCAACACTTGATACACTAATAATGAACCACTTTTTTTGTTACAATATTTTTGTTGTCATCTCTGCTAATGGAATCCTCTTCTTTGGGTTAAATATGCATGTTCACCCACTAAATGTATTCTACATTTTCTTTGTGGAAATGACACTTCATCACAATGTCCTTTGTTCATCTAGAACAATTCTTTCATGTTTTTAGAAAAACAATATAACAACACTGTTGTGTTGGTTTTGTCACTTGGGTGAGCAAAACAACAACACTTGAATGTATAGATAAGCATGCTAGACAAGACATAGGTTTTTTGAGTGGGTTAGATAATCCAAACACATATGAAAACAAAGAAATAAAACTAAAACAACTAAGAAATTAATGTTAGAAAGCTTGAGAAACTTAGAACCATGAAAATCAAACAATGAACAACTTAATGCTACCAATGGATCAATAGATTAGTAGGAAAAACATC
>JZKD02S1617982.1:15198-35391 GCA_000966675.3 Picea glauca
ATGCTTGCATTTAATATTCTATATGCGGAAATTCATGGAGAAACATAAGAACATAATACACATAATAGATATGATACTTCCATTAATAACAGAGTTCACCCAATGTGGGCTACGTCTCCGGGTCATGCTCCAAAGCTTGACCGCTTTATTCTCCTCACTGTAATGATGTCTCTCCTTTACAAGTTGTAAGGCCAAAGTCCCTTTTTGGTGACAACAACAAGAGATCAGAATGTGATTAGGAATTTTTACAAGCTTCACAAGTTCTCATGCTCACGAGGCATCCATGATGATGATATGAACATCATTCTTACATATTTAATACGGAAAAAGAGGAAGAATAATAAATGACCCCATATTTATGAAGTGACGCAATTTCACGGTATTCCCAAGACAATTGTGTCTGACAGAGACCTGAAATTTACCTCAAATTTATGGAAGGGGTTGTTCAAAGGATTCATAACGAATATGAAATTTAGCACAACTTATCATCCTGAGTCCAATGGACAGACAGAGAGGGTGAACAGGGTAATAGAAGACACGCTAAGGATGTATGTGATGAACAAACCATCAAAATGGGAAGACTACCTGCACTTGGTAGAATTCGCCTACAATAATGTGTATCAAGCATCGTTAAAGAAGAGCCCATTTGAAGCACTTTATGGCAGAAAGTGCAATACTCCAGTAAGATGGGACAATCCAGCTGGCAGGGCAGTAGTTGGGCCAAAGTTTCTCAAGGAAATGGAAGGACAAATGCTAAAAATTAAGAAGAATTTAAAGGCTGCCCAAGACAGGCAAAAAAGTTACGCTGACAAAACCAGAACCCACAGAGAGTTCAAACTGGGCAATCATGTTTTCTTGAAAATAAAAGCCAATAGAAGTTCCCTCAAGCTAGGAAATTGCACCAAGTTGGCAGCCAGATTTTGTGGGCCATTTGAAATCCTAGAAATGATTGGGCCAGTTGCATATATGCTTGCATTACCTGCATCCATGACTGTACATAATGTGTTTCATGTTTCATTGCTTAAGAAATATATACCTGATGTTAATCATGAATTGATTGGAATGTGATATAGGTGGAACAAGAAGTTGTCTTGCAAGTGCATCTTATGTGAATATTGGACCTGAGAAGTAAACAGCTCCAAAATCGAGCCATAGATCTTGTAAAGGTCCAGTGGACCTGGTACGGTCTTGAGGATGCGACACAGGAGCATGAGGATGCTATGCGGGCAGAATACCCACATCTTTTTGAAAATTTTGGAAATCTTGCTAATACTGTGTAAAAGTTGCACTAAGGACAGTGCAAAAATAAGGGGAGGGGATTGTAATATTCCCCGACAGTGCCCCAGTCATATTATGAATTGTAATCATGTTTATGAATTGTAAATCATGTTTTGTAGGCTGGTGAGCCGAGTATTGATAGGATGGTAGGCTTATCTATTTATTAGGCCGGAGAGCCTAAGTGTTAAAGGCCATGAGCCCGCTTTTGTTTATGTAATATGGAGAACATTAATAAAAATATAAACATCGTTGCGTGCAGACTAACCATGAAGAAAGAGTGATGGGGGACTAAGCTTCCACATAGTGGGTAAGGGAAAGGGGGCTGAAAGGTTGGAAGAGGGGCTAAGCTTAGGGGCTTAAGTCCTTGGGAATAATAATTTATTATTATTCCAAAAGCTATGTGAAATGTACATTTTTATCCTAAGTTCCTGGAAAGGGGGAACATGTGCAAAAGGGAACACATGGTGATGGAGCGCATACAGCCTCACGGGCGACATGTGTCGGCCCAGGCACATGCGATTTAACCCAATAATTGAGTCGTGATGGGGGTTCTTCCTCCATTATGATGTATGCTGTTTGGACCAAGGGGATCTTTGCGTCTAATCTCGGTATGCCTCACGCAGCTCTGAGAGTGAAGCCTGTGATGTTTTCTTGAGAAGTCGATACACCTATGTCTGAACCGTTGAGTTTGTGTTCGACCTCTGCGTGGATTTCTTGTCACGCATCCTGAAAATCGGTGTTACCTGAACCGTGCTGTGTCTTAGTGGCCTGTTGTCGTTTTCTAGTTCCACACCCCGTTTTTCCTGTTGCTACTGTCACCTGTGAGTTAACCAAAGCTATTGATGTTGTTGTCATCCTGAACTTATGGGAATTGAATTGAAAATTGGTTGAAGAGTCGGGTTATCAAGCCCGTGGTAGAAGAGGCAGGTTGTCAGGCTTGTGAGCAACTCTCTCTAGGTGAGAGAGTCTACTGGGAAGTGGTTTTCTCCCAAAGAGAATCTAGCACCATCTACGGAGCTCTGTGAATTCCTAATCCGACCTGTTGCTGAGAGCCAGAGAGGGAGGTGAAGCACTGATGGACTGTGCTTGTGAAGGTGTATACTCCTGGGTGGAACAAGCATGTGGGGAATGAGAGTCCGTGAGTAGTGGGCGTAAGAAGGCTCCTGGAGAGAATCCTTCTGGTTTCTCTATGTAGTTTTCCTGTAACCTCAGCCTAGTCTAGGATTCCTTGCCTTGGATGGAGCTTAGTCCCAGCTTGGGGGTGACCCACTGTTGAGCGTAATGAGCAGTGAGGTGTAAGGCTGGGAGGTTCATGGAAGGTCTACACGTGGTTGGTGGAGTTACTATAGTTTCAAATATAAGTATATGAATGTGTTTAATCTCAATTAAAATGCATGTATGTGATGCTTGCAATATTATCATGTATTCCGTTGCAATGATAATTACTGTTAATTCCATTAATTCTGTATGTTAGAAGTAATTACATCTTTACTCTGTTAAGTCATTTAACTACATTTAAATGCATACTATATAAGTATGAGAATGTTTCCGCATAGTAGCGTTTGCCTGGAGAAGTGAGAGTGATGGTCGGGGATGTTACAATATGGTATCAGAGCTAAGGTTACAACATTGAGCTTGGACGGGTCAGATGAGTGGTCCTTGGACCCAAGGTTCGAGAGGAAATTGCGTCTGGAGGAATAATTTCGAACCTTAGAATGTTTTTGAGTGTCAACGGGTTAATTGGCCATGTTACCAAGAGCAGGAGGAGTAGCGGAGAAATAAAACCACAGTCGACATGGTATTGACCACAAAGAGAGAGTTCTCAACATTTGGAGTGGTGGAGCCATAGGATCTGTTCGGAAGGAGAGTCCTTATGACTGTCAGATTCAGAGTAGGTGCCAGAAGGATATCCAGGAAGCCTTTTGGGAGTTCAAATATCGGGAGAAGCAGGGTGTGTAGAGGTGCAAACTTCTGAAACCCCAAAATCCAAAACCCCGAGAATATCTACACTGTAGATCTAGGAAAAAGATCTCGACCGTTGGATCAAGCAGAAGAACAAATGGTAATTTTGGGAGATCGGTTGTCGGGAGAAGTGGGATGTGCGGACGCACAAACTCCCGAAGCTTGGAATCGTGAAATCCCGATGAGCCAAAGTATTGGGTCGGGCAGACATCACTAGGATGGACGAGGACACATGTGATATGTGCCCAGTGCCAGTGGGTCCCGAAGGAAAAAGTAGACGTAGTGGGGCCGTATGGCGTTACTTGGGGTAATGTGGACCTTCTTAAGTACACCACGTGTCACCACCGTGGTTGGTGACAGTTGTGCTGTGGGCCCGGAGGCTTGAAAGGTTAGAATTTTGGAAGTCAAGAGTTGGAGAGGGAAGCAAGTGTGGGAACGTCCGAAACTCGAAACTCCGAAATCCCAAAACTTTGAAACTTGAAACTCCGAAATCCCGAACCTCTGAAACCCGAAACTCTGAGGTCTCATTTAGAGAACCTTGAGATCTAGTGCTTGGTCATGAACCATGGTCGTGTGGGTTGGAGAACTGAGGAAAAAGGGTTGTGGCCCGAGTTTCCTACAAAAATGAGAAGAGATCGGAAAATTCAGGAAAATTGAACGTTTCCTTGAATAAAATTTGTTTATGAATACTATGGGATTTGTTAAGGAATAATGACCTGACAAATTTTGGTTGTTTGCACATTGTGTTTGCATAAGTTTAACGAGTTCCATAACCGATTAGAGTTTCCACTTAGTGCAAAGAAATGGGGAAATCACAAAATGATTCTAGTTCAGAGAATGAATAAAAAGGAATGGATGTTCATTTGGGAGTTGAAGGGTCAAAATCCAATGGGCATGGAGAAGAGATAGATAAGGAAGGGCGTATGATGAAAATCATTGAAAAATTGCAGAAATATGCCCAAACTCATCAAAAATATAACAAAAAGATCAGGAAAGCTCAGGATAAACAAGGAGAATTCAAATTAAGGTTGATGAAGAGTTTGGAGAGAATAGAAAAGAAGTTGGACAAAGAGAGTGACTCGAGAAAAACAGGGAGCCACCCAACTTATAAAGGAAGAAGTTTAAGGAATGTTGGTAGACACCATCATCACTCCCAAGGTTGCTCCAAGAGGAGGGCACACAATAGTTCAAGCCCATCTCCTACCAAAAATCATAGGAGATCTGGAGTGGATGATCTCAAGGGAGAAATGAACAAGATTAAGCCTCCTACATTTGATGGAGAACATAAGAAGGAGGAAGATGTCGAAACATGGTTGCTTGGCATGAGGAAATAGTTCCAACTGCAGAATTATTCCTCTCATGTGGAAGGAAGAATTGTGATGTATCAACTGAAAGAAAAAGAATCCATGTGGTGGGATCAACTTTTGCAGGTGCAACACATAGAGAGAAACATATCACTTGGAAAGAATTCAAGAGGTATTTCGAGAAGAAATACTTGACAAAAAGGTATTATGACAGAAAGATGAAAGATTTCTTTGAACTCAAGCTGGGAAGCATGACCATTGATGAATACAAATGAAGGTTTCTGGAATTGATAAAGTATGTCCCGTTCATCAAAGATGAGACTGTCAAGATTCAGAGATATCTAAGTGGATTGCAACCTTCCATTTGGGACAAGATCTAGTATGATGACCCTAATACTATGGAAGAAACTATAAGGAGAGAAAAATTATTATATGAACAACAGAAAGAGAATCCTACTTTCCAGAAGGCTTGGGACGACAAGAAGAAATTCCAAATGGATCAGAGGAAGAAGGAAACTAAACCACCCTTTTTCAAAAACAGTCCTCAAGGACAACCATCGTTTAGAGAGCTGAGAATAGATGAAGTAGGGGAACAAAGGCAAAATCAGATGTCCATTTAGTGTTGGGGATTTCAGGGAAACCATAAGTACAGAGATTGTCCCCACAAAAATGATAAAGTGAGAGCTGTCTATAATGTTCAGCAAGCTTAAACAGTGGAGGACATGGGAAGTAGAATTCCAAGGATCTATGCAGCCCTGAACAACAAGCAAGATGAATATTAGTCGCACATGATTGAAGTAGAAGGTATGACCAACAACCATGCCTTTACTATTTTAATTGATTTGGGGGCTAGCCATAGTTATATATATCCTAGAGTGGTGGAAAGTTTGAATTTGTCGAGAAGAAAACATGAAAAGTCTTGGTTAGTGTAGCTGGCTACAGGAACCAAGAGGAAAGTCAATGAGTTAGTTAAGTCTTGTCCTGTGGACATGAAGGGACTGAGCACAAATGCTGAATTGAATGTTCCGCCTTTAGGTTCTTATGACTGCCTAATTGGGATGGACTAGTTGGATCAACATCATGCCATCTTGGACTATCGTAACAAGGAATTCACTTGCCTGGATGAGAAAGGGAATCGAAGAATAGTCCAAGGAATTCCCAGAGTTGTTGCTTTCAGAGAAATCTCAATGATGCAACTGAAGAAGTGCTATAGGAAAGGCTGTCAATTATTTGCAGCCCATGTGGAGGAAACACCTAAGGATAAGGTGTCAAATATTGGAGATCATGCGGTACTAAAGGAGTTTGAATATGTATTTCAAGAGATACCTCGACTACCTCTGAAAAGAGATATTGACTTATCTGTAAACTTGATGCCTGGAGCAGCTCCAGTGTCGAAATCTCCTTACAGGATGAGTACACCAGAGCTGAAAGAGTTGCAATTGAAACTTGAAGAACTTATGGAGAAGAGGTATATACACCTAAGTGTGTCACCTTGGGGTGCCCTGGTTCTGTCCATGAAGAAGAAGGATGGAACGTTGATATTGTGTATCAATTTCAGACAATTGAACAAAGTAACTGTAAAGAACAAATATCCTCTGTCGAGGATTGATGACCTCTTCGATCAATTGAAGGACGTGAAGATATTTTCGAAGATATAACTTAGCTCAGGATATCACTAGGTAAGGATAAAGGATGAAGACATCAACAAGACCGCCTTTAGAACAAGGTATGGTCATTACGAGTTCACAGTGGTGCCATTTGGGTTGTCAAATGCACCCGCTGTTTTTATGTGCCTCATGAATGGTGTATTCAGGGACTATCTAGACAAGTTCGTCATAGTCTTCCTCGATGACATTCTGGTGTATTCCAAGTCCGAGGAAGAGCATGAACAACATATTAGGATGGTGTTGCAGGTGCTAAGAAAGAACCCACTATATGCCAAGTTGAGCAAGTGCTCGTTTTATCAGGAACAAATCCATTAGTTGGTTCATATTATTTCAAAGGATGGGATAGTTGTAGATCCTAAGAAGATTGAGGCCATCAGAGAATGGTCAGCGCCAAAGAACATGACAAAAGTTAGACCCTTTATGGGTCTAACTGGTTATTATAGAAGGTTTATCATAGGGTTCTCGAGGATAGATCACCCTATCACTTCCTTGCAAAGGAAGGAGAAGAATTTTTAGTGGATAGAAGATTGTGAGAGAAGTTTCCAGCAATTGAAGAAATTGTTAACCATTGCTCCAATCTTGAGGATTGCAGATCTAAATGAAGACTTTGTGGTGTGCACAAATGCATGCAAAGAAGGACTGGGAGGATTCCTCAGTCAGAATGGATTCGTAATTTGTTATGAATATAGAAAGTTGAAAGAACACGAAAGGAACTGTGCAACTCATGATTTGGAGTTCTCAGCCATAGTACATGCTCTAAAGAAGTGGAGGAGTTACCTCGTGGGAAGGAGGTTTGAACTAAGAATAGACCATAACATTTTGAAGTATTTGTTTGATCAACCAACATTGAACGTTAGACAGAGTAGGCAGATGGAGTTTCTCTGTGAGTACGATTTTGATATCAAGCATATCAAAGGGAAGGAGAATAAAGTGGCTGATGCACTCAGTAGGAGAGTACACAAATTACATGCTACAACCATTATCATGTACTGAACTGATATTAAGGGAAGAATTTTGGAAGCGGCACATGCAGATTTGTAGTACAGAGAGCTGGTAGCAAAGCTACAACAAGGTGAGATGCCACATAAAGTGGAAAATTATAAATTGGAAATCGATGGAACACTTATGTACAATAATAAAATTTATGTACCTAAGGTCCAGGACTTGAAACGTATGATTTTGCATGAAATGCATAATGTGCCTTATGCAGGGCACCCTGGATATTAGAAAACTGTGGCAACAATCAAGAGCCATTACTTTTGGCCAGGTATGAAGAAAGAGATTGCAGAATACATCGATAGATGTATGGAATGTCAAAAGGCTAATGCTGAACATAGGCACCCAACAGGGTTACTGCAACCTTTACCCATTCCTGAGTGGAAGTGGGAAGTGGTGACAATGGATTTCATCACAAGATTGCCTAGAACCAGTAAGCAACATGGTTCAATCATGGTGGTGGTGGACAAGCTTACGAAAGCTGCCCATTCCATTCCATTAAAGACTACTCACAAGGCAGTGGATGTTGCTGACAAATTTATGAAGGAAGTGGCACGATTGCATGATATTCCCAAGACAATTGTGTTTGACAGAGACCCAAAATTTACCTCAAATTTCTGGAAGGGGTTGTTCAAAGGATTCAGAATGAATCTGAACTTTAGCACAACTTATCATCCCGAGTTCGATGGATAGACAGAGAGGGTGAATAGGGTAATAGAAGACACGCTAAGGATGTATGTGATGAACAAACCATCGAAATGGAAAGACTGCCCGGACTTGGTAGAATTCGCCTACAACAATGGGTATTAAGCATCATTGAAGATGAGCCCATTTGAAGCACTTTATGGCAGAAAGTGAAATACTCTAGTAAGATGGGACAATCCAGTTGACAGGGCAGTAGTTGGGCCATAGTTTCTCAAGGAAATGGAAGAACAAATGATAAAAATTAAGCAGAATTTAAAGGCTGCCCAAGATAGGCAGAAAATTTATGCTGACAAAAACATAACCCACAAAGAGTTCAAAGTGGGCGATCATGTTTTCCTAAAAGTAAAAGCCAATAGAAGTTCCCTGAAGCTGGGAAACTGAGCCAAGTTGGCAGCCATATTTTGTGGGCCATTTGAAATCCTAGAAAGGATTGGGCTAGTTGCATATATGCTTGCATTACCTACATCCATGAATGTACATAATGTGTTTCATGTTTCATTGCTTAAGAAATATATACCTGATGCTAATCATGTAATTGATTGGAATGTGATACAGGTGGAACAAGAAGGTGTCCTGCAAGTGCATCCTGTGTGCATATTGTACCGGAGAAGCAAACAACTCCAGAATCGAGCCATAGAGCTTGTAAAGGTCCAGTGGACCTGGTACAGTCTGGAGGACATGACATGGGATCATGAGGATGCTATGCGGGCAGAATACCCACATCGTTTTGAAAAATTTGGAAATCTTGTGTATGTTGTGTAAACGTTGCACTAAGGACAGTGCAAAAATAAGGGGAGGGGATTGTAATATTCCTCGACAGTGCCCCAGTTATATTATGAATTGTAATCATGTTTATGAATTGTAAATCATGTTTTGTAGGATGGTGAGCCGATTATTGATAAGATGGTAGGCTTATGTGTTTATTAGGCCAGAGAGCCTGTTACGAGGGAACAAATCTCTATGGCAAGGGCGAACCACAATAGACAGGTATGAGTGCAAAAATCAACTCTATTCCAACATATGCTATATAAACTAATGTGCAAGATAAGAAAAAGGCCTACTTCGATCCAACGTTTGATGATGTTCCACCGTTGAGCACTTTGACCCAAAGCTTTATACCTGCAACGAGTTCTCAACAAACAAGCAGAGCAAGTATATAGTGATAATATAAAGGAGTTAGCACATTAAATAACATAATCCATTAATAAACATAACAAACATGCCCATGGAAAATAATCATATATTTGCACGATATCAATTGGACAGGAAATGAATATTTCTATTAATAAATGATCAACATAAGTGACAACATTACAGACTTCTGTGTCGACATGGTTTAAAACCAAGAAACTAGGTTCCTTCCAACTGGGCCTCCACCACTTCAATCCTCCACCAAAGGAAAGCTCATAGAAGGGAGACAATGAGATTATCTCAACAATAGGGAAAGAGATTGGGGGCTTAACATAGTGTTCAGACTTGAGGAACAAAGGGATGCAGACTCAATGGCTGAACACAGTGTTCAGACTTGAGGAACAAAGGGATGCAGACTCAATATGAAGTAATTTCTCTAGAGTAACTTTGCTCTCAAAGTTGAATGCTTTCTCCTCTTTTCCATAGCTTGAAATTGTGTTCTTATAGCCTTCAAAATGAAATTGAAGGGCTGAGTCGGAACGTTTCCAGTATATGGAAGGCCAAGGATCAGAGATCTCCTGTTGTGACATGGAAACCTGATTTCATTTTTGTATTTTTTGGCACAAATCCTGATGTACACGGGCTGTAGTGGAGCAACCTGTGTATACGCATGTTGTATAGTAGATAGGGTGAGTATATGTGGAAAAATATGTATTTTTAGCTTTGGATTCATAAAAAATGGATGACAAGTCTGCATAGGGAAATGGAAAAAGGCCCTCTATGCAAGATAGCAATGGTGAGGAAAATCTTGCTATAAAAAATGCCCCCTAATGTGTGAGATTAGAGGAGTATCTGAGATGTCCAAAATACATTATAAATAACCCAGAAGTGGAGTGGTGTAAAACCGGCTGGAAAGATTAGTTGCTCATCACATTCTGTTTTGAATTTACATACATGGCTACCAATAGAATACAATGCAGATCCATGTGGAAAATATACCAAATAAGTGTCTGTGGCCATGAATAGGAAAATACAAATGCGGTTATATGCCAACAACTGTCATAGTCACAAATTAGGCCTAGTAGCACCAATCTCAAAAAAAATTTGAAGATATCTGTATACTATGGAGTATAATCTGATGTCCCACGATTACTGTAGTCAATTAGGTGTTGGTCCAATGAAAAGGAAGCAACAACTCAGGAAAGATGTGGCCACATAGTGATGTCTTCAATTCTTCTACACTATCCGCCAAGGGTGAAAGTCTACATCATGTGAATAAAAAAGTTGAGGTCGAACACAATGAGACATTGTTTGATTACCGGTCATTGAGGTATACCGTTAACAAAAGTGAGACAACCTACCAATAATGAAAGTTGGTATCAAGGCACCGAGCACATTCCTATAAGTGTGAATAAAGGAGTCGGTGTCGAACACTTGAGCAATACATTGATTATGAGACATTGATGTATTACCATGTGTCAATGGTGAGAGAGCCTGCCATTAATGACTGCAAGCCTCAAGGCACTCATAAAACTCTAGGTCCCATATCTAGAATAAATGAGTTGAAGTCGATGGAAAGAGACCCGCTGAAAAGAGAGCATTAAGGCATCTCTCATTAGTCAGTATGAGGAACAAAGCAAGAGCTTTATAATTTGGTGGAGATCGGATGAAGAACATGTTCATGAACCAACGACCCTGTGCATCTTTCGCGTGTGCCAAATGAAAGCAGTACATGAAAAATACCCTCTTAATAACAACCAATGATGAAAACTGCTGAAAAAGGAGAGGAAACCACCAATAAGGCTAGTGGCATCCAAGACACTGCATGAATCCCAAAGTGTGAATAGATGTCTTATCGTCGAACATAAGGGAAACCACCCAGTCACCGACCAATTATGAAATGTCGACTGTTGGGTTCAAGGTGACCTACCAATGACGAAAGTAGGGCCAGGGTGCATGATAAGACCATAGTATCATGTGATTCTGAGACAAATTGAGGGTATGGCCGACATGAAAAGTCAAGAGTTCCGAGGAATGGATAACACAGGTTGATAGACTTCCTTTGAACAAGAGCATGAGACATGTGGTAGACTTCAACAACATAGACCCAATGATATAACTATTAGATGCAGGAGACATCGATAATGTTCTCTATGGGGATTGGAAGAGTAACCAGTCGGTAGAGAAAACTCTGTAATGAGATAAACTTCCTAAGGCCATGCTAAACCAAAAATTTTGATGACACAAGGACTCAATAACTTTGTGCTCTATTCAAAGGTGACATGACTACTACCAAATATAATATATTACTTTCTTCCAACCCGTCTTGTTTTTGTTTTTTTCATGACAAATGAATGCTATGATATAGAGAAGGAAACAAGTGTCGCAAGTAAGAAAAAATAGTTCCAGCAGAGGAACATATCTATGCTCAATGCAAGGAAATGCATGCGGGAGATGGACACTCAGGGTGATGTTCCCTCCAGGGTATAGGGTGTCAAATTGCGAAGGATATAAACAAGGCTCTGCTTCGTTGAAGATGCAAAAACTGCTTAGGCAATGATTTATAATGCAAAGTGAGAACCAGCTAAAGGCTTAATACTGCAAGCAAGGGCATGAGATGCAATCACAACTTAATGCCAAAAAATGTCATTTTTTATGTCTTTTAGTCTACTTGGTGTGAAAAAGGGGTAAACTTGTGCCAAATAGATGTCTTTTCAAATCCAATTTATGAGTGTGAAAAAGACAAGTTCACTCGGTGATCTTTTCTATTTTTGGTAACGAGTCAGAAAAGAGCTTAACTAAGATTCATGACATTTCAAATCCAATTTAACGAGTGTGAAAGGGACAAATCACTCGATAATCTTTTCGATTTTTTAGACGAGTCGAAAAAGAGCTTAACTAAGACTTGTTTTGCTGTTCTAATCAACATGTAAAGGGGGAGGTCAAGGCTCCTGTACTGGTCTTCTGCGGAAAGTTAGTATCTTACAGATAGATGAAAAAAGCTTGGGAAAACCCAAAGCTCTCTAAGTCGAGGAGGATAAAGTGCTAACGGAGTATATAGTCTCCATGATGGTTTGAATATTGTCTCTTGCTGGAAAAGACATAGGTGGGGGTATAGGATGCCCCATCAGGTCATCCCAATCGAAGGGAACCTCATCAGGACTTGGAGGGAGAGTACTCGGGGGAAGAATAAATATCTCTTGCTTAGAAGGGGAAGGATTTGGGATGTTGATGACATGAATGAAGGACACATCACTCTCTTCAGGGAGAGTAGGATTGATCAAATACTGCACTGGTGTGACCACTTTTACAATTATAGATTGAAGAGGATGCATAGTAACGGGGACAAAAGATGCTTGACCCTCGACAAATGCGGTGAGGTCAGGAAGGGATCGTGGTGGTGGGACCATCGAGTCGATCAAAGGAGAAGTCGTGTGAGGAGAAACCACAGATGCCTCAGAATCTGAAGGGCTCTTGGGTGAGCCCAACACTTTTGGTATCTCGGTAGTAGCTGGACACAAACGAGTAAGGTGACTTCCTTCACAAGTCCTGCAAAGGAATTTAGGCTTACGTCTGAGATGTCTAGGCTTCTCGATGCCCCCAACATCATTTACAATGGCTGGTGACATGATCTCGACATGACTGGCATGAGTAAGAGAGGCTTCTACTACATTATGAATAGAGGTCAGAGACATGACACGACTATGATTTTGGGTAAAAAGGATGGTGCCCCTAACATAATTGGCATAGGTTGGGTGCGAGTTGTCGACATAATTTGTGGAAAATGTGGACCCATCTCCGACATGATTGATAGAGGTTGGTGATGGAGAGCCAATATGAATGACAGTGACTAGGATAGTGGTAGATTGTGGAATTTGATGCCAAGGTCCAGGGAAAGATTGGTTTTGAAACATTGCAGGTCAGGAAGGATCCTGGTATACCCCCTGTCCCTGCCCCAAAGGGTGGTAGCTTGTGCTAAAATGGTCCGAAGAGGTGTGGAAGGGAATCATCACTGAGGTATGCAAAGGGACTGAGGTAGGATAATAATTATTCGAGTGATGATATACGTTTCCCCCTTGTGAAGGGGGTCCATAAGGAGGGTAGCCTAAACCGTAAAATTGATTTTCCCCATATGAAATACCTGGAGGCACTTGAGGGCTTGTCATGGAAAAAGTGTTTGAAGGAATTGTCATGGAAGATGACAAATACATGGATGGGGCATAATAAGTGGGATAAGTACCCATATGAGCACTGGCTCTTGGAAGAGCATAGCTAGAATTGGATCCATAAGGGGGAAGGTTCCAACCTCCCATGGGGACATGACTCATATCAAACGAAGGAGTAGGCATCAGAGCCATGGTGCCTTCGAATCCAATTCTAGGATTCATATACTTGGACCAGGGAGAGGATTGCATAGGTGAAGGCATATCAAAAGAAAAATGACTAGAGACCCAAGGCGCGGATTGAGTGCTAGAGTTCTACCATTATGAAAAGTAGAAGGATTTGTCCCCATGAAATGAGTAGGCATCATGGGATGGGTAGCAATAAATGAAGGAGCAAAAGAAACTCCACTATCCATGATGATGAAAATCAACAGAGACTCCTAAGGCCAACTAGTAGTCAAAGAGCATACCAAAAATTCAAATGACCAATATGCATGAAAATGGGATAAAGTGGCTGAGTGGCCTCCCTCGCTAAAGAAGGTATGCCTTGTCCAATAGGGACTTGAGATGCCACGCTAAATTTTGGAGGTAACAAAATCAATTATAGGGGCCCTCGTGGCCTTAACAACCAGTCGGTCGGATCCCCCCAGAGAGGTAATCTTTCGTAAAGGTTGTGTGTTGTCCGACCCCTATTTGACCCAGGGTACAAGCAAAATAACCCCTGCAAGTAACCTATGAGATACCTAAGTCAAGAAACTAATAAACCACTGTATAACCAATGCACAGGTGGGCAGTCATAAGTCTGGATTACCGTATGGGTAGGGTAGCAAAGCCCAAAACCTTGAAAGCATCGCCTCTCACAGAGGTATGGATACTAGCAAGATCCCTAAATACGAATAAATCCACATAAATATCTCTGACGCTAGGTGAGTATCTGAGTGTTATCCCTTCAAATAACTTCGCGCGACCTCGTGATTAACTCCATTGTGAGCGGAGCCTCATGATATTACCAATTATACAATGGACTTCTCAACTCCCTGTCTCAGACACATATGTTGATTTAATTGCCTTGAAGAAGTTTACTCACAAAATCCTATTCCAAGGCACTAAATCCTAGACTAGTTTGTGCACCCTAAATTATAAAATCGTGACTAATCATATTTAATTTAAAGCGTAAATTTTATTGGCCGTGATTATTCGAAAAGGTATGGAAGTGAAACTCATGATGTTATGACTGCAAGAAAATAAATATAAATATAATGCAAAGTCTAACTTTAACTTTTTCGATAAATGATATGCGAATAAAAACAATGCAATTTTCAATTTCAACTCTGCAATTCAGAAGTAAAATTCAATCTTTCACTAAATGCGCTAAGCTAATGATAAAGATTCAAAAGACAAAAAATTCCAACCAATGCAAAATGCCTATTTTTTTGTATTTTCAATATACTAAAAGGAAAATGCATGGATTGATAAGTAACCTGCTATATAAATTCTACTGTGTATAAACGAAATAACTCAAGAAGAATACCAAGTAGCCAAACAAATAGCTCAGAGCTCAAGGAAAAATAAAAAAATGAAAAACAATGAGAAATACTTTGCCCAAAAATTCAACTCCAAATAGGTTTCTAGTCATCCCAGAGAAGCTTAACATGCACTACAGAGACCCAAGTAGGCTCAACAACTATAAAATCCCACCCAACAATCACAAAACCAAGAAAACAGGCAAGGAAAAGTGGTATACACGAATGTTCATGGAAACAGTGCGTATATACACAGCTTGCAATGAGATAGCACGCATATGTACGCGACTGTCAAGGCAATAGGGCGCGTACAAGCATGAAAAGAAGGCCAAGCAAGGGTAAAAAGGTTGAAAACTCAGACCCAGAGTGAACAAAATCTATCAAGTAGTGATACGACAAGAAACACAAAGGAAAAAGAACAATGCAAGGAGAAAAAGTACTTCAACCCTTAGAAATAAGATCTATACCCAGTGGAGTCGCCAATTCTGTTACGAGGGAAAAACTCTCTATGGAAAGGGTGAACCACAACAGACATGTATGACTGCAGAAATAAACTCAATTCCAACATATGCTACATAAACTAATGTGCAAGATAAGAAAGAGGCCTACCTCGATCCAACGTTTGATGATGTTCCACTGTTGAGCACTTTGACCCAAATCTTTATACCTGCAACAAGTTCTCAACAAACAAGCAGAGATAGTATATAGTGATAATATAAAGGGGTTAGCACATTAAATAGCATAATCCATTAATAAACATAACAAACATGCCCATGGATAATAATCATATATTTGCATGATATCAATTGGACGGGAAAGGAGTATTTCTATTAATAAATGATCAGCATAAGTGACAACATTACAGACTTCCGTGTTAGCATGGTTCAAAACCAAGAAACCAGGTTCCTTCCAACTGGGCCTCCACTACTTTAATCCTCCACCAAGGGCAAGCTCATAGAAGGGAGACAATGAGATTCTCTCAACAATAGGGAAATAGCTTTGGGGATGAACACTTTGTTCAGACTTGAGGAACAAAGGAATGTAGACTCAATATGAAGTAATTTCTCCAGAGTAATTTTGCTCTCAAATTTGAATGCTTTCTCCTCTTTTCCATAGTTCATAATTGTGTTCTTATAGTCTTCAAAATGCAACTAAAGGGCTGAGTCAGAACGTTTCCAGTATATGGAAGGCCAAGGATCAGAGATCTCCTATCGTGACATGGAAACCCGACTTCATTTTTGTATTTTCTGGCACAAATCTCGATGTACACAAGATGTAGTGGAGAAGCCTATGTATATGCATGTTGTATAGTAGATAGGGTGCGTATATGTGGAAAAATATGTATTTTTAGCTCTGGATTCATCAAAAGGGATGACAAGTCTGCATAGGGAAATGGAAAAAGGCCCTCTGTGAAAGATAGCAATGGTGAGGCAAATATTGCTATAACAGAGCCTAAGTGTTAAAGGCCAGGAGCCTTTTTTTGTTTATGTAATGTGCAAAACATTAATAAAAATATAAACATCGCTGCGTGCAGACCGACCATGAAGAAAGAGTGATGGGGGACTAAGATTCCACACAGTGGGCAAAGGAAATGGGGCTGAATGGTTGGAAGAGGGGCTAAGCTTAGGGGATTAAGTCCTTGGGAATAATAATTTATTATTATTCCAAAAGCTATGTGAAATGCACGTTTTTATCCTAAGTTCCTGGAAAGGGGGAACGTGTGCAAAAAGGAACGCATGCTGATGGAGTGCATGCAGCCTCACAGGCAACATGTGTCGACCTAGGCACATGCAATTTAACCCAAGAATTGAGCCATGATGGGGGTTTGTCCTCCATTCTGTCATCTGCTGTCTGAACCAAGGGGATCTCTACATCTAATCTTTGTATGCCTCACGCATCTCTGAGAGTGAAGCCTGTGATGTTTTCTTGAGAAAACGATACACCTCTATCTGAACTGTTGAGTCTGTGTTCGACCTCTGTGTGGATTCCTTGTCACGCATCCTAAAAACTGGTGTTACCTGAACTGTGCTGTGTCTTAGTGGCCTGTTGCCATTTTCTAGTTCTATACCCCATTTTTCCTGTTGTTGCTTTCACCTATGAGTTAACCAAAGATGTTGTTGTTGCTGTCATCCTGAACTTGAGAGAATTGAATTAAAAACTGGTTGAAGAACCGGGTTGTCAAGCCTGTGGTAGAAGAGGCAAGTTGTCAGGCCTATGAGCAACTCTCTCCAGGTGAGAGAGTCTACTGGGAAGTGGTTTTCTCCCAGAGAGAGTCCAAAACCATCTACGGAGCTATGATAATTCCTGATCTGACATGTTTTCGAGACCCAGAGAGGGAGGTGAAGCACCAATGGAATGTGCTTATGAAGGTGTATACTCCCAGGTGGAACATGCATGTGGGGAATGAGAGTCCATGAGTAGTGGGCGTAAGAAGGTTCCTAGAGAGAATCCTTCCGGTTTCTCTGTGAAGTTTTCCTGTAACCTCATCCTAGTCTAGGATTCCTTGCCTTGGGTGGAGCTTAGTCCCAGCTCGGGGGTGACCCATTGTTGAGCGTGATGAACAATGAGGTCTAAGGCTAGGAGGTTCATGGAAGGTCTGCACGTGGTTGGTGGAGTTACTACAGTTTCAAAGATAAGTATATGAATGTGTTTAATCTCAATTAAAATGCATGTCTGTGATGCTTGCAATATTATCATGTATTCCGTTGCAATGATAATTGCTGTTAATTCCATTAATTCTGTATGTTATAAGTAATTATATGTTTACTCTGTTTAAGTCATTTAACTACATTTAAATGGATACTATATAAGTATGAGAATGTTTCTATGTAGTAGCATTTGCCTGGAGAAGTAAGAGTGATGGTCGGGGACATTACACACATGGTTGTACGAACTGCCACGTGACACCTTGTCATTGGTCCATAGGTTGACCTGGAAATGCCAAAAATGAGTGACACATGGCAGCCTCTGGTGCTGCCATGTCACTATGCTGACATTAGCATGAAATGTGTCACCCTCTGTGTGTGCCACGTACACTATACATATGCTGACGTCATTCGTATTGATGCTGACGTCAGCTGTACGGACGTTGACTCATCCCTGCTGACTGGGCTAGGTTGACCAAAACTTTGACTGCGAATATCTTTCGATCTGTAACCCCGTTTAATGAACCATTTACGCAGTTCGAAAGCTTACAACACGGTCTTTGGGATGATTCTGATTTCACTGAGTTTTGAGGACTTTGAATGTTTTCCCTTTCTCATTTGTCGGGGCCATTCTGAGCCTCCTGGGACACTTCTGGAACTTCTGAGATGTTCCCTAGATCCTTTCAGATCACACCTCCCAACTGAAAGGACTTTTGGTCCCCAAAAGTATTTACATTATATTTTTCATTCCCATTGGACTTACAGTAAGAAAACCCATACTCAAACTACCTCACAAGGCCTACAATTATCAACATGTGCAAAAGGAGTGATATCAAACAATTATCACTTTCACACAATGCCCTTCTATTGGGTATGAAGTGCAACATGTGATTTACAAAGATGGCCACTCTTGAATAACTCAAGGATTTTCCCCATTCATTCAATCATTATGCCGAACATGTCCTCTTTACCGAGTTTTCCTTTCCCTGGTAGTTGGTTTCCTTCTAGTGGAGGATTTCCCTGTAGCACTCCCTGATTGGATGTCTCCCTCGGAGGTGTCTGCATGGTCTTATTTTTCCTCTTTGGACGTAGATCTACATGTAAGGCCCAACAAGTGGCCTCATTATGCCCATATCTGCTACAATGGTTGCAATAGCCTTTCTCCTTTAGAGGTGTTTTTCTCCTGCTCCTTTGTGTGTGTGAAGAGAAATCTTCTATCCTCATCTTTTTCCTGGTTTCCATAACCTTCCTGTACAAGTATTTTCTCTTCCAACACTGGGACACTGAGTGGTTATTCAATCCACAAAAAGGGAATGGTCTTTGATGCCACATGCTCTGTTGTATATTATTAACATGCTTATAATCAAATGGAATTTTAGAGTTTCGAGATTTCTTATACCTCGGTGAATCATCTCTGGAGTCAGACTGGTAAAAAGAGATGACCTCAGCTCCTTCCCTGTGATGCTCATCTCCCCCTGGAGATATCCCAAATCCTCGATCATGAGAATCTATGCTCTCAGCCTACACTGAATCAATTTCATCTCTTGATGAACTGTTGGCTTCTAGAGTCTCAGTGACTGTCCTGGGGTCTTCTTCCCGAATGGTTTTGGAGCTTTCTCCAACATCCTTTGAGACATAACCGATCTCGGCATATCGAGGCCAAAACATTGCCTTGATGGGATTCTCAATACCTTGGCCATTGGCTCCAAGGCCTCCTCCTTCATATCCCATTTTTATCATCAAATTTAAGCCGATGCAAGAAGCATGATGTTCAAGGACTTTAAAAGATTCATCAACATCAATCAAGAAAATAAATACATATGGTTTATTTACCTCCATCAAAAGTTGGGACTCTTGGTCTGCTTCTTGAGGTGTGTCCAGTTGTTCCTGGTGAGAAATATCAATGGATGATGTTTCTAGGAATCCTCCTTGGTTTCTAGATGCCTATATGTCATATTCACTTGTTTGACAAAGTGTGCATGCATTTCCACTGTCATGTTTAGAACCATAACCAGTGAAGTTTCCTTGGTCAAAAAATGGTCTTATCACTGTCTCATTTGTAGAGCCTTCCCTTGTCTACACCTTCATGGCTTGCAACTACTTTTGCAACTCTTGGTTCTCCTCCTCTGCAACATGCAACAATGTCTTCAATCCATCATTCTCCACTTGAAGGATTTGGTTGAGCTCTTGAAGCTCATCGAACCAAAACTATTTTGGTGATCTCGCCATTCTTAGCTTCAACACCTGCAATCTGTATCAAGCCTGCTTTGATACCACTTGATCTGAGCCTGGGGGGCGATTAGTTTCCAATAATTGTTTGATCCTGTCACTCCTCCAAAGGGTCAGTTATAGATCATTTTACTTGAACGGATTGCAATTAAAGGTATAGTTGAAGTCCTTATAGGAATGAGTCCAAAGTGAATACAAAACTCTTTAGCTTCCTTATGTGTTATATGTCATGCTTGCATTTAATATTCTATGTGCGGAAATTCATGGAAAAGAAACATAAGAATATAATACACATAATAGATATGACACTTCCCTTGATAACGAAGTTCACTCGATGTGGGCTACATCTCCGGGTCATGCTCCAAATCTTGACTGCTTTATTATCCTCGCTCTAATGATCTCTCTCCTTTACAAGTTGTAAGGCCAAAGTTCCTTTTTGGTGACGAAAACAAGAGATCAGAATGTGATCAGGAATGTTTACAAGATTCACAAGTTCTCATGCTCATGAGGCATCCATGATGCTGATATGGACATCATTCCCACATATTCAATATAGAAAAAGAGGAATAATAATAAATGACCCCCATCAT
>JZKD02S1617982.1:50479-67373 GCA_000966675.3 Picea glauca
AGAAATGGAAACATGGATATTTCTGATATTGAAAATGAAAGGGGACTGCAATTTTATTATATCATAAGAGTCTATACAGTAGCACAAAAATGTATCCCAGTTTGAACCCCCTGTCTCTTAGAAAAGATAGGCATTTATAGCCTTTTACAATCAGTTTTTAAGATCCTAAAAACTTGGATCTGTATCTAAAAATAGCAATTCAAATTAACTAAGCAACTTGATAACAAAGACTTAATGACTAGACTAGCATTCGAGTTGTCTTCAATCTCAAAATTTGACATCTGTATTCTTCAGCTTCTGGAATCTATGGTGTCATGAAACATGGCAAAGGCACATGTCTTGGCAACTGGATTTCTTCAGTTGTTCATAGTCAATACTTTAGGAGATCAGTTTAGCATGTGGTTCTCAAAAACTCCCATGAATCTCTGATGCGGAGTATTTTTCGATAAAGTTGTTAACCCTTTAATACTCTGGAACCTCTTTAAATCCTGTGAAAAACGACCTGCTCCATCCTTAGCTTTCAAAAATGATTTTCTTCTTTCACCAACTAACTCGCCTTATGATTCACTGGTTAGCTGGTGAAAGCGCTGCCTTTCACCAGCTAACTGGTTATAAAATTGCCCCGTGCGCTGGTGAAAGCTCTACCTTAGCCCAAAATGAACTTTCACCTCCAAAACTGTGGTTCCATAAAAAAACTCAATGTGTCTCTACTTTATTCCCTTGCATGTTCACAACAACCTGAGCTAGCACTTGCAAATCTAGGTGTGACTTTTGCTTTTGCTTCAATTTTCTAATATTCCTTTTAAGACGCTTTGCTAACCACCATAGACTGTTAAAATCTTTGGTGATTTTCCTTTTCCTCTTCTTTTCCTTGACACTTTCCTGAGCCAGCTTTTCAAATGCAACATTTGTTTCTACGAAGTTATTAGATAGAGTCTTGTATCTTTTCTTTATTACTCTCTCTAAGACCTCCTACTGAGTGATCACTTCTTTGAGTTGCTTGATTTTCTGTGTTTTCTTTGACTTAATGCTCTTTGATGTTTCCCCTTCCTCGGTGTGAGTGAAGGTCTCACAATTCTGTGCAAACTCAATGGAGTGTTCAGGACTCTTAATGGCATGGCTCTCATATTCATGCTCTGGCTCTGAGTCTGTGTATGACAGGTTTAAGATGTTTGTCTTCCTTTCTGTAGGCTGCTTTATAGTAGTTTCAAAATCCAATTTTTTCTTTGACCTGTGAGATCTCACACAAGAGATTCTATCTTCTAGGGGTTCTGGAAGGGTTCTCCTCTTCCTCGAGCTGCTTTAAGGAGTCAATTTCCTCTTTCCAGCTTTCCTCTGTTCATTCATAGGCTGAGTTTGAGTTGCCAAAAAATAAAATGTTGCCAAGTCCTTCCTTTTTTTCTTATCTCCTCTAGGATTATCAATTTAATAAGGCCAAAGTGGCAAAGAGTGTTCTTCATACTTAGAGGTTCAGCTATAATCTTTTTACAGACTTTAGTTAAGCTCTTGTGCAAGAAGAAAGGTAGATTTAAGAGAGTTTTCCCTGTAAAATGGTCTAAGAGCTTGAAATGATATAACATCAGTTTGTCATACCTTCCTTATGAAGTTATGTAGAGTTGGATGCCCTTAAACAAATCCTGCCACTCATCTTCTAAATGGGAAACTTGCATGCTCTTCTTCCATGCATTATTTTTGAACTCTTCCTTTAAATGTGCTTTGAAATTTAGGTTCTTGGTGGATGTCGTTTTGAACCAACTCTGGCCTGATCTTGGTAAACTGGTCGCTGCAGTGATGGTAGCTTCATCCATGATGATTTCTAAAGACCCAACACAGGCTTTATTTCCATCGAATGTTTTAGCGAATGCCTCTACTGTTGATTGGTGACAGTCGTTCTATAGCCTTTCGACATATTCCATATAGCCTGTGTCTGAGATGTGTTTTTGCACTTCTGGATGCGCCTATAGAAAGGACAGACTGTCCAATTCTTTTCTCAACAAAGAACCACTACGTCTCCTTTCCATCTGCAATTCAAAACCCGAAATGATTCTGCACACCAAACACTGCGATCTGCTGTTTGGGCCGAGGTCTTGCGCTGGTGAAAACACTCGGCTCTATCTTTCAACATTGAAAACTCTTCATACACTTGTGGGTGATGCGTGTTGGGGAAATAATGGGCCAATTTGATGTCACCAACCATGTAGTACCGCTCCCTCACCTATAATGATGGATTCAAATTTTCCATTTCCAATGCCATGATCGTGAACCATGCATTTAGACGTGCAAACCCGAATCTCCATCATTATCCACTTTCACCAACGCATCATAGTGATTGCATGACGTGGGCTGAGCATGTCATCATTTGATTTTTAAAACATGGAGAAAACACACATGATCCCCGCTTTCACCAGCGAATGGCCTGTCAGAAGTGCTCCTTGGCTGTTGACAATCACCACTTTCACCAACTAACGGCCTGTGAGAAATGCTCCTTAGCTGTTGAAAATCACCGCTTTCACCAGCTAACCATCATCTTTAAAACACACATTAGCTGTTGAAAGATTTTTTATGAAAAAATTAAAGAGAAGACCTTTATGGGTTGTCTTATTTCTAAGACAAAAATCAAAACCTAAGTCTTGCTACTAGAAAAAACTCAAAACCAAATTTGAGAAAACTGCCAATAGCCATGCTATCAACCACAAAATGCAACCATAGTGACTGATTCATTTTGCGAGCTAACACCAGGCATGAATGATCTAGTCAGGTGTTGCATTTCTATATTATGTAGGTTTGATTTTATCAGTTCTGCAATCTTCTTACCTTCATTTTGAAGTTTATTCGGTTCTGAGAAGATCTCATAGCTGATACTTTTCCTCTTTTGTGAAGACTGCTGGAAGACCAGACATCCAGAGCAGACTTTGTTTCTCCCCTTTTCCCTCCAAATACTCACCACTATCAATATTACTGGCTTAAGTTAGGTTAAGACCTCATGTGTCATTGTTGTTATAGCCCAATTTTCTGAGTTAGAACGATACTGTTCCGAGTTTACTTCCATCTGATCACCCCTTTATAAACAATACGTGACATAAATTGATGGGCATCAGGCTTTGCTCCTGCTACAATCCAGGAGTGACTTCCTTCGCCAACATTTATGGCGCCGTTGCCGGGGATGAAGTTGAAAATCTTCCCTAGGATTGAACAACATTGAGCTTATGATTCTGAAGATGCATCAGGCATCAGAGCCCTTGAAGATTGCTACTATGCACTTGTCGACTCCATTGTGAAGACTCCACTGCGATGAACCTATTGTGTTAGTTGTGGCTTTCAGCGGTAGACACATGCGGTCCCGTCCATAGCTGCCTCTATCCACGCCTTAAGTGGATCCAGAGGTGATTATCAGAAAAGGGAAGGCCTCTCAAGAAGAAAGCTTCACCACTGAACCAGGTAATATGCCACCTCCTTCCGTAAAAACTCCATTTTCTTATTCTCAGCTTCCTAAAGAACCTATTTATGAGGTTTCCCGTTTTCTTAATTTCGGGAGTGTTCCTGCTAAGTTTTCACCTCCTGGTCTAGCATTAGAAGGAGAAATCCTTGTCACTCCCCTCTCCCCCGAAGCTGTACCTTAGCATGGACCCAGGACCACATAAGACTTCCCCACTCCTAGCTTTACCACTCCTCCTCTTGTTACTATTTCCTCTTCTGAATAGAGAGAAGCATCTGCTGACTCAAGCCCATTAGCCCTCTCCCTAAATCCCCCATTTTTTCCTGGAAGATCATTCCCAGTATCCCCTTTTCGAACTCCTTCTCCTCCACCTAATATCCCTATGGTAGGAGCAAATCCCCCTATGACCAGAATGAAGGCTATAATAACTGATAGGTATGCTCCCCTTGTGTTACCTCAGCCTCTCAATGCCCTTCCAGCATATGGCTACCTCAAGCAGCTGCCCAAGTTTACAGGCGAAGGGGACATAACTGTAGAAGAACACCTTGAAGCTTTCTATAGTTTTACAGATGATCATGTTATCATGCATGCAGATGTATGGATGAGGATTTTCGTCCATAGTCTTGAAGGCGAGGCTACAAAATGGTTTAGGGCCCCTGCCTCCTAGATCTATTGATGGGATTGAAGCTTTGTATAGTGCCTTTTTGAGACAACGGGAGACAAAAAGGACTTCATGTATTACATGACCGAGTTTGGGTCTTTGAAGAGAAAGGAAGGAGAGTTTGTCTCTGAATTCTCCAAAAGATTTAATAAAATGTACAATAAGATCCCCACCGAGATAAATCCCTCCGAAGCCTCTGCAAAGATCACTTATGCCAGTGCTTTTGATCCTGATTTCTGCCTCCTGCTGAGAGAAAGGAGAGCCACCACTCTGGCTCACATGCAGAACACAGTCGTGGAAGTAGAGTCTAACATATTGGTTGTTGACCGACTCAGGAATAAGGCTGACAGAGACATATCTAGGAGAAGAACAGAGGCCTCCACATCCCATTCCTCTCCCCTTCCCCTTTAGATGGACGAGGTAACTAGAATGCTAAAATCGATTTCGGCTAGGATGGAAAGGTGGGAGCTAGAAGGGAAGCCCATGTACAAAAATCCCCAGAATGTTGATAATAGAGGTTTCAGGAGACCCAATAACAATGTGCCACAGGATTTCCCAAGGGAACCAAAGGGGAAAGATAGGGAAGATCAAAGGATTCAAACCCCTCTCCAAAATAACCTAGTTGCTCATGAGGAAGGAAAGGAGATAGATGAGCTTGACCTTGAAATTCACTGTGTTGAAAAAACTCATCCTTTTCCCTATTTGACTCAGTCTGCATATGAAGAATCCCTTATGAACATTCAAATTAATGAGTTAGGTAAAGGAGAAAAGGCCAACAACACCTCTAATAGATGCCCTCTCAGGTCAAAGAAGAAAGAGGGAAATTTTGATAGCCAAGATCATCCCCTCATAGCAGAAAGGCCTACTAAATCTGCAACAGTCACTACTAAAGAAAATAAAACTCAGAATACTTCACCATAAGTCAAAGAACCTATCTCTGAGGTAAGGGAAGCTCCTAAGCCTATTTCCTCCTTTAATTTTGAGCATGAAATTCAAAAGATCAGAATTCCTGTCCCCCTCTCAGAGCTAGTTAAAAATGAAGAATTCAAAAGGTCCCTCTCCAAACTGCTACAATCTGAGTCCCCCCAGCCTTTCTCTGACTCAATGAACCTTCAAGATGAAAATCCCATAGTCATCCTAGGTCCCATGGTGGAAGACAGAGATGATTCATCCCCTCCTTTATACACCTCCCTGAACATACATGATAAAGTGATGCATAATTGCCTCATGGATTCAAGAGCTTCTCACAACCTTATGCCCAAAATAGTCATGGAAGAATTGGGACTGGAAGTGACAAGGGCTTATCATGAATTGTAATCTTTTGATTCAAGGAGGATGCAATGTCTTGGAGTCATCAAAGACTTGGTGGTATATTTATTTCAGCTACCAATGAAAAGTGTGGTCATGGACATTGTGGTAGCTGATGTTCCCCCCAAGTTCGGCATGCTGTTGTCTAGGTGTTGGATTAAAAGACTTGGAGGAACATTACAGATAGATCTCAAATATTCCACCATTCTAGTCTTTGGAGGGGAACATAGGATGTTGTACAGAGAGGCCCAACTAGCCTATATCGTCAGTGATGAAGCAAACCCCACCAATCATCCCATCTTTGCACTTGACACTGATTTGTCTATTTTATTGCAGATCACTGAAACTCCTGATGCCCCTTTATAGATTAGAAAGCAGCCCATTTTTAATCAGGAGATACCTCCTCCAACCACCTCTATTTGGAAGATGTTCTTTGACGGAGCTTCTTCCAGTATAGGCACTGGCATTGGAGTGGTTTTCATGTCACCTCGTTAAGAGACCATATCCCTGTCATACAAGTTGGAATTTGAAACTACCAACAATGTGGCAGATTATGAAGCTCTTGTTCTCGTTATGAGGGCTACAAAATAAATGGTAATAAGGGAGATGGCAGTATTCGGAGATGCTGAATTGATAATCCAACAAGTTAGGAATGTTTATCAGGCCAAGTATCCTTGGCTCAGAAGTTACAGAAACGAGGTATGGGACCTCATGGATAATTTCTTCTCGACTTTCAATATTTCTTTTGTCCCAAGGGAAGATAATACTTTGTCTGATTCCTTAGCGGTCTTAGCTAGTCTGTTCAGGATCCCTCTACCACCGAAGATCAATTGTGGGGTCAAGATAAGATACAGGCCATCCATCCCAGACAATGTAAAACATTGGAAGGTATTCGAAGACGACCTTGAAATCGAAGAATTTCTTCAGGCCGTCGATGAGTTTTATACATTGCACATTGATCAGGACCCTGATCCCGAAGGTGACCCTCCCTTTGAGGTATTCTTAAATAAAATTTTTAATCACCATATTGTTCAATTGCCCAGCAATCACATTCCAAGGGGAATAGTCCCTTTAGAAAGATTGTTCGATGGGAATGATGTGGCAGTAAAAGGTAAGATTTCAGGAGAAGATGCTGATTCATCTGAGTGCAACATTGGCACACAAGAGGAGCCTAAGTTCATCAAGTTGTCAAGCAGTCTAACCCCAGAACAAATGTCCGAATACACTTAATTATTAAGAGAATTTGTTGATGTGTTTGCATGGACCTATGAAGACCTCAAGACATATGACACATCTGTCATTGAACACAAGATCCCACTGAAGAAAGAAGCTAAACCATTTAGGCAAAAGCTAAGATAGATAAACCCCATGTTGCTGCCTATCATGGAAAGAGAAGTGAAGAAGTTGCTAGATGCTCAAATCATTGTCCCCTTGAGATATTCCGAATGGGTGGCCAATTTGGTCTCGGTAAGGAAGAAAAGCGGAGAAATCATGCTCTGTGTTGATTTCAGGAACCTGAACAGGAGCTCAAACAAGGACAATTATCCTCTTCCTAACATGGAACATATATTGCAGAAGGTAAATGGTGCATCTAGGATATCCATGATTGATGGTTTTTCTGGTTATAACCAGATATCCATTGTGCCTGAGGACAGAGAAAAAACGACCTTCACCACTCCTTGGGGCACATTCATGTATGCCAAAATGCCCTTTGGATTGATGAATGCAGGAGCAACATTTTAGCGGGCCATGGATATAGCCTTCATTGGGGAAAAATATTAGTTTGTGGTGATCTATTTGGATGACATCACAGTCTTCTCTAGGTCTTACCAAGAGCGCTGCTGTCACCTAAGAAAAGTGTTCTTGAAGTGTCATAGGTTTGGCCTATCCTTAAACCCCCAAAAATCTTTGTTTTCTATGAAGGAGGGGAAATTGTTAGGTCATATAGTATCAACAGAAGGAGTGAGGATTGATCCCAGCAGGGTAGAGGCGATTTAGACTCTATCACTTCCCAGGTCTAAAAAGGAAGTCCAGGCCCTTTTAGGAAATATTAACTTTCTAAGGAGGTTCGTCTCAAATTTTGCTGAACTGGTGAAACACATCACATCCATGCTCATAAAGGGAAATGAAGTGAAGTGGACCACTGAACCCAGGGAATCTTTCATCCAAATAAAAAGGGCACTGACTGAGGCACCTGTGCTAATCAGTCCCGACTATTCCAAACCCTTCCTAGTTTTTTCTTTTGCTTCTTTTGATACAGTAGCAACGGTTTTATTGCAGAAAAACGAGGAAGGGCAAGAGAAACCCATTGCCTTCTTCAGTAAAGCATTAAGAGATGCAGGAATCAGGTATGAGATCATGGAGAAGAAGACCTATGCCTTGGTGAAAGCTCTCAAATCTTTCAGAGTCTATGTCTTGCACTCAAAAGTAACTGCATATGTTCCTTCAACCTCTGTGAAGGACATCCTTATACAGCCTAACATAGATGGAAGAAGAGGTAAATGGATTGCCAAAATCCTGGAGTTTGATCTGGAGATTAAGCCCACCAAGTTGATAAAGGGGCAGGGTTTATCCAAGTTGCTGGCTGAATCCAATTGGAAAGCCTTGGGGATTAGCTTCATCAATGCTTGTTTAGAAAATCAACAAGCCGAGTCATCCAAGAAAGGTTCTCAAGGTGACTTATCACTAGCAGAATGCGCTTGGTATAGAGATATCTTATATTTTCTGCAAGAGTTGAAGCCTCCTGATGGAATGAGAAAGAGTAAGGCAAGAGCTTTAAAGTTCAAGGCGGTTAGATATTGCCTCGTTGACTAGGTCTTGTACTGGAGAGACCCTCTAGGGGTGTTACTGAGATGCCTGAGCCCACAGGAAGCCCAGAAAGTTATGTTAGAGTTCCATAGCGGCCCTTGTGGGGGGCATAATTTCTGGAAGACCACAACTCACAAAATCCTCAGGGCTAGGTATTATTGGCCCACTTTATTTGCTGATGTCTGCAGAGAAATCAGAGCCTGCATCAAATGCCAAAGGTTTTCAGGAAAGCAATAGTTCAACCAACTGCCACTAAAGCCTGTGGTAGTTTCAACACCTTTTCAACAGTGGGGGTTGGACTTCATTGGGGAGATTCACCCTCCTTCAAGTGGCCAGAACAAATGGATCCTGACTGCGATAGACTATTTCACCAAGTGGATAGAAGATGCTCCCACTAGGAGTGCATCTCACAAAGTAATTATCAGATTCCTGGAGGACATCATAGCCAGATTTGGCTGTCACAATATGATTTTCACTGATAATGTTGCTTCGTTCAAATCTGAGCCTTTGATTAAGTTCTATGAGCAGTTCAAGATCTCGCTAATTCACTCCACCCCCTATTATCCTCAAGGAAATGGACTGGCATAATCTTCTAATAAAATCTTAATCAAGCTCATTAAAAGATTATTGGAAGACAATAAGAAGGCTTGGGATTCAAAGCTAAAATTTGCTCTATGGGCCAATCGAGTGAAAACGAAGAAATACCTGGGCACCTCGCCTTTTCAGCTAGTTTACGGAACAGAGGCGGTTTTTCCTACTCAGCACGCCTTACCTGTAGCAAAGTTCTTTCAAGATTATGAAGGAGAGCCAGATCAGATGGTCAGAAGGATTCATCAGATGGTGGAAGTACAACAGATCAGGGAACAAGTGATGGACGCAGCTCATAGTCATCAACAGAAGGTCAAACAGGCCTTTGACAGGAAGGTCAGGAAGAAGGAGTTTGAGATCAGGGATTTGGTGCTTAAGTGGGATGCACCTAGATAGGATAAGGGAAAACACAACAAGTTTGATGCCCTATGGATCCGGCCCTTCAAAATCTCTGAGGTTTTCTCAAATAACACATACAGGTTGCAGGATTTGGAGGGTGAAGAGGTTTTCAATAGCCCAGTAAATGTGCATTTTCTGAAGAAATGTTTTGTTTGAGCCTTAGACAACTCCTTTGTTTGTAAATATTTTCCTTTTGGTTCTTTGTTTATTTTTATTTTTCGGCTTAGTAAATGACTCCATAGCCCAATATCAAGGCACTGAAGCTGCAAAATGAGTTCTTAGAGCATTGCAGGGACGACTCTATCCCCCATGGAGCCTAATGTTAACATTAATTCTTATTAAGAGGGGTGGGTTGTTTTCTCTCCTTTGAGCCCGTAGCCCGAGCTACGAAGAAGAAGGCCTAAAATTTCAACAAAGGCATTTTATTCAAAGGGCGTAGTCATGAGCACTGAGCACAACACACAGAAGAAGTCCTTTTCGGGCTTAAAATCAATCGAGCGGGCATTTTGTTTTCAAATGACAAGGATTCATCGACAGAGTAGAGAAACGATCGATGGGTAATTGCAGTCAACCGAGTCGTGCCAAGTATAGCGTAGAAGTTTTCAAGGAAGTGAACGGTCGAAATTCTCTATGGAGCACTCACGAAGTTTCGAGGGCCATTGATCGCGATAAGTTTAAGCGTGGGATTATTTCTTGGACTCGGAGTTTGTGAGTTAGAAAGGCGGACTATACCCTTTGGTTGTGCGAGATTGTGAGTTACAAGAAGTGTTCAAAGGGGAGTCAACCATCGCGTCTCAAGACTTCACAAGAGGAGAATGCCAAAGTTCGACACTCCAATTCACGAGGTCACGAGTTGCGAGAGGCACTAGCACTTAAGCCCTGGCCGAAGGTTATGTGTGGAGGGTGCTGACAAGGAAAGGAGCCAGATCTGTATCGCCATCTCAAGTATCAGGAGTTTGGAAAAGAGGAGCCGAGGGTCTTCGACCCACAAACTTGTGAGTCACGAAATGCAAAGAGATTTAATGTCGGGCCCATAGTATCACCGAAAGTGTTCTGGGCCGTCTGATCAAGGAGAGATACGTGGTGCACAATTGGGCTATGTCACCACCTCGCCCATCATGACTTTGAAGAACGAGGATCAGTCTCCTCCCAACTGCAAGACACGAAGCACCGAAAGCGCCTTTGAGGATAAGCATAGGGTCACGGCCCATGGTCACTTGGGGAAAAAGAAAGAGTTGTGCAAAAGGTCCAAAAGAGCCAAGTTCAACTGCAGAAGAGATCGCCGCGATATCCAGGTGCCAGTCCGACTTTGTCTCAACCCTGGTTCCTACTAGGAGTAAATGAAGGTCAGAGGAGGTGGTTGAAACCTCTCTTCACTCATTAATTGTAAGGTATGGAGGATCTGGTAGGCAGTCTACCCGAGACGGTCCTGTATGCTTGTTTTTTCCAAAGAAGCCATGTGAAGTCCTCGAATAACCAGAGAAGTCTGCACATGCTAACTCAGCATTTAATGGCTCAACTACCCCCCTGCAAGAGCCATGCAAAGTTAAGGTGGCGTCTGACGAAAGATTTCTGTCCGATTTTGACTGAAGGGACGCCACACCTTGGAGGTTCGAGCACGCCTCTGTTGGGTGAATGTTTCTGAGTATATGTACTTAGTTTTTGTATTTTTGAAAGTATCGATGGTAGAGCACAACTCCTGATTGTAAAGCTTTAATCCAGCCTCTAGTTTTCTGGATATAAGAGAACATTTGAGACTTCTTGTTTAGTGGAAACCGGCTTCTTCTTTTCCTCTTTTCCTCTGAATCTAAGATCCTGGGCATGAATGATCCAGTCGGGTGTTGCATTGCTATATTATGTAGGTTTGATTTTATTAGTTCTGCAATCTTCTTAGGTTCATTTTGAAGTTTATTCGGTTCTGAGAAGAGCTCATAGCCGAAACTTTTCCTCTTTTGTGAAGACTGCTGGAAGACCGGACGTCCAAAGTAGACTTTATTTCTCCCCTTTTCCCTCCAAATACTCACCACTATCATTATTACAAGTTTAAGTTAGGTCAAGACCTCATGTGTCACTGTTGTTCTAGCCTAGTTTTCTGAGTTAGAACGATACTGTTTCGAGTTTACTTCCATCTGATCACCTCTGTATAAACAAAACGTGACATAAATTGATGGGCGTCGGGGTATGCTCCTACTGCAATATAGGAGTGACTTTTGTCACCAACAACCCCAATTACATATTTTTTTGCCTTCTGGATGAATTTTAGTGCTGTAGGTGGATTAATTTCTGTTGGCATTGATGTTTTTCCTTAACCATTTGTGTGCAATGTTGCAGACAATTTTTTAATGATAACAGATGCCACTTGATGTGTGAGGTTAGGAGAATACATATAGCTGAAATACATCAATGTTTCTTTTGATGAGAGTGCCATTGTAATGGAGAATGAAGAGAGGAACCGCAAGAGAAATCCACCAGAGGGAGAGGGAAAACTATGGGACCCAAACCTTTCTCTAGGGAGAAAAAAGAAATTTTGTGTACAAACGAGGTAGGCATGCCCCATGCTCGTGTCATGAAACCAAAATGTAATATTGTAACTAAAGATGTATGTTGATGTAGATAACTGCAGCACCCTTGGGGGCGGTTGATAACCGTAGATGATATTTTTGAATGGTGAATGGACTCTGAAGTGAGGCAAGGACGATTGTAAGAATTGTCGATGACTCGTAGGCATTGATGGCTTAACGAATTCAAAGGTCTTCAGATGGTATGAAACAACTGCAATAGTCACATAGTAAGACCCACCATAAAATGAGAGTTTGTTGAATTCAAATGTTATGGGGGTCAATATAATTAGAGAGCAATGATGATTCTCTCTGTGCCATCCGAGACTCATCATTGAAAAGGTAATGAGAGTCAAGATATTGCGCCCTTCTGGAAACTATGCTGATGTCGAAAAGAAGGGAGATGTGACTCCAAGAAGCAAAGGGCTTCATGAAATCCACTGAGTGATAGGTGATATCAGGTACCGATGGGTAACATGAATGAAGTCAAGATACTGTGAGACTCAAGACTTCCCTTGGTTGGGGAATTTTGAAGGATGATTGGCAGAAACTGTAAAACTGGATCTAGTGTCAGGGGACGACTAGATATGGGGTTAAAATGTGGCAGATGTTAACAAAGTGGAAAAACTCATACATCATGGGTACGTTGACTTGGGATACTTGGGGTTCATGAATGGTGTCGGTATGAAAAGAGGGTGGATGCCCCAACCAAGGGCAAAATGGGTTGCGTTTCTAGGGAAAAGAAGGCCATCAAGGGTGATGAAGAAAACACTATTTATATGCTGGAAACAAAGAATTTTAACAATTACCAAAGAAATAAAGAATAATTTGGGTTGAGTATACAGATACAAAAATGGGTTCTCCAGTGAAAGATGGCTTGGTTTGTTAGGGCACAAGTTTGTGAAAAGGAAACTAGTGGAGAGTGGGGGCCCCATGGGTGGGTTTATGTATTAGGTAAATGGATGGAGGACAATCTGCGGATGGGAAAACTGATGGTGGATGAGATGGAGGGATAATGAAACTACGAAGGTGCAGTCAATAGAACCAAGATGATATGCCCTAGGATTCCATTGGGAAAGTTAGCAATATGATGAGAAGAAGTATGGGGTTCATTCTTGGAAGTGCATAAGAGTATCAAGACTCCCATCTCTAGTGGGTGAAATCAAAATGAGTGTCAAGTTGCCAAGGGAAACTATGAATGGGAAAACTCATGTGGGGGAGAGTGCTATTGGGTGACAATACCCAAATGCAGCAGAGGTAAAGGTATTGCAGAGCTAGATGTAAGGAACCTAAAGGTAAATGTCAGAGGGTATGTCTGGGATATGAAATTGATTTACAGGGGGAATAATTACATGGTAGTGTCGAACATATACCTGAAGGGGTTGTAAGCTTGCACAACAAGTACTCGCACACATGAAAACTAAATACCCTATGTGAACAATATCTGATGATAAAGATAATATAACAACTATTTGATAAAACTGAACATGAGCATGCGTACCTGAACGTGACGTGAGAAAAATACTCCTCTGGGGCCAAGTGAAGATGATGACCTGAGGAATGTGAATGTGTAGATGTTATTGTCCTCAAGTGATGAGGACATAGACGGGGTATTGTGTATAGGGTGCGAGGGATCGCTGGACACAAAGTGGATGTACCGATGCTGTGGGGGGTACCTCGTTCACTCAGGGACTGATGACGAAATATATTGAATATCAGTAATGTGAGCCGCAGTAGGGAGTGGATGAGAGGGATCTCACCGAGATGTTTGGCATATTGCAGCTAACATTTGGCTAAATTGAGGTAGAGATGGGCAATGATGAGTGTAGTGGCCATATTCTCAACATATGGCACAAGCGAATTTGGTTTACAACCCCTTATTGCGTGTGGTTGAGGACTCCATAGTAGCAGTGGTCATACTTGGTTGAGTGACGAGCAATGCTGTTGGTCTAGGGAGTTGGATCAGGTTGCGTAACTCAGGAAGAGTAGGACATCTGTTAGTGGGGTGTCCTTATCTTTCGCATAGTGTGCAAGGAGGTTAAGCTCGGGGAGGAAGTGGAGCTGTGGGCTCGTTCTTCTTTTGCCTGCTCCCAATGGTGGTGGTGTTGCTACTAGTTGGGGGTGGGGGTGATGTTGCAGGAGCCTTCATTGGGATCTGCATCGGTAATCCCTCTGTCTGAGGAGGGAGGGATGGCGTAGGGACCATCATGGGTGGATGGAGATACCATACATGGATGGAAAGAACCATGTCTGGAAAGGTGAGAGTAGCAACGACCTGGAATGCTTGGACTCCAGGTGGGGGGTAGAAAAAGGGAATTTGGGGTAGTGTCTCCCAAACCGGGATTTTCCCTTGGAGGGGGGGGAAATCTAGGATGGGTGGTGTAGTGGGGTTCTTAGGGGATTCCTGAAGTAATAGTGCTTTGACTGGTCAAATTTTGATGTGGGTAGAGGCCTCTTTGGGAGGAGTATTGTCTCCGGTATCTATTCCATTAGAAGACACAACACACACTTGTGATGAAGGATGTAGGAGAGGTGGTGCTCCATGATATGCCCCCAACAAGGATGGGTCCTTGAAAATTCCAGGACCCATGTCAATGAATGAAAAAGCGTCGGAGCTAGTGCGGATGAGGGGGAGAATATTATCAATGTTGGCAGAATGATTAGGCTCGTAATGTGTAAGTTGGTCGATGGTGACGATTTTCCCATTGTGCGGGAGCATCATCATTCGAAACACAGAAGAGGATACCGCCTTCATAGAATACATGTAGCTACATTCGAACAAGATGTTATAATCAAGTGGGGCATCGATAACTTCAATGTCTATGAGGATGGTTTTTCCCCCAAGTTTGACAGGAACATTTTGAAAGAGCCCTTCAGGGGATGATGGTCAATCGTCATAAGTTCTCAGGGTAATGGCAGATGGTACTAGATCAGGTGAGTTGAGTTTTTGTCATACTACTTTGGACATGATGCATGTGGATACACTTTCATTGATGATGCATTGATGAATCGTGATGTTCCGTATTTTAATTGGTATCTGAAAAGCTACAAGGGCAGGGAGGCGTGGTTCTCTGCTATCTAGATCAAAGGTGATGAGTCTAGTATCAGTTGGGTTGACTGCCCCCAACGCGGAAAACAAGGATTTCCGCAGAGTTGGATAGGTTTGGAGGACCTCAAATATAGACATGGCTGTAGGGGATTGTGCTAAGTCATTGACCAGACTGTAGTTATGGGTTTCCCTAGCATGAGGGTTATGTATGTTTCATTGTAACTGCATATAGGGTATACACGGGTTTGGTTCAGTGTTAGGGTGTGGAATCATCAATGGTTGTCCAGCTGTAGCTGGAGCCCCTTCTGAGGTGGTTGGGGTAGATTCAGGGGAACACCATACTGGTGACCACGTGTTTGCAACATGATCTCTTCTTCACTGGTAAGGAGGACTTAGGATGTTGCGATCGACCAGATTTCCAGGTTGATTGGGACTTGGGTTTTGATATTGGCCCATTTGGGGTGGAGTAGGGTGTAGCTCATGTTGGGTATTCATGACACCTTGGTGTGGAATGAGGTTTTTCAAAACGACCGAAGGTGGATGTTGCAAATACTATTGTGGGGCCTGATGAGGGGTATGCAGTGCCGGAGGATGTTGCATGTTCATGGATTCTTTCATCCATTTGAAATTGTAAATTTGGGGGCAATGGTGAGTACAATGTCCATATTCACCACAGAGAGTGAAAGGGAAGTTAGTTTAGAGGTTATTGTTCTTCCCTTGTCATGGTTGATTGTTATTGTTTCCCCCTTGGGGGTTTTGGTTTCCCTGATTCTGGTTGCTCCCAACGAGATTATTTTGTTGGGGGTTATTTCGTCTTGGTCCTGGGTTGTTATTGTTTTGGTTTTTCCCTTTATTCTTGGCATTATTTGGCGGATGTGCCATGTTTTCCATATTCAATTGTTTAAAAGTCTGAAGTTGTTGAATGGGAGAGGGTTGAACAAAGTTAACGCCGACATGTGGGTTTCCTGGTGGAGGAGAAACTGGCTGTGGAGGACCAGGGAATGGAAAATATGGATTGTTTTGTGGAGATGATCCATATGGAATGTAGGGAGTTGAAGTGCTTCCACTAGTGCTAAGTTTGTATGTGGAGGTAGAAGGTGAACTTGTACTTGGTTGATAGACCAAATGCATCATGGGTACCGGTGAGGGTCCACCCATTGGTGGAGGGGGAGAAATAGGATATGAATGTTGGTGAGTGGGAGGAGGGTAATAAGACATCCCTCCATATGGTTTCGGATATTGAGGTGCACCATAAGTGGGTGATGGGTGGCCGTAAGGGTTGAGATGGTTCATAGAACTAATCAACCCATTTGCAACATGGGACATCCCAGGTTTGTCTTGGCCGAATGGTATGGGTCTGGGTGCATCAGACAACACTGTGTACAAGTAACCTGACTGAGCATAGATGAGGTCAAACTGTTGGGTCTTGTTTATGGCCTCCTCTTCAGGATAAATGGATGCAACATCCTTGGAAATAATAGAGACAAGTAATTTGAGAAACCAATCAAGACGTTGTTCTTTGGTGGTTTATGCTTTACACAAACTACGTCGCCGATGCCATTCATGGATGTGGTTGGCTATATGGATAGCAGTGGTTTGTTTGAACTCAGAGAGAATTTCCAAGCCAATATTGTGATGAACTGGTAATTGGAAAAAGGAAAAAAAGGCCTTGGCCAATGATTCAAAGGTCACATGGGACCCTGATTTTTCGTCTACATACCATTTGGCTGATGAGCCTATGAGAGTTCTTTGGAATAACCTCAATCAGATGGAATCATCCATGATGATGTTTGAAGATCACCATAAGTGGAAGGTCATAACATGGTTGGTAGGATCTTCCCCCATTTTTCCTTCAAACTTTGTAATATCTGAAGGTAGTTTGGTAGGCATATTGGGCCAAGTGGGGTCATGTAAAATGGGATCATTCGTGAGTTTGGTCAAATCAGGAATGTTGAGGGATGCCAAGTATGCAATAGGGATATTTGGTGGAGGATTAGTTCCATCCATTGTGTGACTAGGTAGTGGACCAGTCCCTTGAGGGGGATTTGGTGGGGTTGTACTTCTCCTTTGAGAATAATTTTGACCCC
>JZKD02S1617982.1:77233-98692 GCA_000966675.3 Picea glauca
GACTGGATACATATCTCAAAGACAAAGGGTTCAAGAGAGGAACAACTGACAACAATCTGTATATTAAAACAGAGGATAATAATTTTCTCATCGTATTGGTCTATGTAGATGAAATAATCTTTGGATGTAATAAGGATCCATTGGTATAATGGTTTGCCTCTGCCATGGAATCTGAGTTTGAAATGTCCATGATAAAAGAACTATCATTTTTTCTTGGCCTGCAAATTACTCAAAGGTCTGAAGGGATGTTCATTTCTCAAGAAACATATCTAAGAGAAATGCTGAAAAGATTTCAAATGGAAGACTCCAAACCTATGGGTACACCTATGGTTACTGGATGCAAATTAAGCAAGGATGATGACTCACCTAATGTTGATCAAAGTTCATATAGATCAATGATAGGAAGCTTGATGTACATCACAACATCTCGCCCAGACATAATGCATGCTATAGGAATGGTAGAAATATTTCAGTCTACACCTAAACAGAGTCATTTGCAAGCTATCAAAAGAATATTCAGGTATTTGAAAGAAACAATGACTTATGGTCTGTGGTATCCCAGAAATAAGAATTTTCAGTTAACTGCTTATTCAGATGCAGATTGGGCAAACTGTGTTGATGAGAGAAAAATCACCAGTGGAGGAGCATTCTTCCTGGGTGACTCATTAGTAGCATGGATTAGTAAAAAGCAAGGTTCCATTTCTTTATCAACCATAGAGGCAGAGTATATTGTTGCTGCTACCTGTTGCACTCAGGTATTATGGATGATTCAGACACTTGCATACTTGGAGGTAAAATACGCTGCACCGATCCCAATTCATTGTGATAACACTAGTGCCATTAGTGTGTCTAAGAATCCTGTATTCCACTCCAAGACCAAGCATATTCCCATAAAATACCATTTTCTGAGAGAGCAGGTCACTAATCAGGTTGTTCAGGTCCAGTACATTCCAACCACAAAACAAGTTGTAGACATATTTACTAAACTCCTAGCTAAGACACCTTTTGAATATCTCCGATAGAAGCTGGGTGTCATTTCGTCTCACACCTAAGAGAGTCCATCTTGTTAGGGGGAGTTTTGTATTGTTTGAATATCTAATGCCTCCTAAAAATTACTGCAACAACTCAGGGGAGCATGTTTTTCTTTGACATTGATGTCAAAGGGAGAGAAAAGGAGTGGTCTGGGTAGGATGCTACAGTTGGAGGTCCAAACGGATTAGTGAAGACACTCAGGTTTGCCATCAATGCCAAAGGGGGAGATTGTTGTCAAGTTTTCAGGCAGGTGAGATTGTCATTGATGGAAAGATCAGAGTATGCGGCATTGGATTCAGGAGAATTCCCGATGAACATCAAATCTGAGCCAGAGGTCTGACCAGCGCTGGATCCAGGAGAACCTGCATGCTCTTTAATGAGTAAGGTGACATGCGAAACCTCAAAAAATCCAAACCAATCACCTCAACGAAGACTCCATTTCAGAGTTTTGGTTACCGGGAGATGGAGAAGTCAAGAGTCGAGACTCTCGTTATCAGGAGTCCCGAAGTGCCGAAATGCAAAATCCCAAAAACCCGAAACAGATGCACCACTTGGAGTATTAAATATCGAGATTTTGGTTACCGGGAGATGAAGATTTCAGAGACTCTCATCAACAGGAGAGTCGAAATCGCGAAATGAGAAATGGCGAAATGATCTGAGCCGTTGGTTCTAGGAGATCGTGGACCGTTGATCCGACTCCATTTCGAAGTATTGGATACCGGGAGATGGAAATGACAAATACTCTCATCATAAAGAGTCTCTAAGTCGCGAAACCTGAAGTCGCGAAATGATAAAAGACTCCACACCGAATTTTTGGATACCAGGAGGTTGAGAGGTCAAGAGTCAGGACACTGCATCTCAGGAGTCCCGAAATCATGAAACCCGAAGTCGAGAAATGCGATTCACTGAACTTAGAAATGATGGAGTATCGGACCATTGATCTTTCAGAGTTTCAGATACTGGAACTTGGAGGTATCAAGAACACTTCACCACAGGAATGCCGAAGTGCCAAAATGAAAAATCGGGAAAAACACTTTATGGATAAGCGGTTGGTCTTGGCCATGGTCATATCGAGGAAGGAGCTAGTCCGTGCTAAAACCCATTTTAGGGATCGAGAGTTGGAGGAGTCAAGGGACTGATTGGAGAATCCACGAAATGTGAAATTGTGAAATGCAGTTTCAAACTAACCGATGGTCACCGCCTGTGGTCACATCGACGGAATATGGGGGAAGGAGCTAGTGCAGACAAGCTCCTTTTCAGAGTTTCGGGGATCATGACTGGGAGTTTCAAGACACTTGGTCACTCGAATGCCAAAATGCCAAAATGATGAAATGTCTATGTAGCTAGTGGTCACCGTCAGTGGTCACGTAAGAGGAAGGAGCTAGCATAGCTGGGCTCTATTTCAAGGTTTGAACTATAACAACAAGAAAACTACTGATGGTTTCTGCCATATTTGTGGAAAAGACTTCTGTGTAATTGCCAGAGGAGCGGAAGAGTCTAAAGGAACCTTCTGGCGGAATGAGGATTGGCCATAGAGGTGATTGACAGCTGGAAGAGCGTTGAAGCCTGTGACTGCAACAGAGAGGTTAATCTTGACTGGGCCAAAGAAGACGACGAGTCACATCTGCCAGAGAGGCTAAGGAATCTTAGCATAACACCTAGTGATGATGGATGCGTGGGTTTAACAATGAGAGAAGCTGAAGAGTTGCTATGATGAACAGGCAGAGCACTTGACATGAAGAGGATATAGAAGCATTGGGCATAGACTGTAAAAAAGTGTACAAAGAGTATAAGAAGGCGGGAGAAAGAAGAGATGTTTGTTGCTGTTATTGAGGTGGAGTAATGCATGTGTGAAGAAGTAAGGGGAGTGCAATAGCTGAAATGGACAGCAGACAAAAGGTGCATTGAATGGGAATGGTGTAGAAAGCATAAGAGGTAGAAGAACAGAAAAGTGAAATGGATGCATGCAGGAAGACAATGAGAAAGACAGAGCAGCGAAATCTTGCAGAACAGTGATGAGACTGGTAAGTTGTTGTTGAACACTATATCACTGTAATAATTTTCAGTAATTCATATTGATAAACCAGGGTATTAGGGAGGTGCTAGGGAGGAATGGTGTCCTCAGAGGTTCAAGGGAGTGCTTGAACATATGGAGTTGTAGATTCCTTCTAGTTGGTGCTAGAGAAACCAGGGAGTTGGTGCTTCCTTCTAGTAGGTGCTAGAGAAAACAGAGAGTTGGTGCTCTCAGCAAGTAGCAGCTTGCAAAGCAGAGGTTGCAGCCTCATTATGAGTTGGTGCTCATATGTATGATAATGTAAAGAATGTAAATATTACTTATCATATAAATAAGAAGAGGTTTTTACCCTGTATGGGTTTCCTCAAGAAATTTTGTCTCTGTGTATCTCATATGTGTGACTGATGCTGAATATGCTATTGCTTATTGCCCTGCATCATTGTGATTGTCATTGAGTGCTTTGTAAAGAATTAAAAAATAAGTATAATTGTTCAAGCTCGGTAAACAACTGATTCACCCCCCCTCTTAGTTGTCCAACAAAACTCTCATTTTGCACATAGTGTGCACTGAGGCTTGTGTTGTCCCGCGCACTCTACACACACTCACTTTGGTGATTCTACACATTCTGATTTTTGACCCCAATTACATAGTTTTTTTCCTTCTGGATGAGTTTTAGTGCTATAGGTGGACTAATTTCTGTTGGCATTGATGTTTTTCCTTAACCATTTGTGTGCAATGTTGCAGACAGATTTTCAGTGATAACAAACACCTCTCAATATACTTGTAACCAAATCCTCATCGTTAACCACCCACTTCTACATCAATCCAGGGTACTTTCTTGTCACATATTTCTATTCAATTACCATTGTCATTGCTTGAATACTTTTGGTTGTTTTGCAGTCACAAACTCCCTAGCTATCATCCTTAAATATTGCAACATTCACATTGTGCATAACCTTCAAAGTTGTGCACAAAATATATGCAACCTTTATCTCATGTTTTTCAAGGACATACTCAACTTATTTTTGGTCAGTGGTATTTTGGTCTTTCTCATCATACTCAAAGTCAAATTATTCTTGGTCATTGGTATTTTGGTTTTCCTCATCACATTCAACAACATTTAGATAATCTTTGTCTTCCATACCTTTTTTTCCCAAGGAAAAAACAAGTAATTTTATTACAAGAATAATAAAATTACATCTGTAGATTCCCATGGAATTCTAGAGGTTAGTGCCCAATATAAATTTGTTGAGAGAGCAGATTACCCATATGAAGTTGTAATATGTGTGTTCAACTTGGATGCATATGAAAAATATCGATGTCAATTAAGCCAAAAAATATATGCTGGTATCATTTCAATTTTTGCTTCATATCACTATAGCCTCAGTCTATTGTCCTGTAGTTTCATTATAAAGATTCATAATTACATAACAAGAAAGTCATTGTTATGTTGGAAAAGTTCCTCAAGAAACAAGAAGAAAAATCTGTCAACTTTTTCCATTTAGATTTGGATCCAAGATATTTGAAGATATTCATGCGAGTTATCTGGGTTTTTTTTGTTGATTTTCTAGGATCTTGTGACCATATGCACACCAACTTTTGAGAGTTTGTTTGCTTGGTTCTACTACTTGAAAACATGAGAGAACATTAGGTGAGAATATAGACCAACTAATCATTTGATTTCTTGAAAAAGCGACTAAAGAGTATAGTTTTACAAAAGGAACACACCATCATATAGTTTATGATGAGTGTTAGTCCTTAACCTTATTTTTGACTGATTTGGTGTCCTTAATCCCTGTTCTACCCATTTTTCATGTTTTTGTTAAAATTTGTTTTTTCCCTTCTTGGCTTGAAAGCTTGTTTTCATTCTTTTTATGCACATTTTAATTTTTTTAAGTTTTTAAAAGTTAGGATATGATATAAAAGGATTTCTATCACATCACTTGTCCTTTCCTTCATTTGATTTTTCAAATTTATCAAAGTGGAAAGGGTGCTACAAGAATAACGCTATTCTTGCAGCGCCAGGAGTAATGATAGTTCTTCCCGCACCACCTTCCCGAGATCGTGTTTTAACGCCTGAAATCATTGCTAGAGGATCTACATATCTCTGTATGATCTATATCAGGTTGTAATTCTCATGATGATAGCTAATTTGAGGGATCGGGTTGTACTCTCCACCTTGATATGAAATAACAATGCCCAATTATTATTCCATATGTATGAAATCATAATCTACCTATTTTTAGTATGTTTATTACTCCATGCATGCTCTGCGGGTGATCAAATACCTCTCAGACTTAAACAATCCTTGAAAGCAGGTGATCGGACTCGAGACATTCTCAGAACCCTTCCACAAAATTGTATCAATGTCATGGCACCCAAAAAGAGTGGGAAGATAACCAGGTTGGAGTAAGAAGGGACAAAATTACTTGAGGCATTTCCTCAAATGGCACACAAGTTTAAAGATGCAAACTAGTTTGAATTCTTCTCAACATTTCAGGGTCATGACAAGTAGATTTCTATGATATTTGCACAGAATTTTGATGGTTTCGAAAATATGGTTGGTAAAATCCTCATGCACGTGATAGAGCATTCCATAGCTAAAGCAAGCAAGTTACCAGTATAGTGGGAAAGATGGTGGAAGAAAGAAAATTTAGTTATGGAGTTTGTTAATCAATTTTTGATTCCAGAAAAGAAAAACCCCAATTGGAGCCAAGGTATCCCACACAGCTGGGTGAGAAAATAATGGCATATTGATATGTTGATCATTCATAGGTACATTACCTACAAAGGCATATTTTTGTTGATTAAGGTTGGTTGTCATTGATGTCAGCCCTTGAAAAAAACCGAGTGGCACAAAGGTTTGGGTAATGGACCCAAGTTTGTTTGATGTAAATATGACTCATTATTTTCTTGTCATGGTTGATAATAAATACAAATGGATGAACTCCAAAGTGGTTCCCTTATGGTGAAATCCATCATAGGAAGACACTTTGCAAATTTAGTTATCCTATAAGTATGTTTAGAGAACCCATGATTAATTGTGGAATAATGAGATGAAGGTCAGTGAATTTGTCAGTGAAAATATCCTATATGGATATTTCTTTTCATGCCATTTTCGGTGGTATGTGGAACGTCACAAACTCCTCATGGTTAGAGATTTATGGCTATGAGAAGTTGGAGAACCCAGGTTTGGGTAATGGACCCAAGTTTGTTTGATGGATAATGGTATGAGTTTTGATATATTTTCAAATGATACTATTCTATATGGATAGTACATGTCATTCCATTTTTGGTGATATGTGGAACGTCACATAACTCATGACGGTTTGAGAGTTATGGCCTTACGAAGTTAGAGGACCCTCATATGTCATCTAAAAGCCCCAAAGGTCAAAGTAGTCAAAGTGGTTTAAGAGATTTTAGAAGGTAAATAATAAAGTGAAGTGATGAGTGTACTATAATTCAAAGTGAATGAAAAATAAATTATTTACATAATAAATTTAATGGAGAATTTAGAAGTGGGTTAACCCTAAAATAAGGAAAGTGGGCAAAGTGACCTAGAAGATGTTTTTAAGGAAGCTACATGGAGAGTATAAATAAGAGGMAAGGATMTCTAATTTTAGATCACACTTGAGAATATTKAAAAMCTATAGGTTTCTGAGGTAATCAAAGGATATTAAGCCGAATTTCTGAGGGAAGGTGAAGAAAAGAAGGATGGAATTCAAGGAAGGATAAATTCTTTTGATGATGCTTTCTAAGGTATGTTATTTACAGGTCATCTCACCAATTTTGTAATAAATTCTTCTCTAGAATGATTTAGACTGTGAAATATCTATGAAATTGAGGAAACATATCCAAGTATCAGTGGTAAAAAATTCAGCTTGTGGGTCATTGTAGTTTTGGAGTTACACTCCGTGGAAAATAGGATTTGTGGCTAGTCCTGAAACTAGTCTAAAACAAATGTTTCGGGTAAAAATGTCATAACATATTCATAACAAATACAAATCCAGTAACACCATATGTGTTGGTTATATTACAATATTTAATATTATTTTTAATAGTTTCATATCGATTCAACAAATATTCCGTGCAGGGCACGCTCTACAAGGTCTCTCTCTCTCTCTCTCGAATAAGACATAATTCAACAAGGTATTGCATTTTTGCAATAACTCCTTTTTTGAGAGGTTCCAAGTAGTGAAACCTGGAGGATTTGCATAAAACAAATTGAATAACATTGTGTATCATTTTCATATATTTATTCATTACATGTACAAAGTTGTGATTATTTCAAGTTAGGGTTGTTGACTAATCCAAAACTAGTCATATGAGACTAAAGAAAAGTTTGATGAAAATGCTAGTCTCTTGTTGTTAAAGTTAAGGAAGGTTTGCAGGTATGTGATAATATACACCAGGTCTATTATAGAGTTACAAATAATATTTGGATGATGAAATTGATGAGGGTTTTTGGTTATGGTACATGTTGGGTACATGGTTGAGACAAGTAGTTGATGAGTTGGCACATACACGAGGTATACAGTTGATGATGTTGGTACATATTGATGCGTCATAGTTGATGAGTAGTTGAACCAAGATTGGTACATACTTGGTACATGGTTGGATGCACTTTTTTATGGTACATGTTGATTGTTATAGGTTGGTGCATGATTGATGCACTTGTTTATGGTACAGGTTGATTACAGGCTGAGGTATAGGTTGATGCATGGTTTAGGTTTATTGGTACAAGTTTACAGTGGTATATCTCACAGTGATAGTGTGATAGTGGTTCCATCATTTTACTTCTACTTTAATGTGGTTGGACAGGGCAAGGACAGGTGGTTGTAGCCACCTTCCAGTTGTAGTCGGAGAACATAGGGGGTTGTAGCATCCTTTTGGTTGTAGCCAGAGAATTGGGGAGTTGGAGATTCCCTCATGTTGTAGCCTGAGAAAAGCAATATGGACATCAAATTCAAAGTTTAAGAAAATATAATGGAGGCAAATATGTGAAAAATAATTTTACAAGTTACTGCACTACAGGGTATCAAAATGCAACACACTATTCCATATACACCACAATAAAATGGTGTTGCTAAGAGAAAGAACCACACATTAAAAGAAATGGCTAATTGTATGATCCAATCTAAGGGATTAAGTCTAAAGTATTGGGTGGAAGCCATCGACTGTGCAAATTACATAGTAAATTTCACTCCCACAAAGGATCTTAAAAATATAACACTGAAATAATCTTGGACTAAAATTAAACCAGATGTAAGTTACTTCCATGTATTTGGCAGTATAGCATGGGCTTGCATTCCTGATGAGAAAATCAAAGCATTGGAGCCTAAAAGTGAGAAGTGTATAATTGTTCGTTATTCTGAAGATGTCAAAGGTTATAGACTTCTTCAACCACATTGTAATGAAATTATTATTAGAAGAGATGTTAAATTTGATGAAAATCTCTTGGCGTGTGAGCCTAATTCAAGGATTGTGCCTTCTTCGACCTGCGAGCCATATTCGACATTTGTTCCTATTCTGGTTTCTTCTTCAGATGATGACAACAAGGATGCACATCCACCTCCATATACTCACCTTCCTCTAGATGAGTCCTTTGAACATGAACCAACACCAACTCCACAACTTCCTAGATGGGTCCGTTCAACATGAGAAGAAACTAGTGATCTTGTCGGTGATCCTTCAGATCAACGTCGGACACATTCATAGTTCTAGTGAGCCTCTTCTCTTTTGGTGCAAATTTCAGAGACTCATGATCCAGAGACATTTGCAGAAGCTTCAAGTCATCCATATTGGGATACAAGAATGAATGAAGAGTATCGTACTTTAATGGAAAATGATACCTGGGATCTTGTACCTCTTCCAAAAGGAAGAAAACTTGTCAAATGTAAATGGGTCTACAAAACTAAGTATGCATCATATGGAAGAGTTGAAAGAAACAAGGCTCGGTTAGTTGCCAAAGGATTTTCCCAAGTTGAAGTAATTGACTATAATGAAACCTTTTCCTCTATATCCAAAATGAATTACATCCACCTTGTTCCTGCCCTTGCTGCCTCACATAAATGGGAGGTCCATTAGATGGATGTTAAATCCAAATTCTTGCATGGGGATTTGCAAGAAGAAATATACATTGAAAAACATCCTGGCTATGTCCAAAATGACTCTATACTTGTTTGTCACCTTAAGAAATCTCTTTATGGTCTTAAGCAATCTCCCCAAGCTTGGTATGCCAAAATGGACAACTTTCTTATTAACATCAGATTCTATAGATGCCATTATGATCCTAATGTCTATACCAAGAAAGTAGGAAGCCATCTCATAATCCTTGTCCTTTATGTTGATGACCTTATCCTTATTGGTCGTGACTCAAAACTTTTAAACCATGTGAAAACCAACCTTAAGAAGAAATTTGAAATTATATACTTAGGATTTTAGCACTATTTGCTTGGCCTCCATGTTTTGTAAACCAATGAAGGAATTTTTCTTTCCCAGTCTAAGTATGCTTGTGATCTTCTTCGTTTCTTTCAAATGGAATATTGTAAACCAACCCCTTCTCCCTTCTAGTCTGGAGTCAATCTTGCTACCACCTGTACTTCTCTTGAAGTTGATGCCACCTTGTACCATCAGTTAGTTGGTAGCCTCTTATACTTGACTCATACCCATCCTGATATTTCCTTTGTTGTTGGTCTTGTTTCCTGATATATGCAAACACCTCATGAAATCCATTGGAAAGCAGCTAAAAGGATACTTTAGTATGTCCATGGTAAGTTCAATTCGGGATACATTACAGTTTAGGGGGGAATCCTTTATTGGTTGGTTTCATTGATTCAGATTGGGTCGGCAACTCTGATGATCAGAAGTCTACTATAGGTTATGTTTTCAGCCTTGTTTCAGGATCTATCACTTGGGCCTGTAAGAAACAACTTGCTATTTCACTTTCTTTAGCAGAATAAGAGTACCGAGCAATGGTAAATGAAAGTCAAGAAGTCTTGTGGCTTCGACAGATCCTTTCAGAGTTTGTCTTCCAGCAGCAACATCCGACCAACCTTTGGTGCGATAATCAGAGTTCCATCAAGCTCGCCAAAGACCTAGTTCAATATCAACGCAGAAAACACATCAAGATACACATGCACTTCATCTGAAAGCTTATTGACGATCAAGTTATTGAAGTGCTCTTTTTCCCTACAAAAGATCAAGTTGCAGACATTTTCACAAAGTCTCTTACAAAAACAAAGTTTTCCAAACTTCGATCTATGTTAGGAATTTAGGAAGTTGTCATCAAGGGGGGATAGGCTCTAATGCCTCCTTCTTTCTCCTATTGTGTCACTATTGTAAATCCTTCAATCCTATCCCAAGTTTTTCTTAAAGGGGGATGTTAGGATATTTAGACACTTAGGAGTTAATTAAGATCTACTTGGTCTAATGAGTCGTTAGGTAAAATTGTGTTTCTTTAGTATGCATTTGTAGTTAGGAAATTCGACAGTCACGATATGTTCCCGACATAGAGTGACCTGACAATTCATATTCTCCTCAATATTAATGACCATTGATCTGTGGCTTAACACGATTGGTCCATGATATCTATTTAAAGAGCATGGAGGGTCATTTTCTGATGATCGGTTGTGAGAAACTCTCTTGTAAAATCTATATGTAATCCTTTTCTTTTGCATTGATAAAATTCTCCAAGTGGTCGCCTTGGTTGGGGCCGTGGATGTTTCCCCGTAGGGGTTTTACCATGCCAAAACATCAGTGTGTTGATATTTGATCTAGTTTTGTGAGTGGTTATTGAAGGTGTTCATCCTCTGTTGGAATAACTGTGTTGTTGAACATTCCCTCCCTTGGTTGTGTAAGAACTGCACCGAGAGTAATAGATGAAGCATAAGCGTGGACATGGAAGAGCTTCAACCAATCAGGGAAAACCAAAATGGGCGTTGTAAACAATTTTTCTTTGAGGGTATCGAAGGCCTATTGGCATTCCATTTTCCACTTGTACTTAATATCCTTGCATAGTAAATTTTCCAATGGAGCTACAACCTAGGAATAATTCTTGATGAACCCTTGGCAGCATCTTGTATGATTCAATGTTGCACGTATTTCTCGAACTAAATTGTGGGCCACCATATCCAAGATGGCGGTAATATTAGTTGGGTCCACAAGCAGTCCATACTTGCACATGACATGGCCCAACAATATATCAAATGGTGTACAAAAGATGCATTTCTTCAAATTCAAAGAGATATGTAGTTGGTGGCATTGGTCCAAAATTAGTCGAAGAGATTGCATATGTTCTTTTAACATACTAAACACAGTCCAATCATCCAAGTCTTCCTCAAGGAACTTGTGGATAAAATCCTTGAAGGTTATGACCACTATCCAGGAAAAAATTACAGGGGCATTTTTCAAGCCAAAGGGCATAACCATGTGTGCAAATGACCCCCATTCAGTTGCAAAGGTGATTTTTTCCTAATGTTCCTCCATGATCTAAACTTGATGATATCCTGAGAATCCATCTATGAATGAGTAGGCTTCTCGACTGCCTACATTTTCCATCATCTCATCTATGAAGGGTGTCAAGAAAGGGTCATGGATGCAGGTTGTGTTTAGACTCCTTATATCGACACATATACAAATTTACCCAGTCTTCTTAGGTTGCACGACCATAGGACTAATCCAATCAAACTCTTCTACAAGGATAATGATCTTGACATCCAACATTCGATCTAGTTCTTTGCGCACCTTTTCTTTATACTTAGGATTTAAGTGGTAAGATCTTCTCTTGAATGGTTTAGAATCTGTTTTGAGTTGAATATTCATATCTCCCAATGATCCTGCAATGCCCTTCATATTAGAAAATCTCTGAGGAAACAAGTCCTCATACTCCTTAACGAGATTGACAACCTAAGTGATTGTCTCTTTATCCCAATAATATCCAATAATGGCCATCTTGGGTGCTTCTTTAGTGCTAATATTGTGCTTCTTGGTTTTTATTGGGCCATTATAATTTGGTGCCATTGTCTATGCCACCTTTCACTTTAGTGTGTGTTCTCCTTCTGACTCTTTGATCTAGATGTTGTGGGGGTCATCGTCATCAATGTTGTCCACTTCAATCTTCCATCAATGTACGACTTCTTTTAGTTTTTCCACCAGTTGATGGTATGAGAAGACCACCCTAGGGGAGGTTTCCTTTGGCTATCAATGGAAAATAAATTCTTAAATCCAACGAAGCACCTCTCTATGAGCTAGATCTTCTGCAACGAAACAAAAGTTTGCAAGTAAATGGTAACTCATATGGATCCACTCAATTTTTTTCCTTTTGTGTTCTTCTTGAATGTACTAGCTTCTAGGTACCATGTCCATTATGTGGACAAACTGATGGACCCATTGGGTTCAAGGGATGTTTCTAGAGATCTAGGGTCATTCACAAAATGAAATGTGTTCCCAAGCATCCTCAGTTCCCTTGTATCAATTGACTAAGTAAAAATTAGTGATGGGATGGAATTGAACCTTTATGAACTCTGCGACCTGTTCCCAACTCTGAATATTCAGGAAGTGGGTCACCCATCACTGTACAGGTGTCCCTCGAACCACTACATCCATGGCTTGAAGTCTCTACTCTACAAGAACGGTCTTCTCCATCTATAAAAAACAATGTCTCCATTGGTCCTGTCCCATCAAATCGTGGGGAATTACACAACTCAGACCTGATCCATCACACCGATTTTATTATTCTTGCACATCTACGAGTGGAAAATTCATAGAGCTTATTATGCCACCTATACATGGCATCCTCAGAATCTGTGTCATAATACTTGACACTTCTCTAGATCAACTCTCCATTTGCAGTGGGGTTAACATAGTCCTCCTTGTGCCATGTGATCTTGTAAATGTTTTCAATGATTGAGCTCCACACATCCTCATCTATAGGCTCATTATACTAGTCGTATTCATATGGATCTAGTGGCATGACCATGTGCAGGGTGTTTATTTCAAAGGAATTTTTTTTCTTCTTCAAGTTTAACATGACATTATTGTCAAAGGCCCAGTCAATCCCCAGTAGTGGAGGATATGGATTAGACACATCCATAATCTCTATGAACTCAAAGTCGGCCTTTGTTTTCACTCCTTCAATATTGATTTCTAATTTCTCCAAATTTCTTATTGGGTAGATATTGTATTGATTGGCCAATCAAAGTTAGATGGGTGACCAGACCAACTTAGGATTGCCCATCATCTCCCAAGACTTCTTTGGAAAAATATTCACATCGGATCCCAGATCCAACATGATGCCATCCATGTTGTAGCCACCAAGCTCTGTGGTAATATTAAATTCTTGATCAGTGTGATTTTGCTTGCTGACCTACCATACATCCCTTTCTGGAAGCAGAGCGGATATGGTAGCCTCCAATCTCTTTCCTTTCATGCAAGTAGTTAACATCTTAGTTAACTTACTTGAAACTTCTGGATTATTGATCAGTCACAAACAACAATGAAAGAAAGAACTTATTTTTTCCGTAGATTCTTCCTTACAACCCAGTTCATGTAAGATTTATGTGTGCACTGTGTGTTGCAATTCCTCTTGGAATTTCTCTTCATAGGCCTTCTTATCAATGCATTGCAGCTCAGTCTGTTTGCGAGCCTCCTGTTGGGTATGTGTTATATTCTTTTCATGTGTGTGTGGGGGCATGTCAAATTTGACAACTTCATCTGACAATCCCAACTTCTTGTGGGCGTCCCGGGGGGTGTGGGGGGGGGGGCGAAATTTGGCCCCCCTTGGTTACGCGCAGCGTTTGGGGTAGCGCCCCAAATTTGTTTTTTGGGTGGATTTATCTATTTTTAGTGATTTTCTAAATTAGTTATCGATTAAGGGATTAAGGTTTTGGTAGCTACGGAATACCTAAAATATTGTATATATTGTATTGTGAATGGTGAAATTAATACAATGAAGAGTTGAAAGGTGCAACACCAAGGAAGGCTGGCTTTCTCTCGGTTGAGGATTTCCAACATAAATCTCTGTGTATTGTGTGTATGAGCCATTGATTAATTTATGTTTTTCTTAAGAATATGTATGTATTTCTTTACTTCATAGGTTTAAAACTTACATGTGGTATCAAAGCTTGTATTTGGCTTCACAGGGATGCCTTTGTTCTTGAGAGTTTGGATCAGTCTTGATAGATCAATTTTATCTTGGGTCTATGATAAAACTGGGTTTCGTGGGAGATTTTACAGTGGTGATTCAAGTGTAGAAAGAGGAATGGTGAGCTCTTCTAGAATCAAGATAGAGAATTTCAACGACAAAAACTTTGAGCTATGGAAGCTCAAGATGGAGGATATTCTTGTAGACAAAGAAAAATGGATCGTTGTGGATCCTGGTACACAACCTATTGGTATTTATTCTACTGGAACATAGTCTACTAGTACACAACCTGTTAGCACTAGGAATCACCTTCAGGTTGCATGGAAGGCAAGCCTAGTACCCATCAGGTTATATGTGAATGTAAGAGTGTTTTAAAGGGTCAAATGGAAAAGACTCAAAATGATAATGTTCCAACTCAGAAAATAGGGCTCGCATGCACCAACAATCAAGGTCTTGGCTAACTTCAATCAGTAATTGGGAGTAAGTATGAATAGAGGGAAGACTTGAATGAGAGGAATGTAGGGGCTGCTGTAAACATCAGGTCTACAAAATCCTAAAGAAGAAAGTTTCTTAACACAAGATCTTCTTGAACTCATAAACTAAGGAAGCTAAGTAAACATCATGATAATATAATGATCAAATATCCATCATAACATAACCACAATCATTCATGTGAATCATTCAAAACATGAACATTTAGCATCATAAGCAAATAAGATGAAAGAGAAGATGATTTTTATTAGCCAAAATGTCTTAAGTCCAGTACATAGCCAAATCACAGTCACTTCATCAAAATATTACAGTCTAAGGGAGCCTTTCTCAACCATCTGAACCTACTAAATCATTTCATCTATTTATTTATAACAGAAGGGAGGAAACAATTGGAGGTACGAGTTGGCCTCCTTCCCTTGAAAATATCTAAGAATTTATTTCATCTATCAACTTGGCTAACAACCTATGCTATAAAATAGGAAAATGTTGGTGACTAATCCAACCCAACTTCAAACTGATTTGATTCCCTTTTGCTACGCAGATCCTTGTTTTCCATGTGTCTTTCAGGAGCATGAGGTTTTCCTCATGATAACAACTGTTGTTTCTACAACCTTCTCCATCATCAGCTATCCAAAAAGTTGTTAGCTTGGCCCTCCTAAATCCCTGGTGTTTGTTAGTACTTCTTTAGTTAGCAGTCTGAGTAGCGCTCTTCAAAACTGGACAAGTAGAAAAGGTAGCACCAAACTCTCATATTCTCTGTGCAAACTTTTCCCTCTGTGAAATATTAGGTAGCGAATTTACATAGCACCACTGTGTAGTGTATGTGTGCAAACTTTGATCTCTGCCAGATATTGGGTAGAGAATTTACGTAGCGCCACTGTGTGTTTGTGTGCAAAGTTTAGGTAGTGCTGTAAAAAACACAACACCTCCAATCTAGAACATGTGTAGAGCAAGTAGTGATCTTGCATAGTGTCAAACCTATTATCTTTAGGTGACATGGCAGAACTATAGGTAGCATACCAGTGTAATACCAAAATATACTATTCCGTAGCGCCAAGGCGCTATGAAATGTCTGCATTTTACTGCTGAGGGAGTTAACACTTCACAAAAATCCCAAAACCATGAGAATCGATGCTTAAAAGCCTATATAGGTGGCAGAGATAATATTTGAATATCAGTTAACCCTCATAAAAAAGGAACCATCCTAAAAAATTGGGCTCACCTTTCACCAACTACTTTGTTACCTTGACACTTAACCTCACACTCTTTTTGGTAGAAGGAGGATCTTCATTTGGCACATCAGACATCTTCTTATTAGAAATGACATGCTTTTTCAGTGGGGCTGTGCTCTCCTTGACTGCTGGTGTCTCTTTCTCAATGGCTGCTTCAACTAATTCCTGCAAGTTACTTTGAGCTACTTCATCTTGAAAATGTTGCAACTCTGCCTTGAGTTTCCTGTTCTGATATTGAAAACCTCTATTCTGCCTATAAAGGTTTTAGAGCTTCCTATGAAGGGGCTGGGCCTTTCCTGCAAACCTTTCTAGGTCAAGAGTGTGTTTGTAGCCATCCATGAGTTCTTTCATTTAATCCCTGTGAATCATATCTTTTGTTTTAAGATGAGATACCTCCTTCCTAGCATCCCTAAGCTACCTGATCATTTTTTGAATGTCTGATTGTTAGGTGGAGTAATGACATGCACAGTCTCAACATGATTTTCCTCAGTCTCCTTTTCCACTTGCATGGGAATTTCCTTGTCTGCTTCATCAAGCTTCTTGATGTCTTTGTCTTTATTTTTCTTTTTTGGTATAGGGGTTTCTTCCTTCCTTTCCATAATATTTTTAATGCCTTTACCCTTCTTCTTTCGTACAAGGATCTCTTATGGGGACTGTTCTTCAGAAACCTCCCTAGGAATTGATGATATTGTGAAACATATTCTGCCCTTGATATTGGCTATTGGAGGAGAAGAAGGGAAGTGTAGCTTCTTCCCTTTATTGGATATTGGATGAGGAGGAGGAATCTCTTCTAACCCTGGTGGAGGAGGTGGTGAAAAATCTCTCTGTGGTGAAGGACAAACTTCCTCCTCATTTCCTGTGACCTATTTGATGACCTTTGAAAATTGACCAGGAGCTTTGCCCTTTCTTTTCCTATTGGTCCCTGCTTTAACAACACTGGTGGGTGATAAAGGACTTTCATTCTATGATTGAAGGGTAGATGTTGTATCCAACTTGAAGTGGGAAGCCACAACAAAATGTTCCCATGAAATCTCTTTCTTACTCAATTCCTCAGAGACTAGCATTCTGATCAATCCAGAGTGGAAGATTCTAGTATCCACATCCTTTGACTTGGACTAAATCCTGTCTAACATATTACCTATGCTCCTTAAAAAATAGTAGGAATATTCATTTCGACCTTACCAGTAAAATGCAGCAAAATCCTTACATGGTACTGCTACAATGTGTTAAATCTCCCTTGACATGTAAAATATTTCTGGATGATCTTCAGTATCCTGACAAAGTTCTCAATCAATTGATTCCTTGGCACACCTTTAGAAAAATCACTGGTTTGATGTTCAGGCTTAAGGATATCTTTGGCATAGGCTGAACTCAAATCCATGGCTTTAAACCACTTTTCACCTGCAATAGGTATTCCTGTTGCAGCTAAAATAGAGGCCTCAATCACCTCAAATTCTTAATCCCCAACCTTGGTTCTCCTGCCACCAAAATGTAATGTAAACTATCTTGTCACCTCTGGATGGCCTCTCTGCATATTCTGGCAGACAGAGAGGCATCCCACTCTTTGAAAAACCTCTCTTGCCATAGGCTCTGTATCAAAAAGATGCATATCCACAGGTTCTGTTCTAACCACCTTGCCCCCTTTGTGTGTCTTCTTCATCTAAGGAGTCTCCATGGATTAGAATGAGAGATTTTTAAGGCTTATGGGGTAGTAATAACTAGGATAACTTAAAATCGGGCTTCAAATGTACAAGGATGACCTTTTAAAATAGACTGGTGATAATAAGCCAAGTTTTGACTGTGAGAATCACACCCTTAGATTTGTACAGATATTGAGAGTTTAGACAATGCGGGGGTAATATGCAATTGTTCCTTTGTAGTTGGGCAAAAACGCTTAACTCAAAAATGAAAGGAAGCAAGAGAGACACAGAGGGGTTAAGCAACACCTCTAGGTAGTGCGACGTGTGTGCAGAGGATAGACTGTTTATATGCTTGCAACCTCAATAGCTATGGCGAGCAGATGTAATAAGAATTTGATATGAGCAATTGAAGTTCACAGGTTTGAAAAGGGAGGAGATAAGGATATGATGCAAAGATGAGTCCCTTACAACTATGCAAGCCTGATAAACCAAACTCTGAGCGCTAATTCTTTGTGAAAACTAATGTGTAGAGGAGGCAACACGGGATATCCATGGAGTAAACACCTGTTTGAGGCTTCAGTGAAATCTCAGGATGAAGTCATGAATATTTTGGCCCTCGAATCTACCTCAACATCAGATTTGGTCGCACCGATGTTGCCTGGTCATAACTATGAGTTTGATCAATGCAACATTCCCGAATTTTCAAATCATAAACCATTATCAAGGCTTGTAAATACGAGATCTTGGAGGTATCTTTAACCAACTCCTGGCACTGAAAACATGGAACATGACATCAATGGAGGTAATCATGAATCGTGGTGGAAACATGATGAACAAGAAAGGTGCTATAGAACTGCCTGATGAGTGGGCAATGTTCCAATTTAAAAATTTATTGGACAGGTAAGAAAGGACAACAAGGCATGCCTACGAGGTCATGAGTGAGGAGAAAGGTTTGTCACATCAGTCTAGTCATGGAAGGGATTGGTCCTAGTGACAAATCATGAAGGGGACCAAAAATTTAAATCATGGACTAAAATGGTTCTAAATCCAAAAACCAATTTGAGGATCAAACATGAGTTATGACTCAAAACTTTATTTATCTAAGGGGTCCTAACAAACATAAAATTTAAAGGGATGAAACTTAAAAAATTAAAATCCAAGCCTTAAAAAAGGATAAAAACAAACTATAAACCCAAGGCAATTTAGTGTGATAACAGTGGCTACATAGGGGATGGCATGCCCCCTATGGGCTGCCAAGAATGAGTAGATTCAATGCCTTATCATAGGGCTATGGGGTCAGTTATTGAAACAAAAATAAAAATAAAATGATATTTACAATGACATGAAGAGCCACTCAAGGATAAAGAAAATTACTTTTCCAGAAAATACCCATTGACAGGGCCACCAAAAACCTCTTCATTCTCCATATTTTGCAACTTTAAAGTGTTATTAGAGAATACCTCAGAGATTTTGAAAGGACCGATCCATAAATCTTCAAATTTACCGTGATTTCCTTTATCTTGCTTCGGTGCATCCCACTTGAGCATCAAATTGTCGAGTTGAAAATCCTCTTTGTTCATTTTTTTGTCAAATGCCTACTTGATCTTCAGTTGATGATCATATGATTTGTCTACAAGCTTCTCCTGAGTCCATTTCACTTCAACCAACTATTGAATCCTTCTGATCATATGATCGGGCTCCCCTTGGTAATCTTGGAAGAATTTTTCCACAGGTAAGGCAAGCTGAGAAGGAAAAATTGCCTCAACTCTATACACCAGCTAGAAAGGGGAAAGTCCTAGGGACCTTTTTACTGTTACTCTGTTATCCCATAGAGAAAATTTGAGTTTTGAGTCTCATGCCTTTTTGTTATCCTCTAACATCTTTTTAATAATATTTATAATGATTTTGTTTGAGGATTCTGCAAGCCCATTTCCCTAAGGGTAGTAAGGGGTAGAATGAATCAAAGTGATCCCAAACTGTTCATAGAACCGAATCAATGACTTAGCCTTGAAAGATGCAACATTATCAGTGACGATTCTGTTAGGACACCCAAACCTTGCCATAATGTCTTCAAGTAAACCAATTATCACTTTGTGGGAAGCATTCCTTCTAGGGATACCTTCAATCCATTTAGTAAAGTAATATGTAGCAATCAAGATCCATCTATGTTGACTAATGGAAGCGGGATGAATTTCCCTAATAAAATCTAGGCCCCACTGTTGGAAAGGTCCTGAAGCTGCCACAAGATTTAATGGAAAAGACTTAAGTTGCTGCTTTCCAAAGAACTTTTGACATTTAGCACAGGCTCTGATCTTAGCACAAACATCAGTGAACAAAGTAGGCCAGAAGTACCTAGCCTTGGGGATCTTGTATGCCGTTGTTCTCCAATAATGATTCCCCCATATAAACTGTCATGAAAATCAAACATAATCTTTTGGGCTTCTTGGGGGTCTAGGCATCTCAAAATCACTCCTAATGGATCCTTCCAATAAAAAATTTGAACAACAAGGCAATACTTTATTGATTTGAGTTTTAAGGCTCTCACCTTGTTCTTTTCTATACCACTTGGAGGCTGTAAATTTTGCAGAAAAAGTATAATGTCCTTGTACCAACTGCAATTTTCCAATGCATAGATGATTTGAGAAACTTTATCAGTTAATTCAGCCTGCTGATTTTCTGAACATGAGTGGATGAAATTCACCCCCAATGCTAAGCAATTTGATTTAGCCAAGAGCTTGGATAAACCCCGGCCTTTAACCAATTTGGTAGGCTTAATTTCCAAATCAAATTCAAGTAATTTAGTGATCTGTTAGGATATTTAGACACTTAGGAGTTAGTTAAGATATACTTGGTCTAATATGTCGTTAGGTAAAAGTGTGTTTCTTAGTGTATTTCTTTAGTATGCATTAGTATGCATTTGTAGTTAGGAAATCCAACGGTCACGATATGTTCTCGACGTAGAGTGATCCGACGGTTCATACTCTCCTCGATCTTAATGAGCATTGATCCATGGCTTAGCACCCGATTGGTCCATGATCTCTATTTAAATATCATGGAGGGTCAGTTGCGGATGATCGATTGTGAGAAAATCTATTGTAAAATCTCTCTGTAATTTTTTTCTTTGCATTAACAAACTGCTCCAAGTGGTCGTGTTGGCTGGGGCCGTGGATGTTTCCTTGTAGGGGTTTTACCATGTGAAAATATCGGTGTCTTGATATTTGATCTGGTTATGTGAGTGGTTACTGAAGGTTTTCATCCTCTGTTGGAATACCTATGTTGTCGAACATGGTATCAGAGCATGTTTGAAGACCCATTCCTGTTGTAGATTGAGATCGTGAAGTCGAATTATCTCATCTCCATTTTCTGGTATTTCCATACATTTCTGGGCTAAGAGGAATGTTCCATTGCATCCGAAACAATCATTTCATTCAAGAAAACTTTTTTATTCACTTGAAAAGGTTTCTGTTTGCCCAAGATACGACCATCACAGTCAGATCCAGAGGTATAAATCTTGAATATGCATTTTTTAAAATTTCTGCAAAGTTTTATTTTGATTTTATTTCTGTTTGTATTTTTTATTTTTGGGTTGCTACTCTTTTAGATCTGTGTATTCTCTTTTCCCTGTGCCCTATGCGATCTCAGAAAATCAGAAACAGATAGGAAAAGGTGCATCTTTCGGGTAAGCTAACCGAGATTTAACCCTTGTTGTCATCAAGAAGCGAAATTTTTTTCTTATGTGAAAAGAGTTTTTTTTAAGCACGCTCTCCAAGTTCGTCTTCGACAAAAACAATAACAACAACAACAATCCTCCTTCTGAACATTACAATATGTTTTTCTAGACCATTTGGTTAAAACTTGCCTTATTAAGTAAGAGGTCTTGAGTTCAAGTCTCTCTTTTGTTACTTT
>JZKD02S1617982.1:102942-122126 GCA_000966675.3 Picea glauca
GATAGGCTCTAATGCCTCCTTCCTTCTCCTATTGTGTCACTATTGTAAATCCTTCAATCCTATCCCAAGTTGTTCTTAAGGGGGGATGTTAGGATATTTAGATACTTAGGAGTTAATCTACTTGGTCTAATATGTCGTTAGGTAAAAGTGTGTTTCTTTCGTATGCATTAGTATTCATTTGTAGTTAAGAAATCCAACGGTCACGATATGTTCCTGACATAGAGTGATCTGACGGTTCATACTCTCCTCGATCTTAATGGCCATTGATCCATGGCTTAACACCCGATTGGTCCATGATCTCTATTTAAAGAGCATGGAGGGTCATTTTACGATGATCGATTGTGAGAAAATCTATTGTAAAATCTCTTTGTAATCTTTTTCTTTTCATAAATAAACTGCTCCAAGTGGCCGCGTTGGCTGGGGCTGTGGATGTTTCCTTGTAGGGGTTTTACCACGTGAAGATATCAGTGTGTTGATCTTTGATCTGGTTATGTGAGTGGTTACTGAAGGTGTTCATCCTCTGTTGGAATACCTGTGTTGTCGAACATGATCCACTTGATCCTTTTTCCGTCTATATCAGGCTGAATAAGAATTTCTTTTACAACAGTTGATGGGACATAAGCAATAACTCTTGAATACAGGACATAAACTCTGAAGGACTTAAGAGATTTAACCAATGCATAGGATTTATTATCCATGATGTCATATTTTAATTCATCATCTCTCAATTACCTGCTAAAAAAGGCAATGGGCTACTCTAAGCCTTCAATGTTCTTTTGCAATAGGACTATTGCTACTGTATCAAAAGAGGCAAAAGAAAAAATAAGAAAGTCCTTGGAGTAGTTTGGGCTGACAAGAACTGGGGTTTCAGTCAAGGCTTTATTTATTTTATCAAAAGAATCACGGGACTCAATAGTCCATTTGATTTCACTACCCTTCCTCAACATGGTTGTGATATACTTAACCAACTCAACAAAATTTGACACAAATCTTCTCAAAAAATTAATTTTTCCCATAAAAGATTGAACCTCTTTTTTGGATCTAGGGAGTGACAATGTTTGTATAGATTCAACCCTACTGGAATCAATCCTTAACCCTTAAGATGACACGATATGCCCCAATAATTTTCCTTCCTTCATGGAAAACAATGATTTTATCGGATTCAAAGAGAGGCCAAATTTTCTGCATTTCAAGAAAACCTTTCTTAAGTGACCGTAGTGTTCTTCGTCAGAGTGAGAGTACATTGTTATGTCATCTAAATAGATAACACCAAACTTATCCTTCTCTCCAATAAATGCTATGTCCATAGCTCACTGAAAATTTTCCCCTGCATTCATCAAACCAAAGGACATCTTGGCGTACATAAATGTACCCCAGGGAGTGGTAAAGGTCATCTTCTCTCTATCTCCTGGAAAAATAGAGACCTGATTGTACCCAGAAAAACCATCAACCATCGACATCCTAGCTTCTCTTGTCACCTTCTGTAATATGTGCTCCATCTTGGGTAAAGGGTAATTATCCTTTTTTGAGCTTCTGTTCAGATTTCAGAAATCAACGCAAATTTTGATTTCTCCATTTTTTTTTCTTACTGGGACCAAATTAGCCACCCATTCAGAATACCTCAAAGGAATGATAATTTTTGCATCTAAAATATATTTTACCTCTTTCTCCATGACATGCAACAACATAGGATTAATTTTCCTCAACTTTTCCCTGAAGGGTTTGGTGTCTTCTTTTAATGGAATCCCGTGCTCTATAATGCTTGTGTCATAAGTTCTGAGATCTTCATAAGTCCAAGCGAATACATCGGCTAATTCCTTCAACAACTTAGTATATTCTTCCCTCTGCTCTTCCAATATGGTGCTTGACAATTTGACATATTTTGGATTCTTTTCAGTGCCCAAATTGCACTCAGTTATATCAACATCATCAGTGGATACCTTCCCTTTCACTGCCACATCATTTCCATCAAATAATCTTTCCAAAGGAACTAGTCCTATTGGAATATGATTTCTAGGTAGTTGCACAATATGATGATTACCAATTTTATTGAGGAAAACATCATCATGAGGAGTAATTTTTGATTCATGATCTTGATCAATGTGTAATGAAGAAAACTCATCAACGGTCTCGAGGAAATTTTTAAGTTCTAAATCATCTTCGATCACCTTCCAATATTTTACATTGTCTGGTATAGAAGGCCTGTATTTGACTTCTACATCATACTTGATTTTGGGTGGTATAGGAATTATGAAGTTGCTTGCTGATACAACCAAAGAATCAGCCATGGTATTCTCTTCTCTAGGAATGAATGATATGTTAAAAGAAGAGAAAAAATTGTCCACCAAATCCCACACTTCATTTTTGTAAGATCTAAGCCTAGGGTGCTTTGTTTGATAAAGATTTTTAATCTGATGGACTATTAATTCAGCATCCCCAAATACTGATAGCTCTTCTATCCCCATGTCTTTAGCAACCCTCAATCCCAAGACAAGAGCTTCATCTTCTGCCACATTATTAGTAGTTTCAAATTCTAGTTTATATGACAAAGATATGTTTTCTTGAGTTGGCGAGACAAAGACCACCCTAGCACCAACACCTTCCTTAGAAGAGGCTCCATCAAAGAACATCTTCTAGACAGAAGTGGTTAGAGGAGGCTCCTCAGAAAAGGTAATGGACTATTTTATGATTTCTAAAGGGGCTTCAGGAGTGTCAGTGAGTTGCAAAATGGTAGATCCTAGATCTGTATCAAAAGCAAAAACAAGGTGATTTGTGGGGTTTTCTTCATCACTAATGATGTAAGCCAATTGAGCTTCCTGTAAAGTCTTCTATGCTCTCCTCAAAAAACAGGAATAGTAGCATAAGAGAGGTCCATATGCAAGGCCCCCTCAAGTATTTTAATCCAAGACCTTGACAAAATCATGCCAAACTTGGGGGGAACATCAACAACTATGATATCCATAAGTATACTTTTCATGGGAAAGTGAAATAAAGTCACCACCATATCCTTAATGACTCCAAGACACTTCACTTTTCTGGAGTCAAAATAATTTAAGTCATGATAAGTCTTTGTGATTTCTAACCCAAGTTCATCCATAACAGATTTTGGCATGAGATTGTGGGATGCCCCTGAATCCATCAAACAATTATGAAGAACCTTATCATGAATATTCAGTGACATATAGAAAGGGGGGGATGAATCATCTCTATCTTCTATCAATGGACCCAAAATCACTGCTGGCTTTTTATCTTGCAGATTTACTGAATCAGTGGCATTTGGAGTGGCTTCAGGCTGTAACATTTTGGATAGATATTTTTTAAATTCTTCATTTTTTATCAATTCCAAAAAAGGTATAGGGATCTTAATTTTCTGGATCTCATTCTCAAAACTGAAGGAAGAAGAAGGCTTCAAGATCTCTTTGGTTTCAAGAGAAGGATTTCTGATCAGAACTTGTGGGCTTTCAGAGTCTTTTTCCTTGCTACTCATTGGCACAGCCTTGGCAGAATCTTCTTTTTCGGCAGGCTTCTTAGAGGCATTAATTTTTTCTTCATTCTTCTTAGATCTCAGATTATATCTATTACTATTTTCTTTTGCTTTCTCTCCCTTACTTAACTCATTAATTTGAATATCCATCAAGGATTGCTCATAAGAGAATTGAGTCAAGTGTGGGGATGGGGATGTGTCACCTAAGTAGTGAATCTCAGGATCATCCTCTACCTCCTCTTCTTCTTCATCAACAACCAAATTTTTATGGAAAGGAGCTTGTACCTCTGATCATCTCTTTCTCTATTTTTGGGATCTCTGGGAAGGATTTGGGGAGCATTATTTTCTCTCTTGAAGTTACCTCTATTGTCAGTGTTTTGAGCATTTCTATATGTCTATTTCCCTTCTGATTTTAACTTCTCAATCTCAGTAGAAAGAGATTTTACTAATTTGGTCATCTCATCTACTTGAGAATGGACAACAGAGGAATCAAAATTTGAAGCTTCAACTCTGTTTTTTCTCCTATCCCTAGTAGATTCCCCCCTAAGCTTATTTGATGACAATATATTGGATTCTACCTCCAACGCGACATCTTGCATATGAACTAAGGAAGGTGATCTTCTTTATCTCAATAAGAGGCAGAACTCGAGGTCAAATGCACTGGCATAAGTGATTTTTGCAGAGGTTTCAGTGGGTTTTATCTCATCAGGGATCTTTTGTACATTTTGTTAAATCTTTTAGAAAATTCAGAGACATACTCTCCTTCTTTCCTTTTTAGGGATCCGAATTCAGTGATGTATTACAAAAAATCTTTTTTGTCCCCCCAGTGCCTCAAGAAGGATTCATCCAATGCTTCAATACTAGTAATGGATCCAAGGGACAGACCCCTAAACCACTTCCTAGCCTCACCAAAAAGGCTTTGGATGAAAACCCTCTTTCACACATCCTCATTTTCAATATTTTGGTTATCTGCATAGTTGTAGAAAACAACAAGATGTTCCTCAGTTGTTATATCTTCTTCTCCCGTAAACTTGGGAATATATTTCAAATAATCTGTAGGAGGGAGAGCATTCAGTGGATGAGGTAAGACTAGAGGATCATATCTTGCAGCCACTATGGCATCCATCCTATTTGCAAGGGGGTTAACAACTACCATTTGATTTTGAACTCTTGGTGAACAAGAAGGAGAAGGAGACTTGACTGTGTGCAGATTAGGAGAAGAATGAAAGTATAAAAGGGGGGTTTCATTTTTCACAATAGAGGGTTGAGTCTTGGAAGAAGCTGGTAAGGTCTGAAAAGGGGATGAAGTTTCCACTTCTTTGGTAGCAAAAGTTTTAATAGAAAGAGGTGTAGCAAGACCTAAAGTAGGGAAATCTTCAAAACTATCAAGAGTGAAACACTTTTCAATGTCAGGGGAAGAGAAAATGTCAATGTTTTCTTCTTTCAATTCAATTTCAAAGAAAGATTATTCAATAGGAAACTCTTCAAAATCAAGTTTCTTAAATACTTCAGCAGAAGGTAAAGAGAGCTTACTTGATAAAACAATTGGAGTATCAAGAGTGGAATTAGGCAACTGACCAGAAGCACTTGTAGCAGCAGCAAATTTTTCTTTTAGAGAAGCTTTTCCCTTCTTGATTATTTTCTCTGGGTCAGCCTCAGATGGAAACAAAGGTAGTTGTGGATTTGATATCATATGTCTGCCTTTAGGTGCCAAAGCTGAAACAATGGAATCGCCAGGTGCAAGCTGCAATCTTCAAGATATTGAGTTCTAATGCATCTTTAGGACTAGTATGTTGTGTCGTTCAATCCCAGGGAAAAGTCTTAAAATCATTCCCCGACAACGACGCCAATAATGTTAGCACTAGGAATCACCTTCAGATTGCATGGAAGGCAAGCCCAGTACCCATTAGGTTATATGTGAATGTAAGAGTGTTTTAAAATGTCAAATGGAAAAGACTCAAAATGATAATGTTCCAACTCAGAAAACAGGGCTAGCATGCACAAACAATCAAGGTCTTGGCTAACTTCAATCAATAATTGGGAGTAAGTATGAATAGAGGGAATACTTGAATGAGAGGAATGTAGGGGCTGCTTTAAAAATCGGGTCTACAAAAGCCTAAGGAAGTTCTTAACAAAATATCTTCTTGAACTCATAAACTAAGGAATCTAAATAAACATCATGATAATATGATGATCAAACATCCATCATAACATCACTACAATCATTCATGTGAATCATTCAAAGCATGAAAATTTAACATTAGAAGCAAATAAATTGAAAGAGAAGCTGATTTATATTAGCTAAAATGTCTTAAGTCCAGTAAATAGCCAGATCATAGTCACTTCATCAAAATATTACAGTCTAAGGGAGACTTGCTCATCTATCTATTTATAACAAAAGGGAGGCAACAACTGGAGGTATGAGCTAGCTTCCTTCCCTTGAAAATATTTAAGGATTTATTTCATCTAACAACTTGGCTAACAACCTATGCTATAAAATAGGAAAATGTTGGTGAATAATCCAACCCAACTTCAAACTGATTTGATTCCATTTTTCTACGTAGCTCCTTGTTTTCCATGTATCTTTCAGGAGCATGTGGTTGTCCTTATGATGCCAACTGCTATTTCTACAATATTCTCCATCATCAGCTATCCAAAAATTTGTTAGCTCAGCCCTCCTAAATCCTTGGTGTCTGTTGGTAGATTCTTTAGGTAGCAGTCTGAGTAGCACACTTCAAAACTGGGCAAGTAGAAAAGGTAGCGCCAAACCCTCATATTTTCTGTGCAAACTTTTTCGTCTGCGAAATATTAGGTAGCGAATTTATGTAGTGCCAATGTGCTGCGTATGTGCGAAAACTTTGTTCTCTACCATATATTGGGTAGCAAATTTATGTAGCACCACTGTGCATCTGTGTGCAAAGTTTAGGTAGTGTTGTAAAAAATGCAACACCTCCAATCTAGAACCTTTGCATAGAAAGTAGTGATATTGCATAGTGTCAAACCTATTATCTTTAGGTGACATGGAAACACTATAGGTAGCATACCAGTGTAATACTGAAATAGACTATTCCGTAGGGCCAAGGTGCTATGAAATGTCTGCATTTTACTGTTGAGGGAGTTAGCACTTCACAAAAATCCCAAAACTCTGAGAATCAACACTTAAAATCTTGTATAGGTGGAAGAGATAATATTTTAATATCAGTTAACCCTCACAAAAAAGGAACCATCCTAAAAAATGGGGCTCACATTTCAGCATATACTTTGTTACCTTGACACTTAACCTCACACTCTTTCTGATAGAAGGAGGATCTTCATTTGGCACAACAGACTTCTTCTTCTTAGCAATGACAGGATTTTTCAGTGGGGCTGTGCTCTCCTTGAATATTGGTGTCTCTTTATCAATGGCCGCTTCAACTAATACCTCCAAGTTTCTTTGAGCTACTTCATCTTGAAAATGTTGCAACTCTGCCTTGAGTTTCCTGCTCTGAGATTGAAAACCTCTATTCTTCCTATAAAGGTTTTGGAGATGCCTATGAAGGGGCTGGGCCTTTCTTGCTACAAACCTTGCTAGTTCAAGAGTGTGTTTGTATCCAGCCATGATTTCTTTCATTTGAGCCCTGTGAATCATATCTTATGTTTTAAGATGAGCTACCTCCTTCCTAGCATCCCTAAGCTGTCTGATCAGTCTTTTTAATTTTTGACTCTCAGGTGGAGTAATGACATGCACAGTCTCAACAGTCTTTTCGAAGGAAGATTGGGAGAAGTTGTATAGAAGATCAAGGAGTACTATTTGACTTTGCTTGGCAGATTCAGTGTTGCTGACTGTCTCGAAAGAATCTACAACCAAGGAACTATGGGATAAGTTAGGGAATTTGTATCAATCAAAGTCCTTGGTAAACAAGGTGTTTCTTTGAAAGAATTTGTATCATCTTAGGATGGAAGATGGATATTATGTGATAGAAAATCTAAATGCATTTAATACTTTGGTAAGTCAACTTGTCTCTGTTAATATTACGATTGCAGAAGAAGATAAGTGTATTACTCTTTTATGTTCTTTTCCAGACTTTTGGGATAATATGGTTGCAACAATTGGTATTACCACTCAATCTACAATGAATTATGATGATTTAGTCTCATCCTTGTTATCCAATGAGATGAGGCGAAAAAGCATGGATGTTCAGAGCACAGATGCTTTATTTGTAAGAGGTCATACCCAAGACATGAATCTTGGTAAGTCTGGGGGGGGGGAGATCTAAATCTACAGGTATATCTAAGTCTCCAGGAAAATCTTTGAGGAAATGTTGGAAGTGTAGTAAAACATGGAATTATAAGAAATATTGCAAGTCTAAGAAGGTTGATAAACCAAAGGGATGTAATGATACCTCTTCCATAGAGGCAAAAACCTCCACTGAAGAAGGAGATGGTTTTTACCCGAAATCTACATGTACACATGCAGACCATGGTGTATGGTTGATCGACTCAAGTGCATCATATCATATGAATCCACATGGAGTGGTTCTGTGAATATGAAAAATATGGTGGTGGTGATCTATTCCTAGGAGATGACTCGATAACCAAAATCATGGGATGTGTAAGGGTTAAGTTGTTGCTAAAATATGGAAGGATTAGAACTCTCCCTGGGGTTTTGGACATTCCAAAACTAGCCAGGAGCCTAATATCTGTAAGCAAGTTGGATGATGCAGGTGTTGATACTGTATTGGGAAAGGGCACTTGCAAGATGGTACAAGGAGAAATGGTGTTGATGAGGGGAGTTCAGTGTGGAACTCTATAGAATTTTTTGGGAAGCACTTATACTAATGGGTGTAACAATTATGTTGTCCTTGAGAAGAGCAATAAAGAAGACAAGACCAATATTGTCCTTGGAAAGAAGACCATATTGTGGCATCAAAGATTGGGGCATATTGGAGAAAAGTGCCTTCGCACACTACACGATAAAGGTATGGTTGAAGGTATGTCTAGTTTCACTCTGGATTTTGATTTCTATGAACATTTCATATATGGTAAATAGAATCGAGTAAGATTCCCATCTGGTGCTACAAGAGAAAACAAGATCTTAGAGTTGATACACAATGATGTGTTTGGATCTGTTCCTATTCCATAACTAGGTAGATCTATGTATTATGTTTCATTCATAGATGATTTCTTAAGGAACACATGGATTTATTTTCTTAGAAAGAAATCTGAGGTATTTGATAAATTTAAAGAGTTTAAGGCTCTGGTAGAAAATCATACAGAGAAGAAAATAAATGTATTGAGGACATATAAGAATGAGGCATGGGATCTAGTTGAGTTTCCATTTGGAAGAAAATATGTTGGTAGAAAATGGTTGTCTAAGAATAAGTTTAATGCAGAAGGAAAAGTGGAGAAATATAAATCTAGGTTAGTAGCAAAAGGTTATTCCCAGGTAGAGGGAATTGACTTTGGTGATATTGTTTCTCCTGTTTCCAAGTTAAATTCTATTAGATTTATTTTGTCTATTGTTGTTGCTTTTGATCTTGAAGTGGAATAGATGGATGTGAAGACAACATTCCTACATGGGGATCTAGAAGAAGAAATATACATGAAGCACCCAGAAGGCTTTGTAGTGAAGGGAAAGAAAGAGTCGGTATGTAAGCTAAAGAAGTCACTATATGGTCTAAAGCAATCACCTAGGATGTGGTACCAAAATTTTTACACATACATCCTTGGATTGGGATTTGTGAGAAGTAGGGATGATCATTGTGTATATTCCAAGTAGGTTGGTAATCAATTCATTTATGTACTATTGTATGTTGATGACATGTTGTTGGTAGGAAATAACATGGATGTTATAAAGGAGGCAAAATCACAACTATCCTCCAAATTTGACATGAAGGATCTCAGTGTTGCTAACTTCATTATGGGAATGGAGATTAAAAGAGATGGCACAAATAGGAAACTCTGGTTGAATCAAAGAAAATATGTTGCGACGATTTTGCAGAGGTTTAATATGCATTGAAGTAAACTAGTCAAGGTTCCTATTCCTATAGGTGTAAATTTATCTACAGATTAGTGTCCCAAGATACAGGAAAAAGAAGAGGACATGTCCCATTTTCTGTATGTTAGTGTAGTTGATAGTTTGATGTACGCAATGGTATGTACTAGACCAGACATTGCACATGCAATGGGATTTTTTAGCAAGTATATGTCAAAACCAGAGAAGGAGCATTGGACAACAGTAAAGAGGGTCTTCAGGTATTTGCGTGGCACTACCAGCTATGGATTGTGTTATCAAGGAAGATCAAGATTGGGAAGAGTGTTGGACATACATGGATTTGTTGATGCAGACTGGGTTGGGGATCTGGATTGCATAATATCTACAAGTGGGTATGTGTTTAACCTTTTTGGAGGAGCAATCAGTTGGATGAGAAAAAATGGAACTCTCAAGTTGAATACAGGGCAACCACTCATGCAAGAAAGGAAGCAATATGGTTACATAGATTGTGTTAAGGTATTGGGTTGGTATAATAAGTAGTGAGATTAGATTTTGATAGTGAGAGTGCAATCTTCCTAGCAAAGAACCCTGCTTATCATTTGAAGAAAAAAAATATTGATGTTCAGTATCACTTTGTGAGAGACATGGTTGAAGAAAAGAAGGTGTTGCTGGAAAAGGTTGACACTTTGAAGAATGTTGTAGATTCATTGAAAAATTTTGTGAGCACAGAGAAGTTCTCCTGGTGTAGAGTAACAATGGGAATTTATGCCCTGGATTGTTGACTATGTAATCCTGTGAACCCATGTATGCAAAGAAAATAATAAGTGGGAGAATGTTGGGAGAACACTTGTTGTTTTCTTTGCATACAGGAGGTTACAAGGTTACATAGTCAACAATTTAAGGTAGCAATGCCCATGGATCCTCTACACCAAGAGAAATTCTCAGTGCTCACAGATTTTGTTAATGAATTTGCAACATTATTCAAAGTGTCCACCTTCATCAACAACACTTTCTTTTCGTAAACCATGTCTCTCACAAAGTGATATTGAATATCAATATGCTTTGTCTTTGAATCATAAGTCGGGTTGTTCGCAAGAAAAATTGCACTATGACTGTCACAATATATCCTTACAGCTTGTACCAACCCAATACCTAAATACAATCTTTGTAACCATACTACTTCCTTACTTGCATGAGTGGTTGCCATGCATTCAGCTTCTATAGTTGAAAGTGCCACTACAACCTGTCTTTTGCTCATCCAACTTATTGCTCCTCCAAACTGGTTAAAAACATACCCACTTGTAGATCTCCTACGATCCAAATCTCCAACCCAATCTGCATCCACAAAGTCATGTATATCCAACACGCTGTCCAATCCCAAACTTCCTTGGTAGCACAATCCATAGCTCGCAGTGCCACACAAATATCTGAAAACCCTTTTTACTATTGTCCAATTCTCCTTCTCTGGTTTTGACATATACCTGCTCAAAACTCCCACTGCATGTGCAATGTTCGGTATAGTACAGACCATTGCATACATCAAACTTCCAACTACACTCACATATGGAACACGAGACATGTCCTCCTCCTCTTCTTGTGTCTTGGGACACTGATCTGCATATAACTTTACACCAATAGGAATAGGAACCTTGACCGGTTTACATTCCTGCATATTAAACCTCTGCAGTATTGTCTCGACATATTTTCTCTGATTTAACCAGAGTTTCCTCTTTTTCCAATCTCTTTTAATTTCCATGCCCAAAATGAAATTTGAAGCACTGAGATCCTCCATGTCAAATTTAGAGGGCAACTGAGTATTCACATCCTGGATAATCTCCTTGTTGTTTCCTATCAGCAACATGTCATCCACATACAAGACCAAATAAATCAAATGATCACCAATTAATTTAGAATACACACAATGATCCTCTTTGCTTCTTGTGAAACCAAGTTCCAACATATAAGTATCAAATTTTTGATACCACATCCTCAGTGATTGTTTTAAACCATACAGGGACTTTTTCAGCTTGCATACCAGCTCCTTCTTTCCCTTCACAACAAATCCTTCTGGCTGCTTCATATAGATTTCTTCTTCCAGATCCCCATGTAGGAATGTTGTCTTCACATCCATTTGTTATACTTCAAACTCAAATGCAGTAGCAACAGATAACATAAATATTATAGAGGTTAACTTGGCAACAGGGGAAAAAATCTCACCAAAATAAATTCCCTCATCCTGGGAATAACCCTTTGCTACTAACCGAGCTTTGTATTTCTCCACTTTTTCTTCTGCATTCAACTTATTTTTAAATATCCATTTGCTGCCAATGGGTTTTCTTCCAGTCAACAACTCCACTAGATACCAAGCCTCATTCTTATCCAAGGCTTCCATTTCTTCATCCATGGCCTTTTTCCATAGATTTCCATCCTCTGAATCCACTGCCTCCCTGACATTTCTAGGATGATCATCAATAATAGACAAAGAAAAATTTGAATAGAAATCAGATGGAGTATACCTTTCCGGTAGCCTTCTTTCTCAAATCGATCTCCTCAATACTGGAGTATGAGGATCTTCTTCTTCTTATTCATGTTCTTTTGTAGAGTCTGATTCATCATCCTTTAAATAAAACTCTATTTTCTCTGGTTCTTCCTTACTAGGTAGGAATTCCTATTTAACAACATCCTTCATTTATCTAAATACCACATCTCTGTTATACACTACCTTCTTAGTTTCCAGGTTCTAAATCTTATAACCTTTGAGACCATCTTTATCTCTAATAAAGATACACTTTGCAACCTTCTTATCTAGATTACTCATGTTTTCCTTTGGAACATGAACATATGCATCACAACCAAATACCTTGAGATGTGTGAGAGAAGGTTTCTTACCAGTCCATACCTCTTGTGAAGTCTTGTCATCCAGTGTTGATGAGGGTTATCTGTTGACCAGGTAACATGTAGTACCCACTACCTCTGCCCAAAATTCTTTCCCTAACCCGACACTACTGAGAATGTACCTTGATTTTTCCATCAACGTCATGTTCATCCTTTCTGCAAGTCCATTATGATGAGGTGTATATGGAGTAGTCTTCTACCTTTCTATACCACACTTCTTACAAAATTCTTCAAATTCATTCCTGCAGAACTCTCCGCCATTATCTGTCCTCAACACCTGAATTATTTTCTTTGTTTGATTCTCAAAAAGAGCCTTAAACTCTTTAAACCTGTCAAAGACTTCAGATTTCTTCCTGAGGAAATATATCCAAGTATTCCTCAAGAATTCATCTATAAATGAGACATAGTACACAGATTTTCCCAATGACGGGACTAACACAGGTCCAAAAACATCACTATGAAATAGCTGTAAAATTTCTTCTGCCCTCGTTCCACCAGAGGGGAATATTACCCGATTCTTCTTCCCATATACAAAATGTTCAAAGAAATCAAAATCCAGAGAGCAGTTAGACATACCTTCAACCATACCGTTACCATGTAGTAGTCGAGGACCCTTCTCTCCGATATGCCCCAGTGTTTGATGCCAGAGCATAACCTTTTCTCCATAGACTGTAGGAGTTCTTTCTTCTTCAAATCCAATATCAGAAACAATGGAACTATTACACCCATCACTAATAGTGCTTCTTTGTAGCTTATACAAAGTTACAAACCAAACTCCCTTCAACAACACCATTGATCCTTGAACCATCATGCAGGTTTCCTTTTCAAATATTGTTTTTACCCCTACATCGTCCATTCTTCTTACATAAATAAAATTTTTGGCCAATCCTGGGATGTGCATAACACTAGGTAGTGTTCTAATCCTTCCATCTATGAGCCTCAACTTGAATTTTCCCCGACCTATGATTCTGGTTGTCGAGTCATCACTTAGGAAAATATTACCTCCATCATACCTTTCATATTCAAAGAACCACTCTCTATGGGGATTCATATGAAAGGATGCACTTGAGTCAACGAACCATGCCTCATGATCTGCATGTGTTCTTGAAGAATCCAAGTACACATCCCCTCCTTCTTCCTTGGAGGTATTTTCTTCTGTAGATGGATATTCTTCAGATCCCTTCTTTTTCTCAACTTCGAATCTACATTGCTTCTTGTAGTGCCCTTATTTTCCAAATATCCAACGTTCCTTTACAATATTTCTGGAAGATTTATATCTACCCTTAGACTTAGATATCCCACTTGAGAAATTAGATATATTTGTTTCCTGGGAGCATCCCCTTGCAAATAATGCGTCTCTGCTCTATCCTTCCATATTATTCTGTCTCATCTCCTCCGACAACAAGGATGTGACCAATTCATCAAACTTCAAGGCAGTTGTATTACTACCTATGGCCACAACTAGACTATCCCACGAGATTGGTAAAGAACACAGTAAACTGATACACTTATCTTCATCTGAAATTTTAATCTCAACAGATACTAACTCACTTACCACAGTATTGAAGGCATTCAAATGCTCGACCACTGAGTCTCCATCTCTCATACTCAGGTTATACAACTTCTTTCTCAGGAATATTTTATTTACTAGGGACTTATACTAATACAACTTCCCCAACTTATCCCATAAGTCCTTGGTTGTAGCTTCCTCTGACACATTCAGTAATACTGAATTTCAGAGACACATTCAGATTGTGCTCTTCGTCTTCCAATCCAACTTTTTCCAGTCATCTTTTGAAGTTCCTGTAGGTGTAGTACCTGGATCTACCATGATACAATGATCTCTGTCCACCAATTGATCTTCCATATTGAGCTTCCACAACTCAAAAATTTTCCCATTAAACTTCTCGATCTCCATTTTCGAATTGCTCACCATTTGTTTTCACCTAAAAAATCAATACCACATATCTCCCATTGTAACAAGGCTTATCACAGTCTCGAGCCAAACCCTTGACCACAAAGGCATACCCCTGAAGCCAACAAAGCTCTGATACCAAATGTATATTTTAACCTTGTACAATATTTACTGCAAACATATTTTCAGTAAAAGAATAGAAAAGATACAATGGAAAATACAAACATTACACATATATTTTTGCCCTGGAAACCCAAATCGGGAAAACTAACATATTCTATATTCATTCATAGTGATACATAGTTTACAATACAATATACATATAGGAGCCAACGACATCTAAAACCCTAACCCAATGACCTGGATTATTCGACAACCCTAATTTAATCGAAAATAGAAAACCATTGGATAACAACCATGTGCTGAAAAACCACCCCAACAATGGACACAAAAATCGAGGAAACATGAAAAACGAGGAAAAAATGTGACTCGTGCAAAGAATATAACACATACCCAACAACTAAAACATGTGTGGACTCTACCTCCCCCTCCTCCATATCCTTGGCTGCGATCGTACCCATATCCACCTCAGGGACCTCCTTGGTATCTGCCTCTTTCTATGCCATCACACTCACCACCTTTTTTCTCTTCTTGTACCTGGAATAAATCACGGGTATTATATTACACTAACTAGCAGGAGCGGAAGCTATTGACATCATGCCCAACATATTTACGAAACTTGCAGAATGGAATGTGAGACATCCCCCATCATGCCTAGTGTATGCATATTTCACACCATTCCATCTTCCTAGATGGAAATGGACTTGGCGTTCCTGCCGCCACATAATTTGGAAGGACCAAACACTCATCTCTGTGATACCCCTCATAGCGACATGTGGTACACCATACGTGTTTGTGCATGACTTTAGTATTCACTATATCTTGCAGCTACATCATCTGGTTGGATATTTGCGACTGGACCTGCGCCATTTTGGTTGATGTCTCTATGCCTCTAGGTGTAGCTTCCAAACACATTGCAATTTTGACATCCTCCTAATAAATGTGTCACCTTCTACTAGGTGAGAGGGACTCAGATATGGGGGATTAAACCTACAATGAACCATTCCCTATGTTGCATGTCCTAGATTTGGAACATTAACCTATCCAACAAGATGTTAAACTACTAGTCATAATATCATACGGTTTCTCCATCCTTCTTCTTGATCTATTTTATCTCTATAATACATTGGGGTTATGAATTAGGCTTTTGGAACTCCCTAAGTATATCATGCTTAATCTCAGTTATGGACCTCACTAGTCTTTCTAGAACAATATCCGCATACTTCATATACCTTGTTAGGGCTCTATCTCTAAACGTGGTCTCTAGCTGCAAAATTTTTCCTACTTCGTTTGTAATTCTCTTTACAAACTAGATTGCTTCACAGGTAAACCAGTGTAGTTTTTCATCATCCTTACCTATTCCATGGAACACATGCAACCTTAGTGTACTATCTTGAATCACCATCTTCAAACTCGAGCTAGTTCCTCTTCTCTAACTGTTAGGGGCTTGATATTTCCACAATATTATTGCTTGGGGTAAAGTATTTTTGAATTCACCTTCTACTTCACTCATCTCTTCACTTCTCTCTTATTCTTCTCTTTATTCCACTCCAATATCTTCATTATCTGTTGTGTTTTCTTCTTGATAAAAAAATGCACAAGGGTGTGGTACAAAGGGGGGGTAAGTCCATCTTGTTTTGAAAATTCTCACGAGGTGACCCAGAGTGGTATCTACTTGCAACCGCACAATACCATCTACTATTGTTAGTTCATCTCCCCCACCACTAGGGGAGCCTCCACCTTCCTTTTCTTCTGGTGAATCAACACTCTGCACTCAACTTTTCTATCCTAACTACGTGCCAAAAATGTGCATTTGTCTTTCGGGGATGACCTGTGCACTACAAATATGCACTCTAAATCCCAGTCTAAACTGCACAATACCACTCCATGCATAATCGTTTTCTCCAAACAACACACTACTACTCTATGTTCCATCCTCTCTTTCTATGCTCTATGCTTCATCTTCTTCTAAGGTTGTGAAACTTCTGTATGCTTCATCTCCTTCTAAGGTTGCGGGACTCCACAACAACCAAGGGGTGTAGACTTTGTCACCTAGTTTTGTACTAGTATCACTATTGGTATTCGTACTAGACACCATATCCTCTATCCCATGCCTCTTTGCGGGCCTGTCCTCCCTCGTTCTCCCCTCTGGCATAGGATATTCTCCCTCCTTACCACCTGGTGTAGTTTATTTTCTCTTCATATTTGACCTAGCCCCTCGTCATGCGCCCCTAGATAATTATTTTCCACCTCTCTCTATCACTCTTATCCTTATCTCAAATAGTCTTCCGTACCTCTCGAATTTTTTATCCTCTTCTTTTCTAGGTCCATTTCATACCTCACCTCATCTTGACAATTTCTAGATCGTCCTCAACATACCCATTCTTTTTCTTTTCTGAATTTCCCCTGTCTTTGCAGAACCACCCCCTCCCTTCACGTAGGCTAGGGGATTTTACTCAGCCATTCAATAAGCCTCCATGTTCATTATCCCTTTCCCCATGAATACAATTTTTATACAAAAATAAATTTCTTCTGACATCCACCTTTTCGATCCTCCTACAAAAAAAAATTCATCCTTGTTAAAAGAATGAGTGTATTCCATGACGAATTCAACAATGTAGCCTTCTTTTACTCGAGCAAACCAGAAGTCAATAAACTGAGTCCACTTTTTATCCAAAACTTTCAATTCTTCAAGCTTGTCTTGATCCCAAACCACTGGCTCCAATGGCCACACCAAAGAGTTGGTATCGCCTTGCCTTTTTATCCATTTGTGCAACAGAGAAAGAAATTTCGCAAAGAAAAGCTCATGCATATCTGCGTAAATACACATGAATTTCAATTGCTTTTCATTCACTCTCAATCATTGAGTCTCTATTCAGGAAAAATCATATTATTTTTCCTCTATCCAGTCTTGAATTTCCTCCTTATAGGGATTCCACCTCATTTCTTTCCTTCATCATTCTTGACAAGACTTTCAGGTCCCGACATTGAACCATTTGTTGGGTGTTTTGATCCACACTTGTGCATGCCCTTCTTAACGTTGGGGAGTTTAGAACCAAGGTTCATCCAGAGTTGTCCAACAAAAATCCCAGAGTACCATCATATCAATCCTTGACCAATGCCAAGGAAGGTCTCATCCAAGATGTAGAGAGGATCACAAATACCATAAGGTCTTGTGACAAGGATGATGGCTAAACACACGAAAGGTCACTAGGATTGGCATCCATGCATCTCATATCTAACAAAATATTAGGACTAAGAATTAAAACGATATACACACATATTAAACTCATACATGATAGACACAGAATGGATCATAACTGCCACATATTTATTACTGGAAGTATTCCATCGCAATAGAGATATACATTGCGCATGAAAGATACATATGAAATCCATAGAAATCCATATCCTCTCTATATAAATAATATTAAATATAACATATTGCACAATGTTCCCTTGCTAAAAAATCAGACATATGATAGACACATGAATCTATTCAAAGAATTACAATATTACAACAGGCTTAGAGCGAGTTCAATACTCAAGACTCAATGAATCTCTTTTCGTCAGTACCTAACTAGCTAATCAACCATTCAACTAACCCTATTTCTAATATTAGTGCTCCCTTTTATAACTTTCATTGTTGAGGAGTTTCTTCTCTTTCTTCTCTTCTCCACTCATTTGTTTGACAAAACTACCTCACATTCTTCTAGTGTTTGCCAATGCTCCACGTCGACTTTCTGTATCAATGTCGATATTAATTTTCTGGCCAAGTCATTCTCTAGTCATCCCAATTCTTCAAATGTTGATGGTAGTAATCATTGTAAATGTGTTGAACCTGCACATAATAGATCTAGCTAGAAAATACTACACACATTTTCAGAGAGAAATTGAGAAAGAAGAAGCAAGAGAGAAAGAATGGAAGACTTCTCGTTAACGGTATTCCACACTCAAAGAGTGAATAATTTACAACAGATATAGGATACATGAGTGAATAATGAGTCATAGTGGTGGTCTAGAGTGATCTGGACACACACAAATAGTTACGAGAGTGAACTGCCACCTAGTCTAGTTTCTTAGGTAGTTACGAGAGTGAACTGCCACCTAGTGTGCGTTAACTAGTCAACTAATCTTCAGTTAACTGACTGAACAAAGAGTAGTGAGGAGTTAGCTTAGGAAATCAATGGTAATGTGCCAGTCTGGTGATGATCCCAAGTAAAGTGCACATTATCTAGTGATGATCCCAATGTTGCATGGTGACAAAACCAATGCAACATCTAAACTCAATTCAACTAGTCAAACTGAAGTGTCAACTGAAAGAGAATATTCTCTAGGTGGAATATTCTCCCCTAAAATATAGGAGACTAGATAATGACTAATAAACAAGGGAAAACATTAGGAAAAATAAATCCTAAGTCTGTGTGAAGTAACTCCAACACCCCCCTAAACATCACTATGGTGAAAATAAAGAATGGGTCATGGCAATGAGGCCATGTTAGGTACCCAAATACAAAAGATACACTGAAATGAAGTGAGGAAAGAGGTAAAACCTCATGGGAACCCCCCGCCCTCAAGGTACAATGTATGTAAAAAAAAATGACAAGGAACAAAAAACAGTTGCTAAGCAACCTTGTCCTTCACTCCAAGAAGACCTCACAATTGTGCAAGTTTGTGCTCGTTTGTTAAGCCCTAATGTTGGCTCATTACCCCTTAATTGGGGCATATTAGATTAGTAATGCTATTTTATTTATGTTGGCTTTAGGCCATTAGTTGTAATTTAGATTAGTAATGTT
>JZKD02S1617982.1:179551-199232 GCA_000966675.3 Picea glauca
CTTCACTAAAACTCCTTAGTAAAAAATCACCATTTACTCATCACTTATTATTGTCATTTATAACTAGTTGTATATGAACATATATCAACAACAGATAACAAAAACATATATCATCAATAATCCATCACCACAAAGAACACAAGATGTATGTACAATTTTATTTTTATTATGGACCACAATCCTTGGGTTTATCAGCAAGAACTTAATAGAGTATCAACTCCACAAGAGCAACAACTTTGCAATGCAAGACCCAACTTACACAACTCAACACCAACTGAGAAGAGGATTCAATCCTCAAAAGATACCAATATGTCAATAGGTACACGACCTGTCAGTAGTGCACCACGCGTATATACACACCCTTCCAATATTGCATCTCGTGTATGTACGCAGTTGTAACACACCTGAACCCTAAGTACCCTTTCTAGGGATGGGGCATCAAATTTTTTTTCTTCCTAACTATCTCAAATTCTAACTTCAAGATCTCCCCTAGATACTTCTCACCACAAGTTTTCTAACGATCGCTGCCACATTAAAATCCAAGCTTTGGTCTGCAATTTATAGCCTCCCGAAGTTACTCGGGTGTCATCAATTGGGGTCTTCGACGTTCGGTGCCGAACACTCCAAGTTCCTAATCATCGATTTCTCAAAATATCGCTACATGGCCTTAGCCCTTCGAAAATCGACGTTTGACATTTTTCATTGAGAGTCCCTTCTTCGACGTTTGGTAGTCGGCCATCGACGGTCTTTGTTCTATGTTTTCGGCATTTCAGTGATCGATAATTGTAACAGACTCATGGTCAGAACCAATCTTAGAGCTAGAAGATATACCTCTCCCAATTTCCTCGGGTGTTCAATGGTCAAGGCCACGGGGCTTCCATGTGGGTCCAACTCTATATGCTTCTTGCACACTTCGAAACTTCAGACTTCGGGTGTTCTCGACACACCTAAATCCAAATCCACCAAAATTTAGACTCACGAACACACACGGATTAGATCTACGGTCCACAATCCACTACTTCAGTACTTCAGGTCCCTTTGGACTCTCTACGATACTATACCCCAAATCGTCCAGAGTCCTGAAGTCTCAGACTCCCGAAATTCCAGTCCCTGCACCCACCACGTTGGCTAGTTGGGCACGTACCAGGGGATGACACATAGATGGGTTAGGGGCGACACGTGCCCTCACCTGGGATGACACATGTCACATTCCAAGGGATCTATAGGGTAGGTGATGCATATGAATCCAGGTGGAACGTGGCTCATCAAGATTAAATCCACATCACCATGGATGGCGTCACTATGCCTCGTCGCTCTAGTCTGATCATCTTTCCACATCCCTCATATCTCACGGTCAAGATCTGACCAATACCCATTTGTTCATAGATCGATGGTTCACAACGATTGCAGAATCCCAATGTGCTTGCTCTTTATCGAAGAGTTCAAACTCCGCAATCTGAAAAGTGCTCGCCCAACTCTTTCTAATCATGGTCGTTGATCCTCCACCCCGACGAGATCAATAGATTTGCATGATTGCGGGCTGTGAACTAGCACGTCTGTTAATTTCTCCTTCGCACTCTGCAATGATTCCGAACCATCAATCTAATCGAATGACTGGTGTTTGATCCTTTAACTCTAGTGGATTTTTAGGTCGATCTGACAATTGCGATTGGTTTTCCTCCTGAGCCTCTCATTCATCTCCTTTGTCAGGTTCTTGATTCATATATGGCTCTTGTTACTTCGGGAGTTCGACGTTCGAGGTTTGGAGATGTTGACTCCTCTTTTCTCTCGAGGTTGGTCAGCGTTGGGCTGACCATAGCCTAGATCTAATGGTTAGGAAGGAACCCAAAGGTTCCTCCGATCAATGGTTCTGGTCACCTCAAGGCTTCGGAATTTGGAGGTTTTGGCTTCACTTCCACTTCATTTGACTGAGGTAGGACTTCACCAAAGTTCCATGTGAGAAACCTTCCACTAGACAATTAGAGGACCGAGAAGGGGACCCAACGGACTACCCAAATCAATGAATCACAACCTTTCACGACTCTGACATTTGGGTGAATTTGACCATCGTAAATTTTGACATCCCAGGGCTTTGAGCTCCTGAAGCTCCGAAACCATCAAGAGATAGCTCCTTTCGGGCTTAGCATAGGGTTTCTATACCCTAGTCCTATGGACCATCCAAAGAATCTCGGGCTATCAACTCTACTCTTTTCCCGGATTTGGTTAAGGCCATGGGTATGAGCCTAAGGTCTCTTAGACTACTAGTTTGAAGGAAGTGCCTTCCTAGTTCGCAGAACTTTAAGTTCTGAAGCAAGGGGGGGATATGATTACCAAGACGGTAGAAGTGCCAAAAGGTTTTCTCTGAATCTGGAACTGTGAGGTAATTCCCTAGGGAAACACCTTTGATAGTTAAACTAGAGTATAAGGAAAATCAAGCAGAAGCATAAGATTCTCAAGGAAACAAACACATACACATAACTTAATCATTTCAATACATAAACCATTTATAGATATATAAATACATGCATGCATCCATTGTTTCCAATTCAATGTATAGAGTATGAAAAAACTTATCAGAACCAGATAAAGTGAAGTGACTGCTGACAGAGGTGCTCGTTTCGACCCAACCATAGGCTCAGTCACTCCTAACAGATTTACCACTAGCCACCCCTGAGCTAGATCATGATGCTCTGTGATAGAATCCTTTCTTCAGGATCAACGACAATAGGGACGGAGGTTACTCTCCTCCTTCCACAAGATATTGGCAATGGTTTACATAATACCAAGCAAGAAGGACCAACCTTGTTTATTAGCTTGTATCATGACCTTGCTAGCCATTTCCTGTGACCAAAACACATTCATCCCTTAGTTCTTCCTTGAACCTGAGAGCTCAGCTTCTCATCTCTGCACTCTTCCCAGACCCTCCTCTACCCACCACACCTTCCTTTCTTGCCTTCCTCAACAATATTGCGTGTGTCTTGAATTCCCATTCTATGGTTAGGTCTGAAATCCTTACAGATGGGTGATCTGCCCCATCCCCTCATTAACTCTTGAGTATATCATCCCACCTATTAGCCTGACTGTAATTCATTTTTGGGTCAGAGGTATGTTCTGGTCCTTAGAAATTAAATCCATTAAGGTATTGGTTTGGTGGAGGTTAACACAACCATTCCTGGTCCCCTTAACCCTCTCTTTTATAGCATTCATGGTCTCTCTTAGCACACCCCCCTTCCAACAGTCATGCAACACCTATCCATTTTCTATTAAATAACACAATTTAAATTCATCAACCTTTTATACAAAGGTCCTTCAAATCAAACATTCACACATATTGAGTTTTCCATAGTCTCTTGGCCATTATAGTTATATTTACAAATTGGGGGAAACAGGGTGTTACAATTCCCTCCCCCTTAAAGGAACATCATCCTTGATGTTCTATTTGTCAACATGCTCTGTATATAGAGAAGTGAACAAAAATGGCTATGCCTGTCTCATGGCATCCTCCATTTCCCATGTAGCCTCATCTGGGCCAAAGTGTTTCCACTGCACCTTGACCTGTGCAATGGTTTAGTTCCTGAGTGGGGTTTCCTTCCTGTCTAGTATGCATTAAGGTTCTGGCAGAAATTTTCCCTCGGGCTCCACCTGGATCACAAACCAGTCAATTATATGATTAGAATCATGTACATATTTCTTCAATAATGAAACATGGAAAACATTATGTGCCTTTAATGTGGGAGGGAGTTCTAACCTATAGGCTACAGGTCCCACGCAATCTAATACCTCAAAGGGTCCACAATACTGTGGTGCCATATTGGCACAAGCTCCCATTCCCAGGGAACTCTTCTTGGGCCTAACTCTGAGATAGACATGGTCTCCTGTCTTGAACTCTCTGGGAGTTCTCTTTCTGTTGGCATAACTTTTCTGTCTATCCTAAGAAATTTTTAGAATTTGCTTTATATAAATCACTTGTTGTTCCATTTCTTTCAGCATGTCCGGTCCGATTGTAATTCTATCCACTGGATTACTCCAACTGATTGGAATCTTGCATTGTCTACCACAGAGGGCTTCAAAATGGCTCATCTTTAGTGATTCTTGATAACCGTTGTTGTAGGAAAGTTCTACCAATGGAAGGTAGTCTTCCCACTTCTTAGGTTGATGCATTACATGCATCCTTAAAATGTCTTCTAATATTTGGTTTACTCTTTTTGTCTGTCCATCAGTTTGAGGGTGATAGGTTGTGCTAAACAATAATTTAGTCTCAAAACCATCCATCAAGGATTTCCAAAAGCTTGAAGTGAATTTTGTATCTCTGTCAGATAGATTCCCCCTAGGCATGCCATGTAGTCTGAATATCTTCTTCATGAATATGTTGGCAATATCTATTGCCTTAGAAGTTGATTTGATAGGAACGAAGTGAGTAGACTTTCTCAATTTTTCCACCACTACCATGATGGCATCATTCTGCTTGGCCAATTTTGGTAATCTAGTGATGAAATCCATGGAGATGGTTTCCCATTTCCATTCTGGAATTGGTAGAGGCTGTAAAAATCTTGTTGGGTGCCGATGTTCTACCTTAACTTGCTGACATTATAGACACTTATCGAGATAGTCAGCTATGTCCTTTTTCAATCCAAGCCAATATAATTGTTTCCTAGTGGCCGTGATCATTTTATGATATCCCGGGTGACCAGTATAGAGTCTCTTGTGCAGTTCGTCCATTATGAACCTATTCAAGTCATCACAACTTGGGATATACAATTTGTTTCTGTAAGTCAATAGGATTTCATCGAGCATCTAATAGCCTTCATACTTTGGTCCTGTAGGATCTTTTTTTAGGTATGAGGTCACAGTCTTGAAGAATGCATCCATTTCTTGTGCATTCTTGAATCTTTCCTTGACATTCGTTTCACAGGTGCTCACCACTTCCAAGTGAATTATTTTCATACTTTTGCTAAGGGCATCAACCACCCTATTTTCCTTTCCTTTGATGTGTTTGATTTCGAAATCAAACTCACTAAGGAGAGCCCTCCACCTAGCTTGCTTGGCATTGAGTTTTGGTTGATCAAACAGGTCACTGAACCCACAATGGTCTGTCATAAGTACAAATATCCTATCCAAGAGGTAATGCCTCCACATTTTTAAAGCGTGCACTATGGAAGCCAACTCTATATCATGGGTCACATTATTGATTTCATTCTCATTCGATTTTCTTGATTCATAGAAAATTACATTCCCTTCTTGCATAAGGACTCCTCTGATTCCTTCCTTGCAGGCATATGTGCACACGAGGAAGTCATTATTAGGGTCTTCAATCTTCAGCACGGGCGCATGGTGTTAGCGCTCTGTAATTTTCCTAAGGCTGCAGAGGCAATCACAGAGGTAACCTCGAACCACTTTGAGTCTTGGATCTAGCCCTCCAAGACTCAGAGAGGGATCTCTCTTTTCGATTTAACTTGGTTTGTAAGGGATGGATTTTAGGATAGCTATGAAAGTAATGAAAATATGGAGTTTTTGATTTTTAAATGGTTAGTTTTGGACAGCAAGGAGGGCCATTGGGAAAATGGGGTCTTCACTTGAATATGTGATTCACTCTCAGATCTAAACAAAAATCTTACACAGGGAAAGGTAGTAGAAATGCTGGATCTAATTAAGATTTTGATGTTGTGGATCTTAGGAAGAAAAAGGGGAGGAAAAAACCAAGAAAAGGAGCAGCTAAGAATTCCTAAACTGGGCTTTCAGAAGAAAACATAAATATTATCACAAGATCAGATGCAGAGTATCTATTGATAAATTCTGCTCTATTACTCTTCTTCTGATAATAAGAAATTGAAAACAAATGTAATGATAACAGGAAAAACTTAACAAAGACAAGAAACACCACCAACATCTCCACACAGGAATTCTATGAACAACGTGCACATTTCTGATAGATCATTTAAAATTACAGAAAAAAGTTCTCTGGCCAAGCACAACCCTCAGCTCCAGCAAAGAAAATTAAAAATTCAGGTCGAAACCTCTCACACATGTCTAAACCCTCTCCTCTCATCCCAGTCGAACCCCCCTTACATCCTTTACATGTGTATATATAATAGAAAACTCTCAGTCCTCCCACACTCGAGCTCATTACTCTGCTTTCTAAAAATAGAAACGTAGTTACAATCATGCATGACATCTGTAATTGTATCCTAAAACAAACCACTAGTAATTTAAATGGAAACTAGATTTGGTATCTGCTGCTTCGACATCTGGAGTTGGTTAGTATTTGCTGGCGAATCCACTCTAACAACATTAAAACGGATAGATGCAGAATCAGTTGAATGCTGGAGGTAGTTTGAGACTGGCTGCCAGTTGGAGGATTAGTGCTATAACCTCCTGCCATGTGTTCCCTGTAACTGACTTCCTTGTTCTGCCAGATGGTTCAAACGATGCCTAAATGATGGGATATTTCGCCACTTGTTATGCATGAAATTAAACTGCCACTGGTGTTTCGCATGCAATTTGAATGAGGCTGCATAATCATGAAACTTGAAAAAATGCTTGAGCCTTCTAAGGGACTTGAAAAACGGAATTGCAGGGATGTTCTGATAGGAACTGTTTGAACCTTTAATAATTAACACAAAACCTTTTGACCAGATAGGATGCCAATGCCAAGAAGAACAGATATGGAAACTCTCCAACAGTATTTTGCTCGGTTTCTGTTTAAATTTTGAGATGCCTCATTCATAACATTTAACATTCCTGACTGTGTTTGCATGTGCTAATGTGGGGGTATTTGTCTCACTGTCTATGAGGAAGCCTTCTGTTTTGTTTTTCTGAATCTTCCCGTGATTCTGTAGCTAACATTGAAGTGATCTCTTTTGGTATTGCTTGAGTACAAGGGTCCTGTGCCAGTGTAGTTTTGATTTGGGCTCAGATGGCAAAGAATTATTGAGGAAAAGACAAACCACTGCACAATCATCCACTTTGGAAGTTGGATATTCTGGATGATAGTCTAGATCAAGAACATTGTCAATGCAACCAATCTCATTGTCTTTGTTTGCAGCTACATTGTCAGTTTCAACCACATTATTTTCAGTTATGTGATAAGGACTTCCAGGAGGGGAGTCAGAAATAAGACCTGCAGCCCTGAGAGATTCAGTAATATCATCCCTAAACTCATTTTCCAATCTATGCAAACAGTCATCTTTACTACAGCACTATGGTTAGACATTTCCTGAGACAAAGCCCGTGCACAAAGGTTAATGAAAACACTTTTACAATTTTAAGCTTTCATAAATTTCATTTTCCTTATTAACTGCATCTACAATGGCAAACTCTGATTCTGCAGTTCTTCGAATGGTTTCCAAATTTTCTTTCTTCAAGTAATGTTCCACAAGTCGATTCAACTGCATCTGTCGGATTGCAGTTGGGACATGACTGTGACAATTTCTTTTTCTCATCAACCAACAATGAGTTCTTCCCACCAAGCTTTGCATTTATTTTCAATATAACATTAGCAATGTACTCAGGCTTGCATTTTTTGACATGATCTACCAAGCAACACTGGGTCCAAACACCAAACTCCAACTCACACAACCTCTTTACAGTAGCATAAACGTGTTTGTTATCTTGATGAGGCATTATGTAGAGGATAAGCTTGAGAGGGTTACCATTCTTCTCCCCTGATTCTATCATATGTTTAATGACACCTTCAACATTCTCATTTATCTCTGTCACCGGTGGTGCTGCCAAATTAGGGTTCATAAGGACACCATATGTCTTGAACAGTTCTGGAAGTCTGTTAGCAAAGTTTTGAACTGCTTGAGGTGAAACAAATTTAGAAAAATTTATCACTGCCCAGGAACTGTGAGGCAAGATTGGCCTCATATTTGAAGGTAGTTGAATCAGTAATGGAAAGCTACCCATTTTCCCCAGGCTTGCTTCAGTTTTCCCTTCATAGCTACCTGTCTTTCTTGCAAGTACCTCTAGAGCCCATTTCCTTTTATCAAGTTTCACAATGCCAAAATGCCCAGTAGAATCTGCGAGTCGACCGAGAACTTGCCATTGTTATTATGTTGTCTTAATATCCAGAACGATGATGGTACCAACAAACACTTGGAAGCAACATTCCATTTCCACTGCCTCTATAAAACCACCCAATCCTTGGGGTTCGAATCTACTGGGATGTCCAGGTAATAGAGCCCATGATTATTGACACTTATACTTTGGCCGACAACTGGGCGCACAGAGTAATTCGTTTTTATTTTTGAAGTTTTGGGAATTAATCCCACATGCATGCGGTAAACCGAACTTGTGGCATTTATATGAGCCAAGAGACACATCGTCTTTCGATGAAGTGAGCCTGAGGCTATCTTGGAGTTCGGAGTTGGCACTGGCTTGTTTGTTGGTTGTTGGTGTATGAGATGGCACTGACTCTTGGTTTTGAAGGCTTGGAGATTGGCCCTTGACCAATATAAACTTTTGGAAAATAATTCTTTAACTTTTTTCATAAAACTCTGCATAAAGGCCGAGGGGCCACTTTTTGCTCAATTCACCCAAAATAAATTATAAAAAACCCAAATTTGGCTAATAAACCCAACTTTGCATTTACCCAAAAGAATAAATTTTTTTTCCATTCAAACCAATCCACAATTTTTTGCTAAAAAATGCACCGGAACTCGCTTTGAAACTCGTGCACAGGAACTCATTTTCTGCTTGGTCAGTGACGAGCGCTTTCTGCTGCCTTCGCCATGCGACATGAGAAAACATGTATGCCTGAAAAAGATAAATATTATTCAGAACACTGATTCCCTATTATATAGGGTTCTAACTCATGGGTCAGAAGGTATTTTAGTTCCTAAAATCTTTCTTCACATTCTGATGTCCAAGTGAATTTAACCCCCTTTTTCTAAAGGGAAGTGATTGGAAAACCAATCTTCGAAAATCCTTTTATAAACCTTCTATAATATCCTGCTAAGCCCATAAAGGATATGATATTAGATACATCCTTTGGGGTAGGCCACTACATAATAGATCTGATGTTGTCAGGGTCTACTGCCACCCCTTCTTAAAAAATAACATAGCCCAAGTAATGTACTTTCTTCTGGAAAAAGTCACACTTGCTAAACTTAACGTAGAGCTGATGCTCTCGTAGTACTTGAAGTACAATTATAATATGTTCTTCATTCTCCTCTCTGTTCTTAGAGTAGATTAAAATATCATCAATAAAAACCAATACAAATATGTCTAGGAATTTGTTGAGTACATTGTTCATCAAGGACATAAAAGTGGCAGGGGAATTGGTTAATCCAAATGGCACCACCACAAATTCATAGTGACCATATCTGGTCCTGAAGGATGTTTTATGGATGTCTTCATCCTTGTTTCAGACTTGATGGTATCCAAAACTTAAGTCAATATTTGAGAAAATGGAAGCACCCCCTAATTGGTCGAACAAGTCATCGATTCTTGGTAAGGGGTACTTGTTCTTTATAGTTGTCTTATTGAGTTGTCTATAATCTATGCACAGTCGGAGGGTGCCATCTTTCTTCTTCACAAATAGGACTGGTGCTCCCCATGAAGACACATTGGTTTGAATGTAGCCTTTGTCCATCATTTTCTTGAGCTGTAGCTTGAGCTCAACTAGCTCGGGTGTACTCATCCTATAGGGTGTTCTAGAAATTGCACTCCTCTTGGTTCCAGTTCTATCAAGAAGTCAATGTCTCTTCTTAGAGGTAGACCTGATACCTCTTCTGGAAACATTTCTCTATACTCTCTCAATATGGGGTGGTCATCTAGGTTCGGTTTGTTACCTCCAACAGATTCAAATACTTGTATTGCATATAGAGGACATCCCTTTCTGCAATACTTTTTCGTTTGAAGGGCTGATATTTATCTCACTGAGACAGGCTTCTGAATCCCTTGGAGGGTTATCTTTATCCCTTCTTCATTTACACATTCTAAAGTTTTATGGTAACAATCCAACTTAGTTTTATAAGAAGCCAACCAGTCCATACCAATCGACAAGTCAAAATATCCTAGGGGAAGTAAGTTAAGGCTCGCTTGGGTGGGAAATCCATCCATGATGAATTTGGAAAGATGGTATGACTTTTGCTACTTTTCTTTTGGTTCCAATGGCTAGTTGTACCAACCATGGCTTAACATGTCTAACTGGATACAGTTTTCACTTATCAACAGTCTGAGGGGCCACATAACTCAAATTAGAACCGGGGTCAATTAAAATAGAAACTATATGGTTGGCGATCATACCTTCCATATCCACCACTGAAGCTTGGTGGTCCTCTTGTTTATTATCCAAAGGTGCATAAATCCGTGGCATGATCCTAGCCACATCATTGACTATGGTAACTTCATGAATGTTGTAGAATCTCCTACTTTTCTATTGTCTGTGTGGGAAATCCCTCAGCAGATGTTCTTCTCCGCAACCCCAATATTTCAAGGGTTCTCTCTTTGGGTTATCAGTCTTTCCTGGGGTTGATCCAAAAGGTTTATTTCCACTCTGAGAGGATAAATTCTGCTAATAAACACTTTGGGTAGGAAGGCTCATCCTTGAATCCTTCCTATAGTTCTTAAATATTGAGGATTTAAACCCCTTATTCTTGAATCCCGAACTACTCTTCTTCTTACAGTCCGCGCGAGGTTCTGTCTAATGCCTGAACTATTCATAACAATACCTTGCCTTTCAGATAGTGTCTTCTAAGGTCTTTGGAACGTCAAACTCAATCCTACCCTGATTGGTCTGAGGAAACCCACTAATAAATCACTACACTTTTACCTTTTCATCCTTTATGTAGGGTATATACCTCAACAATTCAAGGAATTTATTGACATATTCCTCTATGGTGAGTTGTCCTAGCCTGAGTTCATAGAACTCCTTAGTATTCCCATCCATGTATTTCTATGACAGATACTTCTTCCTGAAGTATTTCTCAAACTGTTTCCATGACAAGTCCTTCTCATGGATTCCTTTCACATTCCTAAGATCCTCCCACCAAATGGAATCCTTTCCATTCAGGTTGAAGATGGCTATTCAAGCCTTCAAGTTTTCTGAGTAGTCATGGAATCTGAAGTACTTATTTAAACCAAGCAACCAAGCTTCTGCCTCTTCCCCTTACTTAATATCTCCATCGAAAGAGCATGGTTTGGATTTCTTGAACTCTCCAGGGTCATGAATTTTGGAATTCTTTCACTTCTTTCCTTTCCTTTGAGAATGTGAGTTAGTTTTTCTACTAGAAGATCCCTTGGAGTTGCCAGTTTCCTTTCCATAGGAATCTCCTGATGAGTGTCCCTCGTCTCCTGGTTGGACCTTCCTCGAGGTACTCCTCCTAGTGTGGCCACTTATGGGACCACGTTTTCATATCTCAGGTGGACTTTGACTTCTCTTCATACATCATTGGTCCACATGACTAGTTGCAGGTCCATGCTGCAGTTGTCTATGTATGTCAGATAAGCTTTGTAGCAAGACTGCATTAATTTCCGTTTGTTTTTCTTTCTCTTTTATCAATCTCTTTTTGTCGGCCTCACAACTTTGTAATTCGACCATCAGGATCCTTACAGTTTTAGCCAGATCTGAAGGGGTCTCCACCGCCCTCCTCTTGTCAGACTCTTCGTCTCTATTGTGGGAGCCATCCACCACCTCATGGTGCGTCACCATCCTTTATGCTTGTAGTTACCCACGGTTTACTGTTTGCTTGAGTGCTAACAAAAATCTTGTTGTTAGCTAACAATATATTAGTTCATGAACAATGCATAGTTCATATTTCTTAAATACACACACACAGTGGAAAGTTTTCATTCTTTTCTTTAGTAATAATTTACCCAGACTCTTTAGGAAATAGGTACTTAAGATTTTCTTTAAACATGGTTTTTAAGTGACTCTTCCATGATCCCAAGCAGGCCAAGTGTTGTAACCATGCTTTGATACCAATTTTTAACACACCTAAACCCTAAGTACCCTTTCAAGGGATGGGGCATCAAATTTTCATTCTTCCTAACTATCTCAAATTCTAACTCAGGATCTCCACTAGATACTTCTCGCCACAAGTTTTCTAACGGTCGCTGGCACATTAAAATATGAGCTTTGGTTTGCAAGTTATGGCCTCCCGAAGTTACTCAAGCATGATAAATTGGGGTCTTCGGCATTCGATGTCGAACACTCCAAGTTCCTAATCCTCGATATCCCAAAATATCACCACGTGGCCTTATCCCTTTGGCAATCAACGTTCGACATTTTTCGTTGAGCATCCCTTATTCGACATTCAGTAGTAGTCCATCGATGGTCTTTGTTATACATTTTCAACGTTCCAGTGATCGGTAATTGTAATAGACTCATGGTCAGAATGGAGCTTAGATTTGGAAAATATACCTCTCCCAAGTTCCTCAGGTTTTCAATGGTCGAGTCCACGGGGCTTCCAGGTGGGTTCGACTCATTATGCTTCTTGCACACTTTAGAACTTCAAAATTCAGGTGTTATTGACACACCTAACTCCAAATCCACTGAATTCCAAACTCGCGAACACACACGGGTCAAATTTATGCTCCACACTTCGCTACTTCGGCACTTTGGGTCCCTTTGGAATCTCTACGATACTATACCCCAAATCCTCGGGAGTCCCGAAGTCCCAGACTCCCAAAATTCTAGTCCCTTCACCCATCACGTTGGCTAGTTGGGCACGTACTAGGGGCTAACACATATATTGGTCAGGGGTGACACGTGCCCTCACCCAGGATGACACATGTCACATTCTAAGGGCTTTATGGGGTAGATGATGCGCATGAATCTAGGTGGCACGTGGCTCGTCAAGATTAAATCCACATCACCATGGATGGAATCACTATGCCTCATCGCTTTGGTATGATTGTCTTTCCACATCCCTCAGATCTCATGGTTGAGATCCAAACAATACCCATTTTTTCACAGATTGACGGTTCATAGTGATTGCAGAATCCCAATGTGCTCGCTCATTTTCAGAGAGTTCAATCTCTGTAATCTGAAAATTGCTCGCCTAACTCTTTCTAATCATGGTCGTTGATCCTCCACACCGACGAGATAAACGAATTTGGTTGATTCAAGGTCATGAACTAGCACATATGTTAATTTATCCTTCACGCTCCGCAATGATTCCCAACCATCAATCTAATCGAACGATTGGTGTTTGATAATTTAACTCCAGTGGATTTTTAGGTCAATATGATGACTGAGATTGGTTTTCCTCTTGATGAACAACTCACATTCATCTCCTCTATCAGGTTCTTGATTTATCTACGACTCTTGTTACTTCGAGAGTTTGGTGTTCAAGGTTTGGTGGTGCAGAATCCTCTTTTCTCCCTAGGTTGGTCAGCGCCAGGTGACCATAGCCCAGATATGACGGTTAGGAAGGAACCCAAAGGTTCCTTCGATCAATGGTTCTGGTCACCTCATGACTCTAACCTTCAAAGGTTTTGGATTCAACCAAAATTACTTATGCCAGTTCTTTTGACCTCGATTTCTTCCTCCTGTTGAGGGAAAGAAGAGCCACTTCCCTAGCGCATATGTAGGATGTGGCTGTGGAAGTAGAGTCTAATATATTGGTTGTTGTCCGACTCAGGAACAATACTGATAGAGACATATCCAGGAAGAGACCTGAAGCCTCCGCATCCAGTTCCTCTACCCTTCCCCCTCAAATGGATGAAGTGACCAATATACTAAAATCACTTTCGGCTAGGATGGAAAGGTTGGAGTTAGAAGGGAAGCCAACATACATAAATTCCCAAAATGTTAACAACAGAGTCAATTTCAGGAGGCCAAATAACAATGTTCCTTAGATTATGCCAAGGGAATAAAGGAGTAGAGATCGAAATGATCAGAGGATTAAAACCCCTCTCCAAAATAACCTTGTTGATGATGAGGAGAGGGAAGAAGAAGAGATTGACCCTGAAATTCATTGTATTGGAGACACCTCCCCTTTTCCCCATTTAACTCAATCTGCCTACGAGGAGTTTCTTATGAACAGTCAAATAAATGAGTTGAGTAAAAGGGAGAAAGCCAATAATAGCAGTCCCAATAAATATAACCTCAGGTCAAAGAAGAAGGATGTGAAGTCTGACATCCCTGATCATCCTCTCATAGAAAAAAACCCTGCTAAGCATGCAACAAATACTGCCAGGGAAAAGAAAGCTCAGAATTTCTCGCCATTAGCCAAAGACCCTATCCCAGAGGTGAGAGAAATTCCTAAGCCTCCTTCCTCCTTTAACTTTGAGCATGAAATTCAAAAAATCAGAATCCCCATCCCCCTTTCAGAGATTGTTAAACATGAGGATTTCAAAAGGTCCCTCTCTAAACTGCTGCAGCTTGAAACACCTCAGCTTCCCTCAGACTCAGTGAATCTCCAAGATGAGAAACCAACAGTCATCTTAGGTCATATGGTATAAGATAGATATGATTCATCCCCTCCCTTATACACATCCCTAAACATACATGATAAGGTGTTGCATAATTTTCTAATGGATCCAGGGGCTACTCATAACCTCATGCCTAAAAAAATCATGGAAGTGCTCAGGCTGGAAGTCACAAAGGCCTATCATAATTTGTACTCTTTCGATTCAAGGAGGGTGAAATTCCTTGGAGTCATCAAATATATGATGGTAACCTTGTTTCAGTTGCCCATGAAGAGTGTGGTCATGGACATTGTGGTAGTTGATGTTCCTCCCAAGTTTGGCATGCTATTGTCAAGATCTTGGATTAAAAGGCTTGGAGGAACATTACAGATGGATCTCACATATGCTACCATCCCAGTTTTTGGAGGGGAACACAGAAGACTGTACAGAGAAGCTCAACTAGCCTACATTATTAGTGATGAACTAGACCCCACCAATCATCCTATCTTTGCGCTTGACACTGATTTGGGGTCTAGTTTACTGTAGATCACCGATTCTCCCGAGCCTCCTCTAAAACTCAGAAAATGGTCCACTGTTTTTCATGAAGACTCTTCCTCTATCACCTTTGTCTAGAAAATGTTCTTTGATGGAGCCTCTTTCAAGGAGGACGCTGGTGCTAGAATGATGTTTTTATCGCCTACTCAAGAGACCATACCTCTATCCTACAAATTATAATTTGAGGCGACCAGTAATGTGGCAGAGTATGAATCTCTTGTGTTGGGTTTGAGGGCTGTGAAAGACATGGGAATCAAGGAAATATCTATGTTTGGGGATGCTGAATTGGTCGTAAAACAAGTGAGAAATATTTACCAAACGAAACATCCAAGGCTCAGGTCTTATAGGAATGAAGTATGGGATTTAATTGGCATCTTTTTCCTAGCTTTCAACATTTCATTCATTCCTAGAGAAGAGAATACTGTTCCCTATTCTCTGGCATTTTTAGCAAGTAATTTCAGAATTCCTCTGCCACCTAAGCTTAGATATGATACAGAAGTAAAGTACAGGCCCTCCATACCTGAAAATGTCAAGCATTGGAAGGTTTTTGAGGATGATCTTGAAACAAAATATTCCTGGAGACTGTTGAGGGGTTTTCAACATTACACATTGATCAAGACCCTGCTTTTGAATCCGATCCCGATGATGATATTTTTCTGAACAAGATCGTTGATCATCATATTTTTTAGCTTCCCAACAATCATATCCCCAAAGGACTATTTCCTTTGGAAATGCTATTTTACAAAAATAATGTGGCAGTAAAGGGTAAAATCTCAAATAATGATGATAATGCATCTGAGTGCAACATTGGCACAGAGAAGGAGCCAAAGTTTGTCAAATTGTCAAGAAGCTTGACAAGGGAGTAGAGGACTAAGTATGCCGAGAAAAGAAGTTTGCTGATGTGTTTGCTTGGAACTAGTAAGACCTCATATCATACGACACAGGTGTCATTCAGCATAAGATCCCACTGAAAGAAGAGGCTAATCCATTTAGACAGAAGCTAAGATAGATTAACCCTATGCTACTGCCTATCATGGAGAAAGAAGTAAAGAAGTTGTTGGATGCTCAAATCATTGTGCCCTTGAGGTATTCAGAGTGGGTGGCTAATTTGGTCCCAGTGAGGAAAAAGAGTGGGGAAATTAGACTTTGTGTCGATTTTAGCAACCTAAACAAAACATCAAATAAGGACAATTTACCCCTTGCCAAAGATGGAACACATATTGCAGAGGGTAACAGGAGAATCCATAATTTCCATGATTGATGGCTTTTCTGGTTACAATCAGATCTTTGTCTTGCCTAAGGACTGAGACAAAACAACCTTCAACACTCATTGGGGTACATTCATGTATGCCAAAATTCTTTTTGGACTGATGAACACATGAACAATGTTTCAACGAGCCATGGACATAGATTTTTTTGGAGAAAAGGACAAGTTTGTAGTCATCTATCTAGATGACATAACAGTCTTTTCCAGATCTGATACAGAGCACTGTGCGCACTTGAAAAAGATTTTCCTGAAATGTAGGAAGTTTGGCCTCTCCTTAAATCCTAAAAATTATTTGTTTTCCATGAAGGAGGGAAAACTGTTGGGACACATAGTGTCATCAAAGGGAGTCAAGATCGATCCCAACAAGGTGGAAGCAATCCAAACCCTGTCACTCCTGAGATCTAGGAAGGAAATCCAGTCTTTCCTGGGAATTTTTTTTTTCTAAGGAGGTTTGTCTCCAACATTGCTGAGATGGTAAAACTTATAACATTCATGTTGAGAAAGGAAAATGAAGTTAAATGGATTTTCGAGTATCGAAGTTCCTTTGATCAAATAAAGAAGGCCTTAACTGAAGCCCCCATGCTTATCAATCCTGATTACATGCTCATTGCTTCAGCCCTTCTTCATTCTTCTGTAATAAACTAGCCCCCATGTGCAAGCTCTTCTCGTTTGATGTCCTCATCAAATGAGAAGAGCTTGCACATGCTAGCTTGGAATTAAATGGTTCATCTACTCCCCTACTGTCAAGGGGGAAAATTTCTCTGAGTATATATATACTCAGTTTTGTATTTTTGTAGGTATCGATGGTAGAGCTGAGCTCCCAATTGTAAAGTTTTAGCGAGGCCTCTGGTTCTCTGGTTATAGACTTATATTTGAGACTTCTTGTTTAATGGCAACCAACCCCCTCCTTACTCTCTCTTCTCACTCTTAAAGCCCGAGCATGGATGATCTAGTCGGGTGTTGTAAGGACTGTATAATGTAGGTTTGATTATATCAGTTTTTGCAGAAGTTTAAGTTTCTTGAAGTTTTCACATCTGAGAGGATCTCATATCTAATATTTCTCCTCCAAAGGATGCTGGAAGATTGGATGTCCCGAGAATAATTTCATTTCTCTCTTGTTTTCCTCCATTCACTCATCATTATACAATTTACTGGCCTAAGTTAGATCAAGACACTAGTACATATGACCAAATTTGCGATGGTTTTTCGTTGATATTGCCACACTTATCCGTCACATTTTCCACGAAAGACGAGATTTTTTTTTCATCTGAATAATTTCGTCGCTATATCCATGATCCACGTGTGCATGGAAGTATCGATGAAATAAGAGCTCCACGTGTCACCACCTTCAATATCGGTTAACCCTATGCATCGTTGCAATTACGACAAAAATTCGTCGCAATTTCAACGAACATTTCTGCCAGGCCAATAACTTACGATGTAGATGATGAATCTATGCCGCAAAACCGTCGCAAATTGCGATGAAAATACGTGGCAATATCGACGAAAATATATCTAAAAACCAAACTTACGATGCATATGTTGTATGTGCGATGAAAATTCGTGGAAATTTGCAATGAACTTTCGTCGCTATAGCAACGCTTTTGGTAAAATATTATATTTGTTTCCGACAAACTTTCGTTGATATTGCGACGATGGATTTAATTTAAAATAAAATAAAATTACATGAGATATGATATTACCATATTACATTGTGATATGGTATTACCATATTACATTATAATATGGTATACCATATTGTATGCCATATTACAATGTAACATGGTAATGCCATATTATTGTAATATGGCATTACCATATTACATTGTAATATGGTAATATTTTAACATATTGTAATATATATATCCCCTACAAATAATCAAGGCACATATCAACCAAATATTGTAAGAATGTGTTATCATGAAGTTGGATTAGAAGTAAGGATGCAAATATGACAATATACACAACGAATAATTTGGAATATTACTTAAAAAAAAACACATGGATTGCATGAGTGAGTCATTTGCAATTTATATTACACAATACTATGACAACACTTCTAAGATTGATGGATGATATCTTAAGACCATTTCTAGAACTTGTTTATTGTAGCCTCCTTGGATGATATTTTGACTTTTAGCAAGATTTGGGAAGATCATTTGAAACATTTGGAGATGATATTTTTAACCCTTCAACACAATAAATTGCAATCCAACATGAAGAAATATGAGCTTGGAAAACAATTATTGTTGTGTATGGATTTTGTAGTTAGAGGATGTGAATTGTGTATTGACCTAAGAAATATAAAATTTGTTGTAAATTGGTTGATCCCAGATAATTTAATTGAACCAAGGTAATTCATGGGGTTAGCAAATTATTTAGGAATGAAGTGTCTCTTCAATGCACATTAGAAAAGGAAAGTATAACCTTTCAAGTCATTGCAATTGAAAACCAAGTAACTGAAGCTTTGACTTGAAAGAATTGTAATACATCAATATTAAATATAATGAAACTTGCAATTTCATTTGAAATCAAAGCAAATTTCACATGATACACAATGGCAGAACCTTTGATACAATGAAGGAGTTGGATAACATAAAACTTGAAACTTTTGTTGGTGCAATAATAATATACCCAAATAAGATAAGGAATTGTACATCATAGTTTAGGCATTGAAGTACTACATGAATTATTTGTTGGGAAAACAAAAAAAAATTAACTCAAATCATAAGCTTTTATAATAGATGATAATGGGTATAAGTTGAAGAGAATTCTATCCTTTATTTACAATTGCACGGGTATCCCAAGCATATAAATAAAACATTGGTTCATTTGTTGTGAGGCTATAATATCCAAACATTTGGAAAGATTTTTTGTCATTTATATACGTGGATGATTTTAAGGATGGAAATTTATTTTAAAATGTAGAAACCTTGGCAAATCTTACTAATCCTTCATATGAGAACTATAAATGTTTGTCGATTTTTTTTGTAAAAATATTCAAATTTCTAAGTATTTTATATAATTTGTATAAAATTTTGGCGATTTTTAAGGTAAAATGATTTTATCCTATAGAATTTGGGCGAATCATTTTTAGAATAAAGAATCTTTTTTTGGGAAAAACCATGGAAAATTAGCCCATGAGCGAAATTTAGCCCCTAAAATCATCCCTGTTTATATATATCACTGTTAATTGCACTATCCAAGTCACAACAAAGCCTAGACTTCATGTGAATGTTATCCTGCAACATTTTGATTCGGTAATCAAGTATGATAAATATATAAAAAACCACATGGTCAATTTTCTTTAAGACCTCTAGTTTTTTTTTTTTGTTTGACCATAGCTCTAAAGTTAAACTCTTATGTACTTGAAGAATATAAAGGATTAACTACATCTAGCTCAAATTTTGGCAAATGGTTAAAACCTTACAAAACTTGTATATATATGCAAGTCTCGAGTCTTTGAGATGATTGTAGGCTTGAAGGAGGATTGTGAGGCTATAA
>JZKD02S1617982.1:201024-225322 GCA_000966675.3 Picea glauca
CCCTCAGGCTGAGATCTGCTCACAGGATCGTTCAAAACCTTCCCGAGCTGAAGCGGCTCTTCCGGATCCCTATTGGAACCTCAAATCTTCGATCCACAGGTCCTTTCCCAAAACCCCCACCTGTGCATGACATGCACAAGGTGCAAGTTCTCACCTGCACACGGCCTCTGACGCGTCCGTGAACTTTTCTCGAACCTTAATTTTGGGTTTCAGGCCTCCCTGAGCCCTGATGTCGAGAGCCCTTCACTCTTCGATTTCCTGACACCCAAAATGCCGATCTACCGAAATGGCTTTACCATGGTTATTAGCCCCTGGAAAATCTCTGATCCATAGGACCACTCTTCATATGACCACGACCTTCTTCGAAACTTTCAACTCCATGGGCCCCGACTCTTAGTCCTCAGGATTACCGATAAGCCGAATCCTAAAATTCTGAAATGCCGGTTCCCGACTTTCTCCTCCAAGGTTACCTTTCCCTGGCTCATCGCGTTTCATGACTTCAGGAGTTCCAATGCTGAAATGCCTGGCCCCTTGTCCTCAGAACTCTTGAAATGACTAGCAAGTACACCATCTCTCCGCATGCCGTTCTATTCCTCCGCAGCTTTTGGGTTTTTGCGTTCCGGACCTTCCCGATGTGAATCCACCAAAACCCCTTATCATTCGAGCTTTCGGTATCTGAAATACCGAAGCAATCCTTTCGCTCCTTGCTCGGATTAACGAATGTGATCTAATTTCAATCGATGACCCTGATCCTTTCGGGGTTTTCAGGGTCAAGAGTTCTGAACTCTTACCCCTTGCCTTCCCAGTACCCGGAGTTCCGAAATGGCCTTTCAGGAATTTCCCCGAAACCTTGACATCTGCCACGTGTCCTCCTACTTGTACAGTCCCGATTTTTTCAGTGTTTTGGGACTCCGCGACCCCAACGAAACTAATCATAGGTCTTTTGAACTCCCGCTATCTAATTACCTAGTATTTCCTTGATCACTGCCATGTGTCCTCCACAGATGGATGACCTTGATCGCTTCAGGACTTCGCAAGTCACGAATTCGAAAGACTCCTCTGTTCTGCTCTTTAATGCCCAAAACCCTGAAATGTGAGGATCTCATGGAACACATCCTCTGCAGATGGATGGCTCTGATGTCTTCGGGACTTCAGAAGTCAAGAATTCCTATCTCTCAACTCTTACCTCTCAGACTCCCGATGTCCGAAACTTCGATGCCTTTTCGGGTTTTTTGCCCCGTGTCCTTTGAGATGGATGCTCCCGAGAATTTTGGGATTTTGCGGATCGAGAGATTGCGATGCAACGATTCCACGATCCTTATATGCTCCTCCTCCCGAACTCCAAAATCTCAATACGTTCACTATTTTGGGACTTTCCAGGTTCTCTGCTCTACTTGCGAGGGTTAAACCTCGTGCTCCTTTCAACAGATCTGACGATAGCTTCCTAGACATAAAAATTCAACAGTCTAGATCTTGTCCTTGGCCTGATCCGATGGAAACTGTGCTCCACCTTGTGAGTGCTCTGTTTCTTCCCAAAACTTGGAAGAATTCAACTTATCAAAGACCTCGGCCTTTTCTTCCTGCTACAAAGCCTGTGAATTCGGATTCTGTCTACATTCTAGAAAATGCTTTCCCTCTTGAGCTTCCTCAAACTCAAACCCTGCAAAGGGTCTTCTTTCAGCCTCTGCGATTACTGGCAGGGATATGTGCATGAAAGCACTCTCCCTCCTTATATTTTTTCTCTTTGAATCCTCGAACGATTCTTCGACCTCTGTGCTCCTTGTAGCTATCGCTCTTGTGCGCGAAGGCACTTTTTCTCCCGAGATTCTCTTCTCTGAAACCTTGAAAGGTTTCCTCAACCTCTGTGATTCCTACAATGTCTCTACACACATGAAGGTGCTATCTATCCTAAGCTTCTCTATTTCTCGAATGTCTAAGGGACTTAACCCTTTTTCTCTCCCTCAGATGGAGAATTTGATGCTCTCTTGGCAATCTCTTGCTCAAGCAACTTCTTGCTCAGTTTGCAGGGTGTTCAACAACCCTGTGAAGGTCCCCTCTTGGACTCTTCTCTGTTATAGAACTCCAAGGAGTTCTTTCCTATGCTCTTTGGCACCTTCTCAATGCCCTCCTGGAAAACCTCTCGCAGAATCCCTTAGTGATCCTGTCTTCCTCTTCTCCTGTGCACTATATGCACCTGCTCAATGCCCTCTTGGCAGAGTTTCTCTAGAGTTCTCTTAGTGACTTTGCTTCCCTCAATTAACTCATGATGGATTTCTCCTATACACTCTATGCCTATGCTCAATGCCCTCCTGGTAGAGCTCTATAGAACCGTCAGTGGTCCTATCTCCTTCCTAAACTCAAAATGGAGTTCTTCTCCTCAATGCAACCCATGCATCTGCTCAATGCCCACCTGGCAGAGCTCTTGCAGAATCCCGTAGTGATTCTGTCTACTGTTGTGTCCTCCTCTGCATGGCCTGAACTCCAAGGTGTTTAGAAACCTTGAGGTTTCTTTCCTTGAGTTTAAGACTTCAGCTGGTGCGCCATCCTGACATGTCCTTGCCCAAATTTCTCAGAATTGGAAGTGCACTCTATGCACTGGCTTTTAGAACCCTCAACATTCTGTCACGCCCTCTTGGCATGAAGCCTCAAAGATCCCCAATCCTGAAATCAAAGAACCCACAGATAACATAACCTATCTTTCCCTGCAAATGCATACTAACACACATCTACAACATATAAAGAACACACCAAGACATTCATGCAACCACATAAAGACACACAGAAACTCATGCAAGAAATTTTCTCTTTTTATTAATATGAAATGCCTCCTTTACAAGGTGTTCTTGAGCTCAGACTTTCACAAAGTCTTGGCTCCTTCTCTATCTGCTCTTCTCACTCGGACTCTCTAACTCTCCTTTTTCAAAACAAGATCAAAGATATTTTACATGAGGAGGCTTTTCGAGCTCTTCCCTCCATCTCACCTACCCTATTCAATTACATTAAATTTACATTGAATGGTTTGTCTAGTCCAAATCGGAGCTAGATCCTAGCCTTACAACCATTAAAGGCTACTTCTACCTAATGCCTACTGAAAGGCATGGCTCTATGGCTCTAACAGCCTTACAAATATTAAATGCCCTTAATTCAAATTCAAAATATGAGAGGGATGGCCCCTCTCTTCCTTGAATGTGCACCTTGAATGCACTAAGTGGGCTGGCTAGTTGGTGCATGGCTAGCTTGGGAATGATGCTCTTGTATCATACTCCTCTGCTGCGAAAAATTCATGATCTCCTGCTCATGAGATCTCCAAACTCGTTGTTGAAATCCTCCTAGATCCCAAACAAATCTCTGGAGCTTCCCCTCTACTCCATCTCTCTGCTGCTACTGCTTCCGTTGCTTTGTTGCTACTATCTCCATTTTGCTCAGCTTCCCCTTGCTGGCAGTCTCCTGTGCTGACTTCAACATCAACCTCCTAATCTCATTGATCACTTCGTCCAGCTGCTACAATGGCTAGCTTTGTTCATGTAGTCTCCTCTGCTGCAATTATTCTCTGCAAATGGGCAGATCATCATGATCTCCCATGTCATCCTCTTCATCTCCGATGGCCTCAACTTGCCACCCTGCTGGAAATTCCAACTCTGCATTCTTCTCACTGAGCTTCTGCTCAGATTTTTCCTTTGACAACTTAACTGTCTTCTCTCCTTGTGTTGGCTCAAGCCCAACCTCTTCTAGCTACTTCCCAGGCTGGAAATATTCTTCATTTTTTGCTACATACCTCGGCATGGTAGTATTCATTAGTTGTTCAACTCCCTGGATGAAATCTCTGAGCGATTCCTCTGAATGCTCATCTCCTGCATTCTGCAAGACTGTCTTCTCTCAGAAGCCATTTGTTGGCTCTAGATTGTTCATCCAATCCTATAGCATCTCCAACTCCATCTCCCATGGAGTGATCAATCTATCTGCCTGCTCCTCTATTGCCGCCAGCTTCAGTGCTGCAGTTGTCTTCCTTGTTTAAGCTTCCTGGCTGAAAATGTTGAGCCATTCCTTGGAATTCTCTTCTCCTTCCTTTGCTTAGGAAGCCTCTAATATCTACTCCACTTCCTCTTCCATGATAGTCACAACTGGCTGTCCTTCTTTTTCTACTGTTGCATCTGCAACACAAACTTTTGCCTCCCCTGGGTGATGTGGCAAGAATATTTGAATTCCTCCAATTATCAGAAGATTCCTCTGATCCTCCTTCTCTCTCAGCTGTCCTTGTTGATATGAACTCAACTCTAATCTCATCTTCTCTCCCTTTCCCTCTTGGAAATATGGGATTTCTTTGCTGCCCTCTTGGTAGTCTATGAGATCCTTGGATCTCATCTTATTTCCCTCTTGGCAATCTAAATTTCTGGTCCTGCCCTCTTGGTAGTCCATGATATCCCGCAATGATCTCATTTCATTGCCCTCTTGGAAATATGAAATTCCCCCGCTGTCCTCTTGATAGTCTACGAGATCCTAAAGTGATCTCATCTCATTTCCCTCTTGACAACATGAAATTCCCTTACTGTCCTCTTAACAGTCTATGAGATCCCGCAGTGATCTCATCTCATTTCCCTCTTGGAAATTGGGAATTTCCTCTCTTCTCTCTTGGTAGTCTTTGAGATCTTCAAATGATCTCAATTCATCCTCATCACTGAGATTTCTCCCAGCCTCTGGTTCACATACCTGAACCAACTCCTCTTCTTGTCCATTGAGGTTTTCAGCATGCCTCAACCATCTCTTTAAAAGCCTTTGCTGTCTTTTGGCCACCAATGCCTTGACTGGCCATTTTACCATTTTCTTCATGGGCCATTCATACACCTATTTTGACCTTGCATTCTGCTACATATGAAATGCTAGAATTTCCATGCTCGCCCTGATCTTAGCGAGTTCTTTATCCACCTCATCTTTGATCAGCTGCTGGCACTTCTTCTTCCCATCGCATGCATGGCCTTCTGTAGCCATTTTGCTCTACTATCTATTTGTGCTCCTGGAAAACCTGTTGTCACTCAGTAACCCTGAGTGTTTCATCTTTTCCTCCTACAATCCTCCTAACTTTTTCCTTTGACTATTGCGTATCTACAAACAATCACCACAGAGTTTCCAACACTTTGCTTTCCTTTTCCTCTACCTACAATATACAGACAAAATTTCTTCTTTGATACCAATTGACATGGACCCCTAGCCCTCGGGCCGAGATCCACTCACATGATCATTCAAAACCTTCTTGAGTTGAAGCGACTCTTCCATATCCCTATTGGAACCTCAAATCTTCGATCCATAGGTCCTTTCCCAAAACCTCCACCTACGTGTGACATGCACAAGGTGAAATTTCTTGCCTGCAAACGGCCTCTGACGCATCCGTGAACTTTTCCCAAATAGTAATTTCGGTCTTCAGGACTCTCTGACTCCTGATGTCAAGAGTCCTTGACTCTTCGATCTCCCAACACCCAAAATGCCGATCTACCGAAATGGATTTACCATGGCGATTAGCCCCTGGCAAATCTTTGGTCCATGGGACCACTCTTCATATGACTGCGCCCTTCTTCGGAAATTTCAACTCTACGGGCCCCGACTCTTAGTCCTTGAGATTACCAACCTGCAGAATCCTGAAATTCTGAAATGCTAATTCTCGACTTTCTCCTCCAAGGTTACCTTTCCCTAGCTCATTTCATTTCACGACTTCGGGACTTCCAATACCAAAGCGTCTGGACCCTTGTCCTCGAAACTCCTGAAGTTCTGAACCCTGAAATAACTGGTGAGTAGACCAGCTCTCAGTGTCTCGTGCTATTCCTCTGTAGCTTTTGGGTTTTCTCATTCCGGACATTCCCGATGTGAATCCACCAAAACCCCTTATCCTTCGAGCTTCTGGTATCTGAAATAACGAAGCAATCCTTTCGCTCCTTGCTGGGATCAACAGCTGTGATCTAATTTCAATTGACGACCATGATCCTTTCAGGGTTTTTAGGGTCAAGAGTTTCAAACTCTTTCCCCGAAACCTTGACTGCTACCACGTGTCCTCCTACTTGGATGATCCCGATTTTGTCGGTGTTTCGGGTCTCCATGACCCCAATGATACTAATCACAGGTCTTTCGAACTCCCGGTGTTCGATTACCTGGTAGTTCCCCGATCACCACCACGTGTCCTCCACAGATGGATGACCCTGATCGCTTTGGGACTTCGCAAGTCGTGAAGTTGAAAGACTCTTCTATTATGCTCTTCAATGCCCGAATCCCCGAAATGTGAGGATCTAGTGGCAAGCGTCCTCCACAGATGGATGACTCTGATGTCTTTGGGACTTCGGGAGTCGAGACTTCCTATCTCCCAACTCTTACCTCTCGGACTCCCGATGTCTGAAACTCTGATGCCTTTTTGGGTTTTCTGCCTTGTGTCCTTTGAGATGGACACTCCCGAGACTTTTGATATTTCATGGATTGGGAGACCACGATGCAGCGATTCCATGATCCTTATACGATCCTCCTACCAAACTCTGAAATCCCGATACAGTCACTATTTCGGGACTTTCCAGGTTCTCTTCTCTACTTGTGAGGGTTAAACCTCGTGATCCTTTCAACAGATCCAATGGCTATTGGTTGTATGAGCTAGGTCTGATGGTTCAAATCTTCTTCTCCTATGTGCTCTCCTCCTACCACTTCCTGGACGTAAAACTTCAACGGTCCAGATCTTGTCCTCGGCCTGATCCGATGACAGTTCTGCTCTGCCTTGTGAGCGCTTTGTTTCTTCCCAAACCTTGGAAGAATTCAACTTATCAAAGGCCTCGGCCTTTGCTTCCTTCTACAAATCCTGTGACTTTGGCTTCTGTCTGCTTTCTAGAAAATGATTTCCCTCCTAAGCTTCCTCGAACTCAAACCCTCCAAAGGGTCTTCTTTCATCCTCTACAATTACTAACAAGGCTTTATGCATGAAATCACTCTCCCTCCCGAGATTTGTTCTCTTTGAATCCTTGAAGGATTCTTTGACCTCTGCGATCCTTGCAACTGTCGCTCTTATGCGTGAAGGCACTTTTCCTCCTGAGCTTCTCTTCTCTGAAACCTTGAAAGGTTTCCTCTACCTCTGTGATTCCTACAGGGTAATTTCACACACAAAGGTGCTATCTATCTTGAGATTCTTTATTTTTCAGATGTCTAAGGGACTTAACCCTTTTTCTCTCCCTCAGATGGAGAATCTGATGCCCTCTTGGTAATCTCTTGCTCAAGCAACTCCTTGCTGAGTCTGTAGGGTATTCAACAACCCTATGAAGGTCCTCTCCTGAAATATTCTCTATTCTAGAACTCAAAGGAGTTCTTTCCTATGCTCTTTGGCACCTTCTCAATTCCCTCCTGGAAAACCTCTTGCAGAATCCCTCAATGATCCTGTCTTCCTCTTCTCTTGTGCACTATATGAACCTGCTCAATGCCCTCTTGGTAGAGTTTCTCCATAATTCTCTTAGTGACTCTGCTTCCCTCAATGAACTCATGATGGAGTTCTCCTCTGCACTCTGTGCTTGTGCTCAATTCCCTCCTAGAAGAGCTCTATAGAACCCTGAGTGGTCCTATCTCCTTTCTGAACTCAAAATGGAGTTCTTCTCCTCAATGCAACCCATGCATCTACTCAATGCCCACCTGACAGAGCTCTTGCAAAATCCCACAGTGATTCTATCTTCCGTTGTGTCCTCCTCTGCACAACCTAACCTCCAAGGTGTTCAACAACCTTGAGGTTTATTTCCCTGAGTTTAATACTTTAGCTGGTGCGACCTCCTAGCATGTCCTTGCCCAAATTCCGTAGAATTGGAAGTGCACTTTATGCACTGTCTTTCAGAACCCGCAACATTCTGTCACACCATCTTGGCATGAAGCCTCAAAGATCCCCAAACTTGAAATCAAAGAACCCATAGATAGAAGAACCTATCTGTCCCTGCAAATGCATACTAACACACATCTACAACATATAAAGAACACACCAAGACATTCATGCAACCGCATAAAGACACACAGAAACTCATGCAAGAAATCTTCTCTTTTTATTAATATGAAATGCTTCCTTTACAAGGTGTTCTTGAGCTCAAACGTTCACAGAGTCGTGGCTCCTTCTCTATCTTCTCTTCTCATACAGACTCTCTAACTCTCCTTTTTCAAAACAAGATCAAAGATCTTTTACATGAGGGGGCTCTTGGAACTCTTCCCTCCATCTCACCTACCCTATTCAATTACATTAAATTTACATTGAATGGGATGTCTAGTCCAGATCGGAGCTAGATCCCAGCCTTACAACAATTAAAGGCTACTTCTACGTAACGCCTGCTGAAAGGCATGGCTCTATGGATCTAAAAAACTTACAAATATTAAATTCCCTTGATTCAAATTCAAAATATGAGAGGGATGGTGCCTTTCTTCCTTGAATGCACGCCTTGAATGCATTGAGTGTGTTGGTTGGCTAGCGCATGGCTCGCTTGGGAGCGATTATTCTGCATCAATTAGCCCATACAACTTGATAAGAGTTGTCCACGAGATGCATTTTCATCACCAAGACCTGCATGAATCATAAAAGACAAATTTTTTATATGAGTAAATAATTAATAAGCAAATAAGCATGCATTTAGTTCTGTAAAATACTCTATCAAAAAATTAAGTTGTCGCATACCTTAATGATCTTCTCTTTGTTTCAAGAATAGGTTATTCTCTACTGAACAAGGCCAACCACATGAAGGTGGAATCTCATATGGACCCTCCCCCCCCTCACATCGCTCTCAATTCCCCATACCCAACATATGATTTTCTTTATATAGAAAACATATAGACATTAAAGAATAACTTGGATAGTCATCAAAACATATGAACATATAAACATCGATAAAGATCCAAAAACAGGCCATGAAATTATACATCTAATTTTTCTTTGATTTATGTTTCGTTACATTCATAAAACTGACAATTGGGATATCATCATCATCCAAAGACATTGTATTTTGTGTGCCCCATCCTTCTATTGTTTATGTGCGCTCATGTACCATACTTCTGGTACATCGCTGAGAAGGGTTAGATGGCATCTGTTCAGGGTCGTGAACTGGAACAATGAAAATGATCATATCGATATGTTGAAATATAATTGAAATAACTAATTCATTGTTTTGATTAACATTACACTATTACTCTTTACCTGTCTTTGTAGCTGGGAAAGTTGGTGCATTAATTTCCTGTCCACTTGGTTGCTCTCGCATTTCACCCTCTCGAGCTACATGTGCTTCAATATTGAGAATATAATAGATAAGTATAAGTCAGGAAATAAATATCTACAATTACAGTAAATATTTCTAATTCTGAAGCATACATACCAGAATGGGTACTCTGCTCTACACTATCACTGGACATGTGGGCCCTTGTATGACATGGTGTTTGTTGAATACCACTTGATTCACTACTGTGGTAGCACTGTTGCTTTAAAACAAACATAAATACTTAGTTAAGGGTGATATAATAAAATATGAATAGACTTACAAGCATGCTACTACGGTTTCCTTATTCATTATATTTACTTGCGTGGATGGGGAGATAGGATTCTGGCCTAAGATTTTTCTATATTCAATCACACTTTTAAAACCATGCTTGTAACCAAGCTTCAGGTCCTCCTCGGTGGAAACAGTGTTGAACATATTTGACTGCAATGCATAACACCATTAAAAATACCAATAACAAAAACATATATTTGTTCGCTACTGTTAAATAAATATTAACCACAGTTAATCATTTAAGTCTTACTATGCTGGCCGTGTTTTTCCACTCTGGCCTTTGTTTCTTTGGATGTGTCTGGTAGCCTACATATGGAATTTTTGAAAAACATTAGATATCGGAATTGTTACTTAAAACAGGAAAGAAAAACATAAATGCTCATATTTTACTGATAATATGACATGTGTTGTACCTTGCTTGACCAACTCATGGTTGTCGTCCTTGTTTTTTAAACTAGTTCTCCTTTGCATCCTCTATTAGCACCTTCCACTCTTTCTCGGGAACCATGGGAGGGCGCTCGTGCTTGAGGTCTATTTTCAATTTTTCCCTATATTGGGCCCTGGTGTATTTTAAATTCTCGTTGGCCAACTTTGTAACCACTTTCGTGTTGAAAGTGTTGCCGAACAAGTTTACCATGTGATCTATTAAATCATCTTGGCCATTCCACCATGTGCGAATGGTGGGGCCAAACAAATCCAATGCTTTGTCATGTAAGTTTCTATAGAAAACATTGTTTCCTACCCTAATGTGTTATTCATTAATCAATTAATAATATGAACAAATGTCCTTTTCAATTTCATGAAAAAAATAATCAATTAATGGGACAATTACCTGCAATCTTCTGAATCTTTATCGGAACACATGCGTCATCCACTAGAAAGGTGACATCTAGTGATTTGGTGCTTTTAATTCATTTTGCTCCATGCAAAATAGGATCCTGTGCACCTACACTATGTTCATCTTCGGAGTCATCACGTGGAGTCCTAGGATACAGCTCATCATGCTCCGGCATGTCATGCCAGTCAAAATCACCCTGCTCATCAATGGATTCTAGGGGAACCTCAGTAGGCTAAAAAATCCTCACTTGCACTTTTCTATGTCGACCTTTTTTTGCATTGGACCCTCACTGATACCTATAGCATTTGTAGGATCGACAGGTTCCCCACACACAAGGTTTAAAAACTCCTACAAATAGAAAAATTTTCTTTATTAGATCATATACAAAATATAAAACTAAAAAACGTATATCAAATTGTCATAGCTAATAAAAATATGTAAAGATGCCACTTACCCCAAAATTAGTTATTGTAGTTTGTAGATCTACAATTCTTTCCCTGTCCTCTTGTGTTAGGGGTCTTTTGCTAATCAAACCTGAATATTCCATGTTAGCCTTATTCAAGGCCTTCGTTACAGTTGTCATTGGGTTTGTTGAATAATATATTTAATCCTCATCAATATCCTCCGTGGGAGCCTGGACAGATGTTGACACAATAAATCAATCAACAAAAGTTATTAAATTCACCTCTAACATTAAAAAAATGAAATATTGCAGTAATATCAGAAAAACAATAACAAAATTTCAGAAATTTAGTTGTTGTAATCATAAGTTGTTATTGTATTTAGCATTTACTTGGTGAGGCACTACGGGTGCCTTTACACAGTCACCCTAGAGAGATGTAGCGGGTGAAACTCGAACATGGTCACCCTGGACAGAAGTTGACACAATAAATCAATTAACAAAAGTTATTAAATTCACCTGTAACATTTAAAAAATGAAATATTGGAGTAATATCAGAAAAAAAATAATGAAATTTCAGAAATTTAGTTGTTGTAGTCATAAGTTGTTAATGTATTTAACATTTACCTGGTGAGGCACTGCGGGTGCCTTTCCACGGTCTCCCTGGAGAGATGTAGCGGGTGAAACTCAGACACGGTCACCTTGGACAGAAGTTGACACAATAAATCAATTAACAAAAGTTATGAAATTCACCTGTAACATTTAAAAAAGGAAATATTGGAGTAATATCAGAAAAAAAAATAATGAAATTTCAGAAATTTAGTTGTTGTAGTCATAAGTTGTTAATGTAACATTTACCTAGTGAGGCACTGCAGGTGCCTTTCCATGGTCACCCTGGAGAGATGTAGCGTGTGAAAATCATACATGGTCACCTTGGAAAGAAGTTGACAAAATAAATCAATCAACAGAATGATGTAGGAGCATCGCCAGAAGCAAGCGAGCGTGGGACAAATGCCATCACATTTTTTTGGCACATGTTAAAATTGTTTGCAATATTTTGAAAGTTTGGATGCGCAGACTTTAATGTAATAGTTAAGAAGGGAATACTTTCATATTGTAAACAGATCTTGAGCGATTCACTCTCATCTGTAAGGTGTAGAGGCATTTATGCATAGTTAATGAAAGTAGGTAGATTTAAATTCTAGATTAGACAATTTTAGGAGCTAGAGGGAAAATCGACTATAAACACCCTCATCTTTATCATTGTAACATTATTAGGGATATCATAGAGCATAGAGAGTAGCTATAGCAGAGAGTTGTGTAGAAGAATCCATGTACATAAGTTCTAAAATTAATACATGAAGCTTTGATTCTGAATCATGGTGTTATAATGCTTTCTGTGTATACATACTAAATGCTATGCTTATGGTTGTTTTACTCTTTCTGTTGTACATTTTTTGTTATGTTGTGTATGTATGATTTCTTGTTTAGAGTTTGAATTCTGAGAGAGTATAAGGAAATGAGTTTCAATTGTTTCTCTTCCTGAGTCAAAGTTCCTGCAAGGAGTGCAGTGAAGCGTCTGCAAGGAGTGCGTTGACGGGTTCAGAGTTCATCTCTGAAAGCTCAGGAGGGATACTGTTGTTCTCATTTCAACTGAAGTGCAAGACAAGAACATAAGCTGTGTAGGGCATGCGTAGGCTGGTCGAGACCTTAGAACACATAGACTAAGGTTAAGAGGTTGAAGGACTGCTATTGCAGAGTTGCACAGAGTCAAGAGATTCAAATATTTAGGAATATTTGAAGAAGTGCCGCAAGGAGCGCGTGAAGAAGTCTTTTAGGAGACTTAAGTTTGTGAAAGGAAGCTTAGGAGGGTCAACACTTTCAAAGTGTTGAAGAGTAGGAGAGGATTTTTTGTCATTGTGCAGAGGCCAAGTCAAAGTGAAGAGGATCGCTGAGGTGACTTAGAGAAGAGGTTCTTGAAGAAGGAATTTGGACGGTCGAGGTTCTCCAAGGAGAACTCCCAAAATAGTGAGAACCGTAGGATCTATAGAAGCTACAAGGTGGATAAGGGGCCACTGATCTTGACTTACAGGGTCGTCATATCATTTCAACATTTCAGGGTTCGAAATTCTGAAGTGTAAGCCAAATCCTTGGTTGATCAAACCCCCGAAATGCAAAAAGGAGGTTTTCGTGTGTGGAAGTAAGGAGGAGCAAGTTTAAGTTTTCAAGACTTCGGAGTTTGGGGTTTTGAAAGTCTCGAGGGAAGGATATTGAGACACAGCAGGGGATAAAACTTGAAATCAGAAGTCGCGACAAAGGATCATCAAAATTCAGAAAATTGGGGATTACAAGGACATAAGGTGGTTCGAGAGTTCCAAACTCCCGATACCCGAAAAACCCGAAATAAAGAGGAGTTGACATGTGGAAGGATAGGATACTTCTTGTTGAGGGTTGTGAAAGGAGAAAGGAGAAGTACCATTTTGGCATTTCGGGACTTTGGAGATCGGAAGACAGAGGTGACAGAGTATTCGATCATTAGCATATCGAACTGTCAGTACACAAAAGTATGAAAGGATTTCAGAAGACATCATTTCGGCATTTCAGGGTTCGGAGGTTCAAGATCCCTGAGGACATAGTGGAAGCGCTTTTCGGTGGTTTAAATCCCGAAACCATGAAGAGGAAGGGAAGACCAAAACATTGGCATTTCGATAAATCGTAAGTCGAAAGTTTGGGACCCCAAGGGTCGAGAGCAGAGTTGCACGTCATCACAACTCCTGAATTCACGAAAGCCAAAAAGCCAAAATTGGCATCAGGAAAAGGCAAGTATTAGTATTTTGGGTTTTGGAGGTCGAAGAGATAAGGCACTCGACCACGGGATTTGCGAAATCGTGAAATCCAGTATCCCAAAATAAAAGAGGAGTTTCCTCAAGGTTTGTTTTGGGTGTTTATTTCCCAAAAGGGGAAATAAAAGAGCCAATCAAGCTCTTAGGGGCCAGAAAAGAAAATATCTTGTGTGGATCCCAACCTGTGGGTCTGGGGGTCTGCGTTAGTTGTGGTATCAGAGCTTGATTTTTTTTGTATATCTCACGCAGAGTAAGCTAGGGAAAAGGAGTACTCTGATACACATCAGTTGTGGTATCAGAGCCCTTCTCTATTTTTATATTGTAGATAGAAGGTGCGAGAAAGATTTACAAACATGTTGCCAAGAAGAAGAGACAGGCAAACACCTGATTCACCAGAGGAAAGGGAAATGCCAAGAAGAAGGGGTAGGCAATTACTTGATCCGCTAGGGGCAAGAGAGATGCGTGAAATGCATGCTAGGATTGATGCCATGGAAATAACACAGAGGCACACAGTAGGTGTTGGAGATATCAGTGAACCTAAAAGTGAAAATGAAGTTGGACATGGGGGAGAAGAAGTTGCAGCAGAAGATGCAACAAAAGAATGCCTATTCAGGGTTGTTGCAAGGATAGGTGCTAGATAAAAAATGGACATTCCAGTATATGAAGGAAACCTAGATGTTGAAGAGCTTCTAGACTGGATTAGAGCTCTGGATAAGTATTTTGACTATGAAGATGTTGAGGAAGGCAAGAAGATTAAACATGTTGTCACAAGACTTAAAGGGCATGCAACATTATGGTGGGATGAACTGCAGGCTGACAGACACTGCAAAGGCAAGCAGAAAATAAAGAGTTGGGATAGAATGGTTGTGAAGATGAAGGCAAAATTCATTCCCAGGGATTACCAAATCACTCTGTTTCAGAGGATGCAGAATTTGAGACAGAAGCTGATGTCAGTGAAAGAGTACATTGAAGAGTTCTACAAACTAAACACCAGGGAAGGTCATCACAAAAGTGATGATGAAAAGGTTTCCAGATATATGAATGGTCTAAGATATGACATCCAAAATGAGATGAGAATGATGACTATTTGAGCGATGGGAGATGCTTATCAGATGGCTCTGAAAGCTGAGGAGAAGCTGAGCCGAAAGAAAAGTTAAAGAGGGTGAGGCATAATTCAAGCTAGAGGCAAAACAATTGCCCAAGACAAAAATCAAAAACCTAAAGAAGAGTGGAATAAACCTCAAACTCAAACTGAGAGAGGTGGAAGCTCACAGAGAGGACAACATGTAGATAGAAACACATTTCCTCGAACTAGAGGAAGAGGAAGAGGCAGAGGTGGAAAAATAAAATGGTTTACCTGTGGAAAGAATGGACACAAATCCTATGAATGTCTAGATAAGAATAAAGAAGGAGGTGAAACTCACATTGTCAAAGCACAAAGACAGAATTTTGAGGCAGAAGATGCTGAAGGTGGAAGATCACTGATGATGAGGAAAGTTCTCTTAACGCCAGAGAAGGAGGTAGAAAATCCAGTCCAAAGGAAAAGAATTTTTTGGATTGCTTGCAAGACCAAAGACAGGGTATGCAAGGTCATCATGGACAGTTGTAGCACAGATAATCTTGCTTCTACAAGGATGGTGGAAAAGCGGGAGTTGGAGACTATTGAACATCCAAGCCCATACAAAGTTTCATGGCTACAAAAAGGACATCAGGTAAAAGTCACTAAACAATGTTAAGTTGAGATTAAAATAGGAGGATATAAGGATGAAATACTATGTGATGTCATTCCCATGGATGTTTGTCATCTATTGCTGAGTAGACCATGGAAATATGAAAGGAATTTGATTCATGATGGGAGAAAGAACACATACACTCTGGAGAAGGATGGAAGAGCTCACATATTGTTGCCAATTAAGGATAAAGAAGTGACAACAAAAGTAAGCAACATTGTACTTCTCATGAGTGGGAAGGAACTTCTTAAAGAGGTTAAGAAGAAGGAAAAAACAAAATTCGTCGTGGTGAGGAAACCTCAAATTGTTTTAACCAGTACAAGGGTGGATGATTTACCAGAAGAAATCTAGAAGTTACTGGAAGAATTTGATGATATAGTAGTGTACGAACTACCTCATTCGTTGCCACCTATTAGAAGTATAAGTCATCACATTGATCTTATACCTGGAGCTAGTTTACCAAACAAAGCAGCATACAGATTGACACCACAGGAGAATGAAGAGGTCAAGAGACAGGTCTAGGACTTAATGGACAAAGGGTTGGTCAGAGAAAGATTGAGTCTATGCGTTGTTCCAACAATGCTCAGTCCAAAGAAAGACGGAGTCTGGAGGATGTGTACAGACTTAAGGGAAATTAACAAGATTACCATGAGATATAGATTTCCATTTCCAAGGATGGATGATTTGATGGATTGTTTGAGTGGAGCAAGATTTTTTTCAAAGGTTGATTTGAAAAGTGGATATCATCAAATCCGAATGAGAGAAGGTGATGAATGGAAGACAACATTCAAGACAAATGAAGGGTTGTATGAATGGCTTGTTATGCCATTTGGATTAACAAATGCGTCGAGTACTTTCATGAGACTGATGAATGAAGTCCTGAAGGAGTTCATTGGAAAATTTGTCATTGTATATCTTGATGATATACTGATTTTCAGTAAAACATAAACAGAGCACTTGAAGCATTTGGCTACAGTGATGAAAAGATTACAGCAAGAGAAGTTGTTGATAAATATGAAGAAATCATAGTTCATGAAGACAGAGCTCATTTATTTGGGGTTTGTTATTTCAACAGATAAGTTGAAAATGGATCTAGATAAAGTGGAGGTGATTAAGAATTGGCCATTGCTAAAGAATATATTTGAAGTTAGAAGCTTTCATGGATTGGCTAGTTTCTACAGAAAATTTATCAGAAATTTCAGTGGAATTAGCGCACCGATGATGGACACGGTGAAGAAAAGGCATAAATCTTTTCACTGGACAGAAGAAGCAGAGAAAAGTTTCAATTTGTTGAAAAAGAAAATTATTGAACAACCAATTTTGGTGTTTCCAGATTTCAACAAGACATTTCAGGTCAAGTGTGATGCAAGCGGATTTTCCATAGGAGCGGTCTTGAGCCAAGATGATAGGCCAATCGTGTACTTCAGTGAGAAACTGAATGAAGTGAAAGTGAAGTACTCCATGTATGATAAGGAATTTTATGCGGTCATACAGGCATTGAAAAAGTGGAGGCACTATTTGGTTCCTAAAGAGTTTGTCTTGTACAGTGATAATCACGCGTTGCAATTTGTAACTCAACAGGAAAAGTTGAACCAAAGACATGTTAAATGGGTTGAATATATGCATAATTTTACTTTTGTAACCAAACATATTTTTGGAACTGCTAACAAATTTGTCGATGCTTTGAGCAGGAAATGCTTGCTGATGCAGGAATTTAGAGTCAAAACTTTAGGTTTTGATAATCTCAAGGACATGTACAGGGATGATCCAGATTTCAAAGAGGCATATGAGGCATCTGAGAATCCAATTATCAGGGACATAAGCCAATGGACCGAACATATGATCTAGTATGGATTAATATTCAGGGGAAATTAATTGTGTATTCCAAAATTCTCCATGAGGGAGAATCTGTTGAAAGAAAAACACAGTGGAGGATTGGCCGGACATTTCGGTTATGATAAAACATTCTCGAAATTAAATGGCTCATATTTTTGGCCAGGGATGAGGACAGATGTCAAACGATTCATGGACAGATGCAAAATTTGTCAGCACTCAAAGGGAAAAAGATAGAATACAGGGTTGTATCAGCCGTTACCCATACCAGAAAGGCCGTGGGATGCAGTAAGCATGGATTTTGTGTTGGGGCTACCAAGGACACAAAGAGGGTTTGATTCAATATTTATGGTGGTAGATAGATTTTCTAAAATGGCACACTTTATACCATGTCAGAAAACCAGTGACACAACTCACATTGCGAACCTGTTTTTCAAAGAAGTTGTCAGACTTCACAACATACCAAGGAGCATAGTTTCAGATCAAGACACTATGTTTGTGGGACATTTCTGGAGGACTTTATGGAAGAATCTAGGGACAAGTTTGTCTTTTAGCTCAGCTTATCATCCTCAGACGGATGCGAAAACAGAAGCTTGGGAGATTTACTAAGGAGCCTAGTGACTGAACACCACAGTTAGTGGGATCACATTCTGCCATTGCCGGAATTTGCTTACAATGATTCACACAATAGAAGCACGGGGTAGAGTCCATTTCAGATTGTTTATGGAATGCAACCCAGTGGATTTTTTGAATTGAAAGATTCAGAATAGAATGAGACTAGAAGTGCCAGTGCAGAGAATTTTGCAGAGGCAATGAAGGAACTTCACAACCAAGTGAAGGAGTGATTGCAGAATTCAAGTCAGGAGTATCAGTGCAGAGTAGATCAACACAGGAAAAAAATTCACTTCAAAGTTGGTGATTTGATTCTTGCACACCTAAGAAAGGAAAGGTTCCCAAGGGGAACATATAACAAACTAAAAATGAAAAAGATTGGACCATGCAAGATCATAAAGAAATTTGGGGCAAATGCATATGAGATTGAATTACCCGATGGGGTCGGAATTTCACTGATATTCAACATCTCAGATTTGTACCATTACAAAGTTAAAGAAGATAGTGGACAAACAAAGGTTCAGTGGGCTAAACAAATTCCTGTAGCTGAAAAGCCACAGATGGAAAGTATGTTTGATAAGAGAGTCAGCAAGAAGACCAGGAGAAAAGAGCATTTTGAATACTTGGTCAAATGGAAGGCACATCCAGTTGAAGATGCTAGCTGAGAGAATGATGCAGAAATCCAGAAGCATGGAAAGATAGTGCAAGAGCTCATGAATAGGAGTCCATGAAAATTTTCAAGCGAGGGAGTATGATGCAGGAGCATCACCAGCAACAAGCAAGCGTGGGACAAATGCCATCACATTTTTTTGGCACATGTTAAAGTTGTTTGCAATATTTTGAAAGTTTGGATGCACATAATTTAATGTAATAGTTAAGAAGGGAGTACTTCCATATTGTAAACATATCTTGAGTGATTCTCTCTCATCTGTAAGGTGTAGAGGCATTTATTCATAGTTAATGAAAGTAGGTAGATTCAAATTCTAGATTAGACAGTTTTAGGAGCTAGAGGGAAAACTGACTATAGACATCCTCATCTTGTATCATTGTAACATTATCAGGGATATCAAAGAGCATAAAGAGTAGCTATAGCAGAGAGTTGTGTAGAAGAATCCATGTATAGAAGTTCTGAAATTAATACATGAAGCTTTGATTCCGACTCATGGTGTTATAATGCTTTCTGTGTATACATACTAAATGTTATGCTTATGGCTGTTTTACTCTTTCTGTTGTACATTTGTTGTTATGTTGTGTATGTATGATTTCTTGTTTAGAGTTTGAAGTCTGAGAGAGAGTAAGGAAATGAGTTTCAATTGTTTCTCTTCCCAAGTCAGAGTTCCTGCAAGGAGTGCAGTGAAGTGTCCATAAGGAGTGCGTTGACGGGTTCAGAGTTCATCTCTGAAAGCTCAGGAGGGATACTGTTGTTCTCATTTCAAATAAAGTGAAAGACAAGCACATAAGATGTGTAGGGCATGTGTAGGCTGGTCGAGACCTTAGAACACATAGACTAAGGTTGAGAGGTTGAAGGACTGTTGTTGTAGAGTTGCACAGAGTCAAGAGATTCAAATATTTAGGAATATTTGAAGAAGTGCCACAAGGAGTGCGTGCAAAAGTCTTTTAGGAGACTTAAGTTTGTGAAAGGAAGCTCAGGAGGGTCAGCACTTTCAAAGTTTTGAAGAGTAGGAGAGGAGTTTTGGTCATCGTGCAGAGGCTAAGTCAAAGTGAAGAGGATCACTGAGGTTCTTGAAAAAGGAATTTGGATGGTTGAGGTTCTCCAAGGAGAACTCCCGAAATAATGAGAACTGTAGGATATACAGGAGCTTCAAGGTGGATTAGGGGCCACTAATCTTGACTTACAGGGTTGTCAGATCATTTCGGCATTTTGGGGTTCGAAATTCCAAAGTGTAAGCCAAATCCTTGGTTGATCAAACCCCTGAAATGCGAAAAGGAGGTTTTCGTGTGTGGAAGTAAGGAGGAGCAAGTTTAAGTTTTCGGGACTTCAGAGTTTGGGGTTTCAAAAGTCTCGAGGGAAGGAGATCGGGACACAGCAGGGGAGAAAACCCAAAATCAGAAGTCGCGACAAAGGATCATCGGAATTCAAAAAATCAGGGATTAGGAGGACATAAGGCGGTTCGAGAGTTCCAAGCTCTCGATACCCAGAAACCCAAAATAAAGAGGAGGTGACACATGGAAGGACAGAAGAATTCCTATCAAGGGTTGTGAAAGCAGTGAGGAGAAGTACCATTTCGGCATTTTGGGACTCCGGAGACCAGAAGACAGAGGTGACAGAGTATTCGATCCTTAGCATATCGAACTCCCGGTACGCGAAAGTCTGAAAGGATTTCAGAAGACATCATTTCAACATTTCGGGGTTCAGAGGTTCGAGAGCCCCGAGGACATACTGGAAGCGCTTTTTGGTGGTTGAAATCCAGAAACTGTGAAGAGGAAGGGAAGACCAGAACATTGGCATTTCGGTAAATCGGAAGTCAGAAGTTCGGGACTCCAAGGGTCGAGAGCAGAGTTGCACATCATCGCAACTCCCGAATTCACGAAAGTCAAAATGCCAAAATTTGCATCAGGAAAAGGCAAGTATTAGTATTTCAGGTTTTGGAGGTCGAAGAGATAAGGCACTCGACTACAGGATTCGTGAAATCGTGAAATCCGATATCCCGAAATAAAAGAGGAGTTTCCTCAAGGTTTGTTGTGGGTGTTGATATCCCGAAAGGGGAAATAAAAGAGCCAATCAAGCTCTTAAGGGCCAGCAAAGAAAATATCTTGTGTAGATCCCAACCTGCAGGTCTGCATCACAGAAGTTATGAAATTCACCTGTAACATTTAAAAAATGAAATATTGGAGTAATATCAAAAAGAAAATAATGAAATTTCATAAATTTAGTTGTTGTAGTCATAAGTTGTTACTGTATTTAACATTTACCTATTGAGGCACAGTGGTTGCCTTTCCACAGTCACCCTGGAGAGATGTAGTGGGTGCTTTTCTACCATGGTCACCCTGGACAAATGTTAGCACAATAAAGAAATCATTAAAAGTTATGAAATTCACCTATAACATTAAGAAAATGAAATATTGCAGTAATAACAGAAAAAAAAATAAAATGAAATTTAGTTGTTGTAGTCATAAGTTTTTAGTGTATTTAACATTTACCTACTGAGGTGAAGTGGGTTCCTTTCCATGGTCACCCTCTCCATCTATTCGATTTAAGTAGTAATTGATCAACAACTCTTCACCTAGAACTATTGTTTTTCTTGCACATACAAATATACAATTTCCTTCGTGTGCCTCAAATATGAAATTCAGTTTCTTAGTTGTTTCCAATGGTCATGTACTATTTATAAAGTCCACAATGTTTCCAGTAGCTTTTGGCCTTCCATCAATATACATAGTTTCCCCTTTATTTTGATTGTTATCTAGTAGTTGTATATAATTTGTGGCAACTCCGTATCTCTGCATACTTTGCGTATATCAAACCAACATCAACCAATGATTGTATTTATATAATGGTTCGATATACTCCATCAATTCAGTTACAGTGCCATAGCCGACCTTTATTCCATCCATGGAAAATAACCCCAATCCATGTAAGGACGAAGGAGCAATGCGATACATCCTCCCACCAATGAAGAAATCCGTGTCCACTTTAGGTAGCTCCTTAGGTTCCCATCGTTGCACTAGATGTTTATACCTGAAGGGAAACTCAATGTCACCTATGCTCTCAACATCATAATTACACGACCCTCTGTTGGCAATAAAAAATTGCATGCAGGTACGCAATCTTTTCCTTACCTTTTCCAACCTAGTTGATCTAGAACCGGTAGATCTAGTACAACACTTCTCACTTTCAACCTCTCTTACTATATCTTGATCATCACTCGAGGAATATAGATCTGACAGATACCTATTTGGTGGTACCTACACTCGTTAAAACAAGAAGATAAGTTATCATGCCAATATACGTTTTTGGTACCAACACGGTTGCATATAGTTGCATAAAGTTGAAATTGCCACACCTATCCATCATATAGTTGCATAAAGTTGAAATTGCCACACCTATCCGTCATATAGTTGAATAAAGTTGAAATTGCCACACCTATTTGCATATAGTTGCATAAGTTGCATATAGTTGCATAAGTTGCAATAAAGTTGCGTAAAGTTGCATAGGTTCCATAAAGTTGCTTAAGTTGCATAAGTTGCATGTTTCATAGTTGCATATATTTGCATTTTTGAATATAGTTTCATAGTTGCATAGCATTGTTGCATAAGTTGTGTAAAGTTGCATAAAGTTGCGTAAAGTTGCATAAGTTCCATAAAGTTGCTTAACTTGCATAAGTTACATGTTGCATAGTTGCATATAGTTGATCTAGAATTGGTAGATCTAGTACAACACATCTCACTTTCAACCTCTCTTGAGTCTTACTATATCTTGATCATCACTCGAGGAAGATAAATACCTATTTGGTGGTACCTACACTCGTTAAAACAAGAAGATAAGTTATCGCGCCAATATACATTTTTGGTACCAACACAATTGCATATAGTTGCATTTAGTTTCATAAAGTTGAATTTGCCACGCCTATCCATCATATAGTTGCATAAAGTTGAAATTTCCACACCTAGTTGCATATAGTTGCAATATAGTTGCATATAGTTTCATAAGTTGCATAAGTTGCAATATAGTTGCATATAGTTGCATAAGTTGCAATATAGTTGCATAAGTTGCAATAAAGTTGCGTAAAGTATTATAGGTTCCATAAAGTTGCTTAAGTTGCATAAGTTGCATGTTTCATAGTTGCATATAGTTTCATTTTTGCATATAGTTGCATACAAAATTATTGCAATATAGTTTCATATAGTTTCATTATAGTTGCATAAGTTGCATTGTTGTGTAAAGTTGCATAAAGTTGCGTAAAGTTGCATAAGTTCCATAAAGTTGCTTAAGTTGCATAAGTTGCATGTTGCATAGTTGCATATAGTTGATCTAGAACTGGTAGATCTAGTACAACACGTCTCACTTTCAACCTCTCTTGCTATATCTTGATCATCACTCGAGGAAGATAGATCCGACATATACCTATTTGGTGGTACCTACACTCGTTAAAACAAGAAGATAAGTTATCATGCCAATGTACGTTTTTGGTACTAACACAGTTGCATATAGTTGCATAAAGTTGAAATTGCCACACCTATCCGTCATATAGTTGCATAAAGTTGAAATTGCCACACCTAGTTGCATATAGTTGCAATATAGTTGCATAAGTTGCAATATAGTTTCATAAGTTGCATATAGTTGCATACAGTTGCATAAGTTGCAATATAGATGCATAAGTTGCAATAAAGTTGCGTAAAGTTGCATAAGTTGCAATATAGTTGCATAAGTTGCATAGTTGCATATAGTTGCATATTTGCATATAGTTGCATACGAAATTGCTGCAATATAGTTGGATATATAGTTGCATAAGTTGCATATAGTTGCATATACTTGCATATATGAAATTGTTGCAATATAGTTGCATAAGTTTCATTGTTGCATAAGTTGCGTAAAGTTGCATAAAGTTGCGTAAAGTTGCATAAGTTCCATAAAGTTGTTGACGTTACATAAGTTGCATATGAAATTGTTGCAATATAGTTGCATAAGTTGCATATAGTTGCACAAGTTGCAATATAGTTGCATATAGTTGTGTTTGACCACTCACCAATATTTGAGAATATAGTTGCAATATAGTTGCATAAGTTGAAATATAGTTGCAATATAGTTGCATTTGGAACCATTGGTACATTTTCATAATAAGAATAGGTCTCAAGGTGTGTACCATGACTAGAGAGGAAAAAAAAGGCCTTAGGTCCTAAACATATTTTCTTTGGCTCATTGGCCATTACCAAGGCCTCAAATCACCACATCTATCCTATTTAATAGACTATGGTGCTTGGGTGGGATATGGGTCACAATTTTTTCACACCATGTATGGAACTTAGGTCTTGTCCATGGTTAGGGAAAGAACATAAGGTTTTTAGGTCCTATTTAAATCTTCTTAGGTGCATATAGTTGCAATATAGTTGCATAAGTTGCATATAGTTGCATAAGTTGCAATATAGTTGCATAAGTTGCATATAGTTGCATAAGTTGCAATATAGTACCAACATAGTTGCATATAGTTGCATTTAGTTGCATGAAGTTGAATTTGCCACACCTATCCGTCATATAGTTGCAATATAGTTTCATTTGGAACCATTGGTACATTTTCATAATAAGAATAGGTCTCAAGGTCTGTACCATGACTAGAGATGAAAAAAAGGGCCTTAGGTCCTAAACATATTTTCTTTGGCTCATTGGCCATTACCAAGGCCTCAAACCACCACATCTATCCTATTTAATAGACAATGTGCTTGTAAATTCTAACCTTGTACAATATCTACTGCAAACAGATATTCAGAAAAGAACAGAAAAGATACAATGGCAAATACAAACATTACATAGATATTTTTCCCCTGGAAACCCAAAC
>JZKD02S1617982.1:244108-271973 GCA_000966675.3 Picea glauca
AGAAGTACATTTTCCTTATAAAACAATACTTACCTCATGTATTTTCCAAGTACATAAATAATTTGTTTTATGTTGTTGCCAAAGTCGTCTGGGAGAGATAAAGGTAGAACATACTATAACAAAAAACAAATAATTACTATTTGTTTCCAAAAAATGCATACCAATGAAAAAATATATTATAACCTTCTAATTACCTTAATGAATGTATGCCAATCATGTGTTTTAACCCTGCCAAAATCACCTTTTTTAGTTAATATATTTTGTATGTTCAACGAAAAACCCATCGGAAACCTAATTTTTTGAATGACCTCGTTTACAATATTGCTCTGTTGCTCCATCAATTACCAAGGAAGACTAGTATTTTGTTCATGACCATCGCCATTAGAATTAGTAATAACACTTTGCAAGGCGTGATTAGCTTCTCGGATGTCACAAAAAATCTTTCCAATTCTCTCTTTGTCAGTCCTTCCATCTAATATTTTCCATAACAATTCTATTATGTTCTTCCTGATATGCATTGTATCAAACAAATGAACTATTTATAGGTGCTCGTAGTATGGAAATCTACTGAATTACATCGGGTAACTTTTCATTCCTCGTGGAAGCCTATTCGTGCCTTAACGACATTCATGAAACATCAACAAATTGAAATTAACACTAATTAATGGGACAAAATGAAATTAATACTAATGAAATTAACCAAAGATTTATATAATAGGTCATACATAAATAATTTGCATACCTTGATGATTTCTAATATATTCCAACTTCCATTGGCGAGGTGTCATTCTTCGTGGTTGTTTTCCATTTTCTTCTTTACCATTGAACTTTGCTTTGTTTGTAGTTCGATAAATATGGTTCTTAGGCATAAAGTGCCTATACTCATCAAACACTTCCTTTGCTAAACTCCTTGAATGAAGAGATTGTATCCTAGGACCACAAACTGGGCATGCAAATTTACCCTTTGTTTGAAGACATACAATATATATGAATAAATGTATCGTCAAATTAGAGTTACAATTTAAAATAATGCATGATTTTTTCAAAAAGATATATAATATTAAATAACAAAAATAAAGTAACAATATACCAAAAAAATGTGTTAACTCGGGAGCATCATGAATTGTCCATGATAGTATTCCATGGAATTGAAATCGTCTTTGCCCTATTGGTCTAGAGATGTCATACATAGTGACGCCAACCCATAACTTCAACAACTCATCGATGAGAGGCTCAATATATATATACGTTCATATCTTTAACTTGGTACCTACCTGATTGGTTCAACCTACTACATGATTAATTATACTTATCTAGATGTCGTGATATATAAAAGAAATAATTACCATGCACGAAACAAAGAAATGATATATTTTGTCATGCTTTAAAGAAAATAAAAGATAATTAAATACCTGGAACAATCATTACCAACATTGTGTTCTCTCTCTTGATCAACATCCAAGGACGAAGGTTATTGTTTATAACAAAAAAAGGCCACACTGAGTATGTAGAACGAAGCTCTCCAAATGGATTGACACCATCATCTGCCAACGAAAGTCTAACATTACAAGGTTCTTCTTTAAAAATTGGCCACTTTTATTTGATGTAGTTCAATGCACAACCATCTGTAGGCATTCGAAGAACATCGTCTCGACTTCTGTTCTTTGCATGGAGATCCATAAACTGTGCTATACTTTGGCACCTGAACAACCACTGGAAACATGGAATTATCAGAATATAACAAAGAAATTTGCAAGACACCTTCTTTGATGTGTTATTGGTTCAATACATACTTATTTGACATTGTGGGCATTCATTTTCTAATGCATATTGTCCATAATATATGATATGATCATTAGGACATGCATCAATAGCCTAATAATCCATTCCAATTTCTTTCATAATCACGGATATTTCTCGATATGTGCGTGGAAAAATATTTGACGTCGGTAATAGAACATCACCTAACAATATACAAAATTGTAAACAATAAGTCAATGTAAAAAATATTGATCATCAATATATCATCCAATATACTAGTTTACAAATTAGAAAACAATAGCAATATAGGGAAAAAATGAACCTTTTAAGTATTTGTGAACATGAAGGCATAAATAATTAACAAATTAAATACCTTAGTATCTGTATGAGACATGTGTTTGATAAACCATTCAAAACCTTTAGATTCACCAACAACAATATAGCAGATAAAAGATTTGTTGTTGAGCCTTCATAAAGAGGTTGACGTGACTTCTCGAGTAGACGATCAACATCATGACTATCATCCTGGTTGTCCTCATCCATTGGATAAAATGTGTCTTGGATCAATATATGTATCTCATCTTCCTGATTTGAATCACTAATGTTATCTCCATCCATATTATCATTATAACTTGATCAACAACTTCAATATTCTGATCTCGAAGTTCATCTCCATGTAAAGTAGTATTTCTGTTAGTACTTGGCAAATAACTCTCTGGAGGTCGACACTTTGGGGGCATCGTCTATATATTTAAAAACAACATATAAAAGATAGTGTGTATACAAAATATAAAAATCCCGATAAGAAATATTACTAAAATTCATGACATACTGATTATTACAGAGAATACATTAAATATTGAATGCTCTTACCAAGGGACGATATTCATAACCCCCTTTGGTGTGCCCCTTCTCCCTACAATGTTTTTGGGCTGTTGTTATTAAAAGTCTTCTATTTTGTAAGCCTCTACAATCATATCAAGGGAAATAACATTTTCCATCACCCTCGCCTCTAATGCCGCTCTTAGCCGAGCAAGCTTCCTGTCATTTTCGTTCATTGTGAAAAATCCTTGTCCTGACAAGTAATTGTCTTACCTACACCATACCAAACATTAACTTGCCAATTTTTTATATTTTGGCCACTCCTTTCGATTATGACATGTTTATTTACAGTGACCTACATATTTATAATAAGGTCAACATCTTTATAATAAGGTGATCATATGTGTAGAGGATCAACATCATGACGACATATATAACATCTTTATAATAAGGTCATATGTGTACACATGTTTTCTTTATATAATAACGACATATATACCTAACATAAGTTTAGGGTTAGTGTTTGTTAGTAGCAATTGTGGTATCGGGGCACAAAGGTACACAGGTCTGCGGGATTGCACGATAAGTGCCCAAGCGCAACACACAGAAGAAATCCATTTCGGGCCCAAGTCAAGCGAGTGAGCACTCCGATTTCAACGTTCAGGATGCATCCAAGGAATCAGTTCAGCGGTGTGCAGGAAATCACGATTGGCAAAGCTGCGCCAAGGTTAACACATTAGATAGTGCCCATAGCATGTTTAGGAATGGATGATAGCCGCTCATCTCGAAGGACGCATGGCGCAAGGTCTGGCCGCGTTGGCGTTTCGGCATTCGGGAGTTTGTGGGGTGAAGGTTTTACATCTTTGAAAATCGTGAAACCCTGAACCCCGACAACGCCAAAAGCGCTGAAGCTGGGGCCCGTGACGTCATGAAGAATTTTCAGTTGTCCATTCAAAGGGGACACCTGGTGGCAAACTGAGCCATCTCGGCGTTTCGCCCATCGCGACTCCAAGGCGCAAAAAGCAGCTCCATTATGTTCCGATGCATGAGATGCTGGGAAAGTCCCGAACCCAGGCCCACAACAGTGTCAGGAGAGTTCAAGACCGTCAGATATCAAAGGGATGTGTGGCACCAGATTGAGCCTTCTCGGCATATCTCTCATCGCGATTTCGATCAGTAAGGATCAGCCCCTTCATATTCACGAACGCCGAAAAGCGCCATGGGAGTAGGCATGTTGTCACAGTCCGTGGTCACTTGGAAAAAGAGAGGATCTGCGTAAAGAAGGCCAAAGCACCGAGTTTAGTTATAGAGAGAATCATTGCGATATCCAAGCGCCATCAGATCCAATCCCCATATTGTTTCTTGCCTGGAGTACATGATGACACGAGCGGGTGGTTGAAACCTCCTTTCACTCATTAAGTGAGGGGATGGAGGGTCTGGCAAGCTGCCTGCCTGAAGAAGTCCTATGTATCGATTTTCTCAAAGACGCCATGCCGAAGTACTCAACTCGACAGAGAAGTCTGCACACGCTAGCCCAGCACTTAATGGCTCAGCTACCCTTCTTACAGGAGCCATGTGTAGTTAAGATCGCACCTAAAGAAAGATATCAGTACGAGTTTGACTGAAGAGACATCAAGCCTTGGGTGACTGGGCACACCTCTGTGAGGTGAATTTTCCTGAGTATATAGACTCAGTCTTTGTATTTTTGGAGGGATCGATGGTTGAGAAAGACTCCCAGTTGTAAAAACTTTAATGAAAAATTGTGTTCTCGTTATTTCTGGACTCTTGAGACTTCTTTCCTGATGAATGTCAATTTCTTTCATGTCTTTGTATATACTGTATTAGAGAAGCTCATAATTGGAGGATCCAGTCAAGTTGTGACTATTATAGGATGATGTATGTTGGATCACTGTAACAGTTGTGTTGTTCTAAACAGTCCCTGTGAACTTCTCAGCACTGAATGACTTGGAATTGGAGGATCCAGTCAAGTCTCCCTTTCATTTTCTCGAAGCCCTGAACCAAGCGGATCTTGTATTCAGAGTTTTTCCTCTATGAGATATCGAAAGGCCTGTTGCCTGAGATAGTTTGTTCATTCTTCTCCCAAGTCTTCCACCTGCCCATCTTTAAATAAACTCCCTGACTGAAGTTGGGTCAAGACCTCCTTTGTTCCTTATTATCAGATACAGTTCCTATTTTGAAGCGATACATGTTCGAGTCTATACCCATTTGATCACTCATATATCAAACCGTGACATAAAAACTGATGGGCATTGGGCTCTACTTCTGCAAGCAATCCAGGAGCGACTTCCGGCGCTAACATTTCTGGCACCGTTGCTAGTGACAAAGTTGAATATTTTCCCCGAGATTGAACGACAACGATTAGCTGATTCTGAAGGTGCATCAGATATCAAAATTATCAAGATTGTTGCTATGCACCTGGTGACTCCATTGTGACGACTCCGTTGGGGAGAACTTTCTCTATTAATTGTGGCTTTCAGAGGCAGACACACGCGGTCTCATCCACATCTACCTCTAGCTACACCTGAAACTAATCCAGAGGTGGTTCTCAAAAAAGGAAAGGCCCCTGAAGAAGAATCTTTCATCGTCGAACTAGGTAGTTCACCATCTCCTTTCGTAAGAACTCCTTTTTCTCCTCCTCAGTTTCTTGACAGACTTATTTCTGAAGTTTCCCGTTTCCTAAATTTCGGGAGTGTTCCTATTGAGTTTTCCTCTCCTGGTCTGGGACCGGAGGGACAAGACCTTGTCACTCCCCTCTCCCCTGAAGCTGTACCTTGGTGTAGACTCGGGACCACAGAAGACTTCCCCACTCCTATATTTACTAATCCTGTGCAAAGAGAATCATCTGCTGACTTGAGCTCGTTAGTCTTCTCCTTAAACCCCCTCTTGTTTCCCACTCCACTTCAGGACTCATTCCTAGTAGCCCCTTCGCAAACTCCTTCTCCTCCCGGTTCTCCTCTACCTAATATTCCTATGGCTGGTGCTAATACCACTCTGAATAGAATGGATGCCATAGTCACTTCCAGATATGCTCCCTTAGTTCTACCCCATCCTATGAATCCTCTCCCTACTGGAGATTACTTGAAATACATGCCCAAGTTCACTGGGGAAGGGGATGTAACTACGAAAGAGCACCTGGTTGCTTTCTATAGTTACGCAGATAACCTCAACATTGAAAATGAAGATGTCTGGATGAGAGTCTTCACCCAGAGCCTGGATGGCGAGGTGAGGAAGTGGTTTAGAGGATTGTCTCCAGGAGCTATTTCTAGGATTGAATCTCTAGATAATGATTTCCTGAGGCAGTGGGGAGATAGGAAGGATTTCATGTATTACATGACAGAGTTTGGGTCTTTGAAGAATATGGAAGGAGAGTCTATCTCTGACTTCTCCAAAATATTTAAGAAGATGTATAGTAAAATCCCCGCTGAGATAAAGCCTTCAGAAGCCTCAGCCAAGATCTCTTATGCTAGTGCGTTTGGCCCCGATTTTTGTCTGTTACTGAGAGAAAGAAGAGCCACCTCCTTGGCTCAAATGCAAGATGTGGCCACAGAAGTGGAATCCAATGTATTAGCAGCTGACAGACTAAGGAGCAAGGCTGACGCATACAGAAGTAAGGGAAGATCGGAAGCCTCGACTTCTGGCCCATCAGTGCCCCACCCTCAAGTGGATGAACTGACTAGGATGGTGAAGTCCCTGTCTGCAGAGATGGAGAGGATGAAGGTTGAGGCAAGGCAATCATACAAGGGACCTCATAACGCCGAAAACAAAGGAGGTTTCAGGAGGTCCAACAATATTTCTTCCCCGACTGTGCAAAGGGAGAGGGGAAGAGACAGAGAGGACCAGAAGGTTTAGGTCCCTTTCCAAAACAATTTTGTGGTCGAGGGGGAAGAAGGGGAAACAGAGGAGCTGGATCCTGAAATCCATTGCTTCGGGGACACTCCTCCCTTTCCTCATCTCACTCAATCAGCATATGAGGAGTCTCTCATGGACAATCAACTAAATGAACTGAGCAAAGGTGACAAGACTAGTAGCTGCCAAGGCAGGTATGACCTAAGGTCCCAAAAGAAGGCAGTAGCACCTGATGCCCTTGAGAAGCTCGCTAGAACAGAGAAGCCTGCTTATGAAGCAACAGACAATCACAGAGGTAAGAAGGCCCAACCCCTCTCTCCCATTATCCAGAGTCATGTTCCCGAAATAAGAGAAATCCCAAAGCTCTCACCCTCTTTTAATTTCGAGCATGAAATTCAAAAAATCAGAATCCCTATGCCTCTGACAGAGCTGATTAAACATGAAGGGTTCAAGAAGCGCTTCTCTGAGCTTTTTCAATCTGAGGTCTCAATCCTTCCCACAGACTCCATCAATCTACAAGATGAAAAGTCTGCTATTATCCTAGGTCCTATGGTATAATATAGGAATGACTCATCCCCTCCCTTCTACACCTCCTTGAACATACATGACAAGGTACTACACAATTGCTTGATGGATTCAGGGGATTCTCACAACCTCATGCCAAAAGCTGTCATGGAAGAGTTAGGACTAGAAGTCACCCGAGCCTATCATGACCTCTATTCCTTTGACTCCAGAAAAGTTCAGTGTCTAGGAGTTATCAAAGACCTGGCCGTGACCTTGTTTCAACTGCCCATGAAAAGTGTGGTCATGGATATTGTAGTGGCCGATGTTCCCCCCAAGTTCGGTATGCTGTTATCAAGATCTTGGATAAAAAGACTGGGGGGAACCTTGCAGATGGACCTCACATATGCTACTATCCCAGTGTTTGGAGGAGATCATAGAAGACTATATAGGGAAGCCCAATTGGCCTACATAATCAGTGATGAAGCCAACCCTACCAATCATCCCATCTTTGCCTTGGACACTGATTTAGGCTCCAGTTTACTACAACTCACCCATGCCCCCGAGCCTCCTCTCAAACTCAGAAAGCAGCCCACCATTTCCCCTAAACTTCCTCCCTCCATCACCCCCGTCTGGAAACTGTTCTTTGATGGAGCCTCTTCCAGGGAAGGTGCTGGAGTTGGGGTGGTTTTTGTGTCACCTGCTCAGGAAACCATATCTCTGTCATACAAATTAGAATTTGAAGCTACTAACAATGTGGCAGAGTATGAGGCTCTTGTTTTGGGATTAAGAGCTACAAGGGAAATGGGAATTCAGGAGGTAGCAGTGTTCGGTGATGTAGAGTTGGTGGTCCAGCAGATCAGAAACACTTATCAGGCTAAACATCCTCGACTCATAAGCTACATAAATGAGGTGTGGGACCTAGTTGACAGTTTCTTCTCAGCATTTAATATTTCTTTCATCCCAAGAGAGGAGAACACCCTGGCAGATTCCTTGGCTACATCGGCTAGCAATTTCAAAGTATCCTTGCCACCCAAATTCAGATATGATGTAGAGGTAAAATACAGGCCCTCCATACCTGACAATGTCAAACATTGGAAGGTATTCGAGGATGATCTCGAGGTCAAGAGGTTCTTGGAGACTATCGAGGAATTTTCAGAAATGCACATCGACCAAGATGTCACCTCAGAGGAAGAGCTCGATAGGGGTAATTTTCTGAATAAGATTGTAGAGTGTGACATTGTACAACTACCCAGCAACCATATTTCCAGAGGACTGGTTCCTTTGGAAAGGCTTTTTGATAGAAATGATGTGGCATTAAAAGGGGAGATCTCAGTAGATGATGCTGATACTATTCAATGCAACATTGGGATCGAGAGTGAGCCCAAGTTTGTCAAATTGTCAAGGAGTCTAACAAAGGAGCAGAGGTCTGAATACATTGGACTTTTGAGGGAATTTGCTGATGTTTTCACCTGGACCTATGAAGACCTCAAAACCTATGACACCTCTGTCATCGAGCATAAAATCTCATTAAAAGAGGAGGCAAATCCATTTAGGCAGAAGATGAGACAGATCAACCCTATGCTACTACATATCATGGAGAGGGAAGTGAAGAAGTTGCTTCAAGCTCAGATCATTCTACCGCTGAGATATTCAGAGTGGGTAGCCAACTTGGTGCCAGTAAGGAAAAAGAATGGAGAGATCTGACTCTGTGTAGACTTCAGAAACCTAAACAGGAGCTCATGAAAGGATAACTACCCCTTGCCAAAGATGGAACATATACTGCAGAGGGTGACAGGAGCTTCCAGGTTGTCCATGATTGATGGTTTCTCTGGCTACAGTCAGGTTTCTATTCTGCCTGAAGACAGGGAAAAGACAACATTCACCACTCCATGGGGCACATTCATGTATGCCAAGATGCCATTTGGACTAATGAATGCAGGGGCGACGTTCCAGCGTGCCATGGACATAGCTTTCATTGGGGAAAAGGATAAATTTGTGGTCATTTATCTGGATGAAATCACAATGTTTTCAAAATCTGATAAAGAACACCATCGCCATCTCAGGATTTTTTTCTTGAAATGCAGAAAGTTTGGCATTTCATTAAACCCCAAGAAATATCTATTTGCATTGCAGGAGGGAAAATTTCTAGGCCACATAGTATCAGCGGAAGGAGTCAGAATTGATCCCAGTAGAGTTGAGGCGATACAAGCCTTATCGAGCCCGAGGTCCAAGAAGGAGGTCCAATCTTTCCTCGGTAAAATTAATTTTCTGAGGAGGTTTGTGCCTAACTTTGCTGAGGAAGTAAAGCTTATAACAACCATGTTTAAGAAAGGAAATGAAGTAAGGTGGACCCCTCAATCGTGACATTCCTTTGAGCAAATCAAGAAGGCCCTGACTGAAGCTCCTGTGCTTATCAGTCTCGACTACTCGAAGGATTTCCTTATTTTCTCCTTTGCCTCACCTGACACAGTGGTTGCTGTTCTATTATAGACAAACAACATTGGGCTAGAGCAGCCTATTGCTTATTTCAACCGAGCATTGAGGGATGCCGAAGTCAGGTATGACACTATGGATAAGCAGGCCTATGCACTGGTAAAAGCTCTCAAAGCTTTTAGAACCTATGTCCTGCAGTAAAAAATCATCGCCTATGTCCCCTCGACTACTGTTAAAGACATTCTTATTCAGCCTGACATAGATGGGAGAAGGAGTAAGTGGATAGCCAAAATTCTAGAATTCGACCTGGAAATAAGACCCACCAAATTGATCAAAGGTCAAGGTTTAGCCAAGTTGTTGGCTGAAGCAAATTGCCAAGCTTTGGGGATAGGTTTCATCAATGAATTCTCAGGTATTCAGCAGGATCAACTGTTTGACATAGACCCTCAAAGGGATCCCCCATTGGCTCGATGTCCTTGGTATAAGGATGTCATATACTTTCTGTAGGAGCTGCGGCCTCTAGACAACCTGCAAAGAAGCAAAGCAAGAGCTCTGAAGCTCAAGGCAGTCGGATACTGCCTGATCGATCAAATGTTATATTGGAAAGACCCCTTGGGGGTGCTTTTAAAATGCATGAGTCCACAGGAGGCCGAAATGATCATGGCTGAATTTCATAGCGACCTATGTGGAGGGCACCATTTCTGGAAAGACACAGCCCACAAAATCCTCAGAGCTAGATACCACTAGCCTACCGTGTTCACTGATGCCTGCAAAAGGGTCAGAGCCTGCATCAAATGTCAAAAATTTGTAGGAAAGCAGCAACTCAAGTCTCTGCCATTAAATCCGGTGGTGGTTTTAGGACCTTTCCAGTAGTGGGGCCTAGATTTCATTGGAGAAATTCACCCCGCTTCCAGTGGACAACATAGGTGGATCCTGACTGCTACAGATTTCTTTACCAAGTGGATTGAAGCTATCCCCACCAGGAATGCTTCCCACAAGGTAATCATTGGATTCTTGGAGGACCTCATCACAAGGTTCGACTGCCCAAATAAGATTGTCACCGATAATGCAACCGCTTTTGGGTACGAGCCGTTGGCCAAGTTCTGCGAGAAGTTTAGAATCAAGCTGATTCACTCCACCCCATATTATCCACAGGGCAACGTTTTAGCAGAATCCTCCAACAAAAGCCTGATAAGGATCATCAAAAGGCTGTTGGAAGACAACAAGAAGGCCTGGCATTCCAAATTAAAATTTTCTCTATGGGCCGACTGATTGATCACGAAGAGATCTATCGATGTCTCTCCTTTCCAATTAGTCTATGGAGCGGAGGCTGTTTTCCCCTCTCAGTTAGCCATCCTTGTAGAGAAATTCCTCCAAGACCATCAGGAGGACCCTGATGACATGATCAGAAGGATTCATCAGCTAGTGGAAGTTCAGCAGGGTAGGGAGCAGATAGTGGACAGAATTCAGGACCATCATCAAAGGATCAAGCAGGTTTTCGATAAGAAGGCCAAGAAGGAGTGGTTCCAGATAGGAGACCTGGTGCTGAAATGGGATGCTCCTAAATAAGACAAGGGCAAACATGGTAAATTTGAAGCCTTGTGGGTTGGGCCTTTCAGAATCTCCGAGACTTTCTCAAATAACACGTACATGTTGCAGGATTTGGAGGGTGAAGGAGTTTTCAGCAGCCTAGTAAATGGGCATTTTCTTAAAAAATATTTTGTCTGAGCCTTCAGTGACTCCTAATTTTTGTAAATATTTCCTTTTCTGTTCTTTGTTTTTACTTTTAGTGTTTCAGCTTAGTAAGTGACTCCATAGCCCAACAACAAGACACTGGAACTGCAAATAAGTTCTTAGAGCATCGCGGGGATGACTCTATCCCCCATGGAGCCTAATGTTAGCAACAATTGTGGTATCGGGGCACAAAGGTACACAGGTCTGCAGGATTGCGCGATAAGTGCCCAAGCGCAACACATAGAAGAAATCCATTTCGGGCCCAAATCAAGTGAGCGAGCGCTCCAATTTCAACGTTCAGGATGCATCCAAGGAATCATTTCAGTGGTGTGCGGGAAATCATGATTGGAAAAGTTGTGCCAAGGTTAACACATTAGATAGTGCCCATAGCATGTTCAAGAATGGATGACAGCCGCTCATCCCGAAGGACGCGTGGCGCAAGGTCTGGCCGCGTCAGCATTTCGACATTTGGGAGTTTGTGGGGTGGAGGTTTTACGTCTTTGAAAATCGTGAAACCCCGAACCCCGACAGTGCCAAAAGCGCCGAAGCTGGGGCCTGCGACGTCACGAAGCATTTTCAGTCATCCATTCAAAGGGGACACCTGGCAGCAAACTGAGCCATCTCGGCGTTTCTCCCATCGTGACTCCAAGGCGCAAAAAGCAGCTCCATTATGTTTCGATGCATGAGATGCCGGGAAAGTCCCAAACTCAGGCCCACAACAGCGTCAGGAGAGTTCAAGACCATCAGATCTCAAAGGGATGCGTGGCACCAAATTGAACCATCTCGGCATATTGCTCATAGCGATTTCGATCAGTAAGGATCAGCCCCTTCATATTCGCGAACACTGAAAAGTGCCATGGGAGTAGGCACGTGGTCACAGTCTGTGGTCACTTGGAAAAAGAGAGGAGCTGCGTAAAGAAGGCCAAAGCGCCGAGTTTAGTTACAGAGAGGAGTTTCGCGGTCTCCAAGCACCATCAGATCCGATCCCCATATTGTTTCTCACCTGGAGTACATGACGACAAGAGCGGGTGGTTGAAACCTCCTTTCATTCATTAAGTGAGGGGATGGAGGGTCTGGCAAGCCGTCTGCCTGAAGAAGTCTTGTGTATCAATTTTCTCAAAGATGCCATGCCGAAGTCCTCAACTCGACAGAGAAGTCTGCGCATGCTAGCCCAACACTTAATGGCTCAGCTACCCTCCTTACAGGAGCCATGCGTAGTTAAGATCACACCTAAAGAAAGATATCAGTATGGGTTTGATTGAAGAGACATCAAGCCTTGGGTGACTGGGAAAACCTCTGTGAGGTGAATTTTCCTGAGTATATAGACTCAGTCTTTGTATTTTTGGAGGGATCGATGGTTGAGCAAGACTCCCAGTTGTAAAAACTTTAATGAAAAATTGTGTTCTGGTTATTTCTGGACTCTTGAGACTTCTTGCCTGATGAATGTCAGTTTCTTTCATGTATTTGTATATACTGTATTAGAGAAGCTCGGAATTGGAGGTTCCAGTCGAGTTGTGACTATTATAGGATGATGTATGTTGGATCACTGTAACAGTTGTGTTGTTATAAACAGTCCCTGTGAACTTCTCAGCAATGAATGACTTGGAATTGGAGGATCCAGTCAAGTCTCCCTTTTAGTTTCTCGAATCCCTGAACTAAGCGGATCTTGTATTCAGAGTTTTTCCTCTACGATCTACCAAAAGGCCTATTGCCTGAGATAGTTTGTTCATTCTTCTCCCAATTCTTCCACCTTCCCATCTTTAAATCAACTCCCTGACTGAAGTTGGGTCAAGACCTCCTTTGTTCCTTATTATCAGATACAGTTTCTATTTTGAAGCGATACCTGTTCGAGTCTCTACCCATTTGGTCACTCATCTATCAAATCGTGACATAAAAATTGATGGGTGTTGGGCTCTGCTTCTGCAAGCAATCCAGGAACGACTTTCAGCACTAACAGTGTTTATGTATCTTATTAGTCCCTGGTAAAGCAGGGAATATAGAAATCAATTACTATCATTTCACTGATCAAGGTTGAGTTTCAAGAGAAATTCCATATCTTTATCAATGAAAAGAGAGAGAGATTATAACTACAATTGAAGGGAAAAGGGTATGTGGATTCCATAAACCTAGAATATTCTGGAATCCACATACCCTTTTCCATAGAATATACTAACTAGATCCAAAAACCAAAGACATGAAATATGGTACTACACATATTATAATATATTATCAAGGAAAAAACAAGCTAAATGCAATTTGGACATTTGAAAAAAAAATTACAAGTTAAATGAGTACATCAATAAAAAATAACATACTAACCTTGCAAGTTCAAAATCCGAGCTATGTAGATCGAGAATTTGATTTTTTCAACTGGTGGGTGACGGAAAAAATAAACAACTCAAACAAAATCCAAGAACAATGTTGCAACTATAGAAATTGTGTCGCAAAGTCTCTTAAAGTCACGTATATATAGATAAAATAGTCAACTAGCCATTAACACCGACCAATGAGATAGGAAAAATGTTTGTCTCTATTGCCACGAAAGTTCATCGCTATAGCAATGAAAATCCCGACTAGGTTAAAGTAAGATATTCATTGATATTGAGATGAACTTTAGTGGCAATATCCATGAAAATCCCGCCCTATTTAAAAAAATGATGAAACTAGTGGAAGCATGGAATTTTTTCATGGAATAATCTGTCCATATGTAGTAGTGAGACCCCACCTAGATCTGTATTTCCAACCCAGTTCTTTGAGTTAAAATGATATTTTTCCGATTTTACTTCCATTCGGTCACCCTTTATAAACAACCCGTGGCATACAAACTGATGGGTATCGGGCTTATTCCTGCTACAATCCAAGAGTGACTTCTGGTGCTAACACCTATCTGATATAGAGCTAGAATGTAGATATGACCTCCTCCATTCAGAGAGTTGAGAAAAACTCTAGATGATTATCATATGGGAAAGGCGATCTGCTGAGTTAGACGTGACTGTGTCTGAGAACAAGGTTAATGTGTGAAATCCCAAAGTGTTGGGTGCATCGTCATGGGAACATAAATGAAGATGATGTATTAGCCTCCTTTGAGAAGAAGTGTTTAAGAGAAAATCCAGATGACTCTCCTATGTAATGCAGTTGGAAAGAAGATCTATTGAGTGGACGTGCATGTGGACGAGCACATGTGAATATGTGAGGAAGTTGTTCCTCTGTGCAATGCAGTGAGCCAAAGATATGGAAATCCCTATGGATGTGCCTCTAGCAGATGAGCACTAGTCGGTGTATCATATCCCTTTCTATATTGTTATATAGGTTGACCCCACCTTAATGTGACTAGTAATTAATGTAAAAGATAATTAATCTGGTTAATATTAATTATATTATAAGCTAGTGAGGTTCGCCCTATTGTGCCAATAAACACTTTTGTTCATAGGTTCAGGTTAGTCTAAGTAAAGGTAAATTCCCCATTGAGGAAACACATCTTTCACATGAGTTTGGAAATTTCAACAAGTACACCTTCTTAGGAAAAGTGCACACCTCTCTTGGATGCTAGTCTTTTAGGGTTTGAGAACCCTCTTGTGTGCTATGTATTATTAGTGGTGAAGGTATTTCTCTTGAAGAATATAGAAAAGGATTTGGCTGGGTTTTCTTCCCTTGTTGAGAAGGGTTTCCCATAATACTTCTTGTGTTCATGTGCATGGTGTTTCTTCTTGTGATCTTGGTTGCTGGAACATTATTGTTTATGGTTAAGACAAATGAAAAAGTGAGATGAACTACATGATTAACCTAGATTATTGAAAAATCAACATGGTATCAGAGCGTAGGTCTTGAAGAACCCATTGCACAAAAATTCAAGGAAAACCATCCTCTTTTTGCAGAACCGTATGACCCTCCTAGGGTTTCTAGAAATTTTGTATCACCCTCCTTCTTTCTCAATTTCAGCCCCTAATACTTGGACGTTGGGGATATTTTTGGCATAGGAGAGTACAAACTCCTAGAACACACCTCTATAGACTCTCAGAATGAAATTCCAATGATTTTCAATTTTTGACCGTAGGGTTTCAAGGGTTTCGCAAATTTCTGCAAAAATTTCAGTATTAGGGTTTTTGCAACTCATTGAAGGAGCTCTTCAGCTCACCAATTTTATCTCATCGTTCAAAGGCTTATTTTTGGCAGTCATAAGTCCAACAAAACCTAAAATTGATAGCCTAGCCATTAGGTTTTCTATCCCAGTTGACAAAGGGTTGTGAAGAATCTAAAATTATGATGGAAGTTAAGCTTGATGGATCAAGCAACTTCATGTTTCTGGAAGACAAGACTTCAAAGGAATATTTAATGTGGGTAATACAAAAATGTGTCACTATGACATACCTCCTTCATGAATATGTCAAGAGGACAAATATCAGCCAAGAGCCATTGGAGAAATCATATCAGCACCCTCAGGTATGCACTTGTATATATATTATGTGTATCATTGTGATGAGGGAAATTGCAGGAGAATTGAACCTTTTGCTGAAATCATGGATCTAGAGGGATATTACTGCATTCAGAGGAACAAAACACTCAAAGTGAAGACTCTAGGTTTGATTCTTGAAATTTTCATTCCTCTAACCTATAATTCTAAAGTTTTCTATATTACAAGTAGGTGTTGTAGCTATGACAACAATCCTTAAATTGTTTTAATTATAGTGATGCACTCATTATTCTCCTTTATGAGATATTCTTGTTTTGGTTCCTCTTGTTTTTTTGTTCCAGTCAGGTTAACAATAAAGGAAGATGTTTATCCTTCATAGGGAGCCACTTGACTCAGAGGGAGTCAAAACTAATTGAGAAAGAGGAAGAATAGAACCATCATTGGGGAAAACAATAATACATGATCATAATCTTTCTATGATTCTATGGGAAGAAACATGGATGACACATTATATGTTCAAAACAAGAGTCTTCACTGGACTTTGAAAAACATAACCCTCGAAGAAGTCTTCACCAGAATGAAACCTGAGATTGAACACTTCAAGTTATTTGGGTGCCCAGTGTATTTTCATGTACCCAAAGAGAAGTAGTCCAAGCTAGATCCTTTAGAAAGAAAGGATACAATGAATATTCAAAGACATTCTAGATCAACATCCCTGGTTAGAGACAGATTGAGACAAGAAGAGACATTTTCCTTGAAGAAGAGATAGTCTTTCAAAAGATCCAGAGAATCTCAGATGAATATTGACAGTAAGACAATACCTTCTCCCCCTTCTGCAATTCAGAGGGAGAAAAACATTGCTCCAGTTGATCCAGTTCCTCTAGTTGATATGTTCAAAGATATTGCAGTAGGGCATAAAAGGCCTACCTAGAATCACTCTGCAAGAGGCAGAGAAACATACAAGCCTCTCAAGGCACATCCTGAGAAAGAAAAAGAGATTTTCGAACTATCCTTCATTCATGAGCCACTTCATTGATGTTGAGCCTCCTTGTCTTAGATAAGAAACAAGAGAATAGGTATGGCAAGATACCATAACATAAGAATACCCATATATCTTAAAGAATGATGCATAAAATATTATTCAAGGACCAAAAAAGAAGTATGCAATAACTTCCAAGTGGATCTATAAGATCAAGCATGGAACTGATGGAAGTGTCAAGAAATAAAAAATGAGATCTATAGCAAGAGGTTTCTCACAAACAGATGGAGTTGTCTATGATGAGACACTTGATCCAGTAAACCTGATACACTTCCATCTGTACTACCATCCACGAGTCGGAAACTATACCAGATAGATAGATTCTTTATGAGTTTGGATTTTAGAAAGAGTGTTGTTGATCCAAACCTATATTATTACAATGTTGGTGATGAGAGCCTAATTTTGATGACTTATTCAGGAATCCTTATTGTTGGATACAAGTAATCCTTGACTTCTGAATTCAAGATGAATAATCTGAGTATGATGGACTACTTATTGGGATAAGAAGTATGACAGAGGACCAAAGTGATTTTCCTAAGTCAAGTGAAAATATTAAAGAAGTCCAGTATGGCATAATGAAAAATCCACCATGATGGATTGATGATGATTCAAACGAGACTAATCCACAACTAATTGGATCATTGATGTATCTGGATAACACTGGAATTTATTCATGCCATGTAGTGAATGTTCTTAGTCATTTCATGAGTCAATAGATATAGACTCACTAGACAACAAAAAACCATGTATTGAGATATATACGAGACACAGTTGAATATGGCCTGAGATATGCCTCCAGTGTGAACTTGAGTTTGCAGGATATGCTGATTTAGATTGAGTAGAAAGTACAGTGGACCAGAAGAGCATATCTAGTTGTTGTTCTATCGTAAAGGTTTCTATGGTTTCCCGATACAGTAGGAAACAAAAATCTGTGGCCTTGGGTACCACAGAGGTAGAGTATATAGAATCGAGTGTGCAAAGAAATGTGTCTTCACAAGCTTCTGATAGATTTACTTGACAATGAGATGGATCCTATGATGATAACAAAGAGCCATGTGTAAATCTCCTTGAGAACCCAGTGTTTCCTGATAGATCGAAACACGATGAGATGAAATATCCTTATATCAGGGATATGATGCAGAGGAAAATCGTACACATGTAGTACCTTCCTACACATGAGCAGATTGCAGACATAGTCACCAAACTAACTTGGTGAAGAATGCCTCCCTAGTTGAGAGGGAGTATTGATGACTCCAGCCAAGACAAAATTCAGAGTACATCCGTGTGAGACTTGGCATGATGAAGAATGCCTCCCTAGCTGAGAGGGAGTGTTGATGATTATTGTTATGTGAGACATTCTCCAGCTTACAAACCTGTGATATGTGGATCATTGCAACCATGTGAGATATTCTCTAGCTTACAAACCTGAGAGAAATCCCCTGAAGAGGGTGTGTGGTTCCTATCTGATACAGTGCTGGAACGTAGAGATGACCTCCTCCATTCAGAGAGTTGAGAATAAATCCAGATGATTATCCTATGGGAAAGGCGATCTACTGAGATAGAGGTGCATGTGGTTGAGCACAAGGTGAACGTGTGAAATCAAAAAGTGTTGGGTGAATCGTCATGAGAACATAAATGAAGATGATGTATTATCCTCCTCTGAGCATAAGAGTTGACGAGAAACTCTAGATGACTCTTTTGGGTAATGTAGTGGGAAAGAAGATTTGTTGAGTGGACGTCCCTTTGGACAAGCACATGTGAATGTGTGAAGAAGTGGTTCCTCTGTGTAATGCAGTGATACAGAGATATGGACATCCCTATGGATGTGCCCCTAGTGGACAAGCACTAGTGGGTGTATCATATACCTTGCTATATTGTTCAAGATTCAGACCTTCCTGTAACCCTAATTGTAATGTAAAGGATACAGGTTGGCCCCACCTTAATGTGACTAGTAATTAATGTAAACGATAATTAATTTGGTTAATATTAATTATATTATAAGCTAGTGAGGTCGGACATGTTGTGCCAATAGACACTTCTATTGACAGGTTCAGGCTAGTATAAGTAAAGGTAAATTCCCCATTGAGGAAACACATCTTTCACATGAGTTTAGAAATTTCAACAAGTACACCTTCTTGGGAAAAGTGCACACCTCTCTTGGGCACTATTCTTATAGGGTTTGAGCACCCTCTTGTGTGCTAGGTCTTATTGGTGGTGAAGCTCTTTCTCTTGAAGAATATGGCAAAGGATTTGGCTGGGTTTTCTTCCCTTGTTGAGAAGGGTTTCCCAGGATACTTCTTGTGTTCTTGTGCATGGTGTTTCTTCTTGTGATCTTGGTTGTTGCAACATTATTATTTATGGTTAAGACAAATGAAAAAGTGAGATGAACTACATGCTAATTCTAGCTTATTGAAAAATCAACAGTACTATCATTTATAACTAGTTGTATGTGAACATATATCAACAACAGATAAAAACAACATATATCATCAATAAGCCATCACCATAACCAATCACAACACATCTATGCTCTCCAACAACTTACTCATTCTCCTCAACCATACAATATGAATGTTACTCAATCATGTATAAGTAATGAGTATACTATGGAAGCCATATTAGTACTGAAACATAAGAGTGCTGCTCACTCATTCAATGAACCAATAAAACCATATCACAACATCCATACCAAGAATTCCTTAAGCATTCACCATACCATAAGAAAGAGTATCCATCAAAATAATCATGTAACTATACCAGAACTTCTATGGTAGATCTAAGCCCATAGAATGCAGATATGGAACTTTCTTTAGCCTTACGTCGTCAATATCTCAGACTTACGGAAACTTTGATGCGTCCATGAGAACTTGAAATAACTCTCTTTCTCAGAATAGATCTTCAATATATTCTCAAGAGATATGTATTTACAAGAGACCCTTGCCTCTTATTTATACTCTCCAAGTAGCTTCCTTAGAAGCATCAACTAGGCCACTTTGTCCACATATCCACTTTATCCACATACCCATTTTTTCCACGTAGCCACCTTAATCCAACTTTGTCCACTTGGCCACTTTGTTCACATGACCACTTGTCCATTTAACCCACTTTACTTATTTTAGGGTTAACCCACTTATAACCACTTTACATAATTAGAAAGTTATCCATTTACTTTATTATTTAAATAATCCTCTTTGACTTCATCATTTTACTTTATTATTTAAATAATTTATTCTTTGTAAACACTTTGACTTATTTGACCTTTTGGGGCTTCTAGCCAACATATGAGGGTCCTCCAACTTCACAAGGCCATAACTCTCAAACCGTGAGGAGTTATGTGACGTTCCACATACCACCGGAAATGGCATGACAAGCACTATCCATCTAGGATAGTTTTACTGACAAATTCACTGATCTTCATATTATTATTCCACAATTAATCACGAGTTCTCTAACCATACTTATAGGATAACTCAACCACAAAGCATCTTCCCGTGAGGGATTTCACCATAAGGGGACCACTTTGGAGTTCATCCATTTTTACTTCCTATCAACCATGACAAGAAAATAATGAGTCATCTTTACATCAATCCATCTGGAATAACCCATGAAAATACATCACTATGACATTTTCCCTTTGTCATTGACCACATGATCCAATGATCAATACATTAATACATCCATCCATCTATGCATCATATATCAATGACAACACTTCGATCCATCTTCATCTATGCATCATATATCAATGACAACACATTGATCCATCTTCATCTATGCATGACTTCATTTTTCAATGACTTCACTTGACATCCATTCATTTACAACAATGGAAATACATACTTCATCAATATACTATGACAAGATATTGTTCCTTTGACATCAATCCTTTGACATCAATGACAACATAATCCAACAATATTTCCATGTTGCTTAGATTGTTGAAGAGAATCCAAGGTTAATCTCACCTATCCATATTGAAAACAATAGTATTATTCTCACCAAGAAGGTTATCTTATCTCATCCATCCATATCTAAAAGAATATTATTATTCTCGTCTAGGTTAGAAAAAAATATTCCAAATTTTATTTATATAATATATTAAAACTTCAAGACACATTTAAGTCTCAACTTAAAAAATTTGATTGGTTGATGTGCTAGAAAGTAAAGTAGCTAGACATATACATGTACCAAAGATATATTCCCATGTAGTTTAGATTCTTGAAGAGAGCCCAAGGTTAATCTCACCCATCCATAGTATTATTCTCCCTATGAAAGTTAATCTCATTCATCCATATCTAAAATAATATTATTATTCTAGCATAGATTAGAAAAAAAATATTCCAAATTTTATTTATATAAATATATTAAAACTTCAAGACATGTTTAAGTCTCAACTTAAAAAATTCGATTGGTGGATGTGCTAGAAAGAAGTGTATCTACACCAAATTATAACTTACTAATTTTGATGACAAATACTAACATATCAATGTTGGAGAATGAATTCGCATCAATAGAGATTAGTATTTTTTCCATAAAGTTTGCAATCTAGATATAAATCATGAAATCTCCTAGCTTACAAAATGAATATGTAGGTTCAAGGCTAGATCATAATGGATCTTCAAGGGTTTGAAACTTTTCGACATGGATTATTAGAATGCATACATCGGTGGATTATTATAATGCATAAGTAGGCTTTTTTTTTCTTTTCTTACATGCATCTTCGTACCTCAAGAAAGAATATGTAATGGGATATGAGTGAATTGGAAATTTCTTGAAACCTACATAGTTTCTAATGGAGAAAAACGTTTGATGCCCAAAGAACCCAAGTACCAAAAATTGCAATAGATTCTCTTTCAATCTAAATTTGTTGTATACTGGATAGATGGCTTTAAGAAAAAGGATGATGGATGGGATGGACAAGGAATATGATGGTAGATTGGACATTGGAGAGGGATGATGAATGTAATGGATGGTGGAGGTTGGATTGACAAAATATACACACATCAAAGGTTTTAATGAACAAATAAAAGTTGCTCTCCCACATAGAAGTGCAATGGCCGACTCCTCCATAATGACCTCCTCCAAGGTTTTAATGAACAAATGGTAGTTTTCCTCCCATATATCAGTGCAAGGTCGACTCCTACATCGTGACCTCCTCCAAGCCCTCTATCATGGCTCCTTCTATAGAGTTATTTTTCCATTAAAAATAACTCTATTAGCAATTAATTTCAAAGGATTTGGTCAAAATGAATCGTGTGTCCTCTCATCAACAATATCATTGATGAAAACAACATTACATAACAAGTCATGCTCCTAGAACACAACAACTATCTCTTTGTTTTTGGGGTTCTATTTTTTTTCATAAATTTTCACAATGAAATCATTGTTTTTGGAGTTGTATTGTTTTCATAATGTTTCACAAATATTTGCAATGAAATCTTTATGAGGATGATTGCCAGTGTATCAATCTTACTCTTTACAAAGTATTTTGTTATATCTTTATAATTATATAGCTAATATAAATGATGATTTGCTCCATTAATAAAAATAAAATGTTAATACAACATCCAAATGTGATGTAATGAACATGTTAAACATTATGTAATGAGATTTTTAACAAGTTTTGATTTTTTTTAATTCATTAATTTAAATGCCATGAAAGAAATTTTATCATGTTGTCTCTTTTAAAGTTTGATATGAATCCACGATTTCTTAATTAAGAAACAAATTGTGTTTGTGTTTGTTTAAGGGTGGATCTAAAGATATCATTTCAACTGATGTACATGGAAAGACATAAATAATACTTTGGTAATTTTTTTCATCTCCATTGCGAACCTAAAAAGTTTCATCATTAATTTAAAAGGAAGTGAAAAGTTTCATCATTAATTTAAAAAGAAGTTAAATTTATATTTTTAAAGGGCGTATGATATGAGTTATTTAAAATATTTTGGAAAATTTCATATTTATTTGTTCACTAAAACCTTTGATGTGAGTCAATCCAACCTCTACCATCCACTTCACCCATATTTTCTCTTGGTTGTCCAATTTACCCATCATCTTCGTTGTCCATCATCCATCGTCCCTCTTCTTAAATCCATTCCATATACATTGAATTTAGATTGAAAGAGAATCTACTACAATTTCTGGTAGATGCATATTTATAAGCTACCAGGTGGACATAGACCCTCATTTTAGGAAGTTCTAAAAAAATGGAAAAATATAGCAATGGAAATAGTAGGGTAGAGAGAGCCTCTCCACAAAGATAAATACATAATTTATTATGAAGCAAAACAATACTTACGCTAAAATCAATCGCATGTATTAGATTTTACTCTTGGTTTTATTGGTAGATCATACAAATAAATCTCCAAAGAACTTAAAATCATAACGGAAGGTGATGGAGGATGGTACTGGCTTGTTTTTTTTGTTTTTTAAAGAAACAGTTTGTCGACATCCGGTCCAAATTCGAAAACACAGGTGTCGTCCATGCATGCACATAAAAAAGCGACAATGTCGACACATGAAACAACTCCAAGACATATTATTTTGAGCTTCTTCTTGGCATTTTCTATGACATTAAAGCACCACCTGAATGGGCCATACTTATGAGATCAGCTCACCAGAATGGGCCAGCTTTGTGTGCTCAGCATTGGCACCGATAATTAGGATTGATGTAGAACAACTCTGAAATGTCCATAACACCCACTATAAAACACAAGAGAGAGGTTGTCTCGTTAGGTTGTGTGATATATTCCTGGGCAGTTTCATTCTTGAACCCTACTGCAAGAGTTGAATCAGCTTGGGCACTATGTCATGTCAAATGATCAAATTCACCATTAATTCCATCGTGGGACAAGTGGAAGATTACAATTCCCTTGTATCAGACTACAATACCAAAATTATTTACTTATAAATACAGGGGCTGCAGGATCCCGTTCGGGCTGAGCACTAGGTGTATCTGAGAACGATTAGAGCATATCACTTTGTGTATGGAGAGGTTTGGTTTTAAGGCACCCATTACATTTTTCATGGTGATCTTGATGGTGGTGGAAGTATACGTTGGCGCAGGTGCAACAGACACAAAGATATTCATGGATTGGGTGTTGCTAATATTGCAGTTGAGAAAATAGGTCTGCCAATCCCGGCGGCGTACCTGGATCCATATACTAATGAGAACACAATGTTGAAATGAGGTGTCAACTATGATTTGGTTGGAGGAGACATTCTTAATGAAATTGAATCTCTTTTTTTAAAACTACTCTCTCTCTCTCCCTCTGCAAATGGTTTTCTTTTCTTGTTAATTTCATTTTCTGACCTGTTAACTGTACGTTGCGTGTAGATTCAACGACTTTTTATGTGGAAGAAAACAGATATGTTTCAATGCACTAAGATGACCATCTCCAAGAAAATCGGTCATGCACGAGTGGATAATTTCTTTAATGAATCCATCTATTTAATGCCCATCGGAAGCAACGACTACATCAATAATTATTTGTCAAACTCAGGACTTGTCAAACTCGTCATCTTCCTGCAACTTTCACTGAGCTTCGATGAGTTCGATGATCATCCTCTTTGTAATTGCAGTCAAAATCGATCATCTATTGCAAGGACAGATCAGTTAGAGGAGGACACGACAGGGGACTTGGTGGTGGAATTGGAAGGGAGGAGGGGTTGGACGTAGAGCCGATGGCAGAATCGGAAAGGGCAGAATCAACAGAGTGACCAACGACTCGTTTGAACAAGACAAACCGGTTTGATGAGGATACAATTACACTTGGAAAGGTTTTATAGGTTGTCGAAAAACGACTAAAGAATCCCAAGGACCTCTCCCTTAAATAACGCCTTCGGCGTAATTAATCCACTTTTCAAATTATTTTTTGTAGTGTAAAATTTATGTTGATTATGAATAACAAATTGCTATCAATAATTGTGTTAATTAATATATCGAAATTTTCTATATGTGAAAAATCAAAAAAATTTAACCATATTATACAAATTTGAATTATTTATATAACTTGGAACTCTAGAGGAAGTAGCTAAAAGTATGCATAGTTAGATAGTGAAAAATTATATGGTTGGTAAAAAATTTCATGGTTAAGAGTAGAAATAACTCACCAACTCCTTAATTTATTTTCTATATTTATTTACAAAGTCATTAAACTTCTAGTTTCTAACATACTAACCTCATAAATTTAATTTAAACATGATCCACTAATTCCAACCCACTACCATAGACCCTTCATTATGTAACCCATATAACCCAAAATAACCCCAACCACTAATCTACTAACCCCCTCACCATTTACCCTCTAACCAACACACCCTCTGACCATTAATCCACTAACTCAAACCTTCTTGCACTTTAGCTAGTTTGGTCATGATCCTAGCTGCTTCGGGTCCTGAAAATCAAGTGGAGCGAATTGGCTTCAGGGAACAAACTTCCTTCTTCTCTAAGAGAATTGAATTCCTTCTATGGAGGAAATATCCCCTTGGAATAATCTATCCTTCTATGGGAATATCTCCTTAAAATAATCTATCCAATTGAAAGGGCCCAAAGGGCTTGTATCCAATGGTGGAAAGTGACGAGTTTTTCACCATTGGGAAAGGTTCAATTCTTGTGAGGGCCTAACCTGAAGCCATGGGGGCACCTTGAGGTAGTGGTTGAACATTTGGTTGCACCCACAGATATTATATGAAATAATATCATGACCCATGCACACGTAAGTGGATCAAATCCCACCCCCATGTCCTCCAAATTTATGTAAGTGGAGGTGGTTTGGAAAGATGGTTGGGAAGTAGTGTTTTCGTGCTCCCCATCGAGGTTCAAATCTCCAAAGAAACACAACCCATTGTGATAAGGATGGAAATCATAGACACCATCCTTGAGTGGGACCCCCCTCGTGGGTGTGTCTCTAAACATCTCAATCCTTGCTAAGTCATAAGTTTCTGGCTAGGCACTGGCTTAAGGCTGTTGGAACTAGCCTATGGTTTATAGTGGTAGCCAGCCAGATTTTAACCTGGGCCTCACCCAGGTAATCCCGGCCAGTTATTGATTACCCTAGATCTAAAAAATGTTATAGCCAATTGAAAGGCATAATTCTATTCTAGGAAGAAAGCAATGATTATGTGTTATAGTAAGCCCTGTAAGGCAACCCTCCAAATCTAGTGTCATAGCTTGTAAACCTCCATGCTAGTATTATCCACTGCTTAATAGTTGTACTCTAAACTCAAGCAAGTATAAATTTTCACTTTGGATTACCTAAAACTATTACATTAACATATTTTTGAGAGGCATGTATAAACAACTTTGCTGCTAATTTCACTTGTTGGAAATGGGGTGTCAATAATCAGTTCTTTTAATTATAAGTCTTTGATATACATATGAGATTCATTAGTTTGAGAATATCTTCATTGTATGCACTAAATTGAGGGTTTGGTTTTAATTTCTTAACTCTAATACAATTGTTAATCTTGGTTTTGTTGATTAGTTTATAATCCTAGAGTTTATGACATCAATTGAGCCATCTGGATAACCTGTACTTCCACGTATCCTACATTTTTGGTTCATGTTTAACTTATGATGTCCTAGTTGTTTCCATAGTGGCTTAACTAGCTCAACTATTTCCATATGTTGGTACAATGGTAAACTTTGATACTGTGAAACCTTTAATATCGTGGGCCTAATGGTTATGAACGTGAGGGAGATAGGGTATGTATACCTTCGTAGATTTTAGTAGTCAAATTGTTGCAAGAAGAGGGTCCTTTATCCCACAAAAAGGGAGTCTCATACACCAATTTGGTGTGTGACTTGACCGTGACCTTAAAATTAGATTAAGAATATCAATGTTGTCTACAACCACTTTAATCAGTTTTTTGGGTTTCGTTTGATGTTTTTAACAAATACATATATGGAGTGTATAGAAAACCTCACTATCCCATAACTTTTGGTATTTGAATAACATGGATTAACATATATCAACCATATTAAATATGAATATATACTCTTTATAAGGATGTTACTATCAGAGTATAAATTTGACGGACACTCTTAGCCGTCAAGTAAAATTTTTATGATGGGTTTGTTTTTAAAATTTCCCTTCACATGACGCTTTATATTTATTTTTTCTCGTCATTTAAATAATATGTATTATATGTGTTTTTTAACATTTTGTCATGAATACAAACGAAATTTTTGTTGTGAATAGAAAGACAACTCATGCATAACATAAAATTAGAATGACTCCATATATTATTGAATCCATAATAAAATAAACTTAAGTGTACATAATAAAATATATTGAACTAATTTATGAAATCCTTTAAAAACATGGATGGAAATTTATTGGTAAAATGAGCATCTTTAGAAGTTGCCCATAAAATGGAGATGTATTTACTTATATTGTTTTTCAATGCACATGCCTAACCTTTTCAATCTTGGTGCTAAATTCTAATCTTCTCTTCAACCTTTTGGGAGAATTAACAACCAATATAAATGAATATTTAAGTACCTATTGTGTTTTCCAATGCACATGATGGATTGTTTTGTTGTCAATCTTCTCTTCAATGTTTTTTTAAATAGCCATGGTAAGTTTTGAAGATCTGAACATTCTTAATTCAAATTAAACAAAACAAATACTTTTAATTGCATGGAGGTTTACATACATAACCATTCCATTTAGATTGATAATTAAAATCATACTAAGGAAGCATTCAAATAAATGAGAATATAAATTAGATATCGCTGCGGTAGACTGCAGTGTACAACTTTTTGCATATATAAAAAATAATATCTAGTATTTAACCAAATGCATTTTAATATAGTTGAAACCAGTCTTACCTCTCTGGATAGTTACATGCAGGTTTTGGGTAGTGTCAATCTTTTCTTCCCTCTCGAGTCCAACCTTCCAATTTCCAAAGAATCCCCATGACTTGTAAGTTGTGAGCATGCAGCCTTGCAGGTGTTGCTCACCTTGTACTATAATATTTGTAACTTATGCAATGAGCTACATTGTTATGCATGCAAATTGGTAGTTGCAACCTCCATGTGCGATAGAATTTGTAACATGTACTATGCATGGCCTTTTCTATAGTATTTATAACTTGTGTTATGTATGCTTTACACAAAAATCAGCATTCAAATTTAGAAAAATTGTTATTATATTATATTATATATTATAATATATATTGTTATTATATAATATATTATTATTATTACTATTATTATTATATATTTCTATTATATTATATTATATTATGTATTATAATATATATTGTGAATAGTGATTATATATATA